>JARYHS010011408.1:155194293-155336548 GCA_031002005.1 Vandiemenella viatica | reverse complement strand
CCGCATAAGAACAAGTCACGCCAAATGCAACGCCATGCTGTATAAGTGGGGACTTCAGGATTCTCCTGTCTGTGACTGAGGAGCTCTTTCCAGACTGTGAGACACATCATCAAGGAATTCCCTCTAAGGAAGTACAATGGACCATTCCAAGATGTTTTCAGTGCTACAACATCCTTCATAGCATGGCTGCAACAACTGAATATTGATTTGTGAATGCTACAAACGTTCTTTTCGTTGAATATATTGTGTATATTTTTATGTGTTACATTAGCTGCTTAGCCATACGACAAATAAAAAATTAATGTGTACCATGATTCAAGAAAATTTTCTCAGCCGTTCGGAAGTGATGGTGGAACAAACATATGCACACAAAAACATACAGACATACATACTATACACACGTCGGTAGACTTTGGTATTAGACGTTTGTTCGTACTATGAAAAAAATATATTATTTCTTTTATAAATATCTGTTTCGTGGCTGAAAGATGCAAATGGTCTATGAAACAAAAAAACAAAAAGTCTATATATTTCTCCGGACATTATACATGTAAGGTAGAAACTTTTTCAAATATTTTTTGTATTTACGGTACTTAAGTTCTCACTTAAAACAACTGCTACAAGTGGTACCTAAACTTTGGTTGAAAGAGGAGTTTAGTAAGATGGGCAAACAAAAAATCTCCCATTTTCCAAATATTAAATACTTTTAAAATTCGGTAAAACGAAATATTTAGAACGTTTAATTTTCTGCTGTTGTTTTCCAAAAGACTTTTGATTCAGTCAATATTAACGGAAATATTGTCGGTTGTTTGCTTGCAAAGAAGGATAAATCACCGTCTTCGTGTAAATTTTATTAAGCGCCTATTTAGCTGCTGAATTAACGCTATATGCTTTACCACTATTTATATTTGTTTGCTAAGGTTTATTTTTATGTTGTGATATTATATATCTGGCTATAAAGGAGTTAAAATTATTTTCAATTAATTTCTCCATACGCTTCAAATTTATGTTTTATGATTGTTTCAAAGTAACACTTATACTTTTCGGCAAAAAAAAATAATCACCTCTTTTTTTGTAAGATTAATACCCAAAATTCTGTAATGAAATTAAAATTCAGAATCATGTTCATTTCGAGCTTTGTCAGCCTTTTGCTGAGAGTCATTCTACTATGCTAAAGTTTAAATGCTCTTATTCCTTTCAATACTGTCTTAAATATGAAACAACGTTAGGGTTTAGCATTTGGGAAAACGCGTATTTCAACTCCTGTCTTTCCTGAAATTACTCCAGACAAATGGCGGGATGGTTTCTTCAAAAGACCCATGCATATTTCCTTCCCGTTCCTCCCAACTTCGATTTTGACGAACTGTAAAGCACTAAACAAATATGAAAATTCCACTATCATAATGTGCTGTAATCTCCCTCAAAACTGAAGAATTTTTTTTTTATATATGTTTTGCAGAATATATAATTTTTTTTAACTGTGTTCTACTTGGTATAACTGATCCCACAAAAACAATTCTTGTAGAAACAGGTCAAGTTTCGTTGTTCTTAGTCACTTTCTTAAACAGAATGCACTCTCTCTGTGTTATTGAGAATTGATTAAAAATAAAAAAAATATGATGACTTGACTGTTACGAATATCATAATTTTTACTGAAATGAAAGGTAGAATATATATGCTTTATATTTAGGGCTTGCCAAACCAGAAAGATGTGCGGGGTAAATATTGGGTTGTGTATTTTTAAGATTGATAAAGTGGAACTTTAAAAGTATTTACGTAGATTTGCTCAAGATGTTAATGGTCTGAAAAACGACTGAAAAAAAATCTATAACGAAGAAGAAGTAAAACACGAATGAAGCTTGTAAAGTGGTGAAAGAGTATTGCAGGCATCACTAAGGTTTTAAATTGTTCTATTAATACTTTATTGTTGTTCGACCGCCGTTTCGCATACTTCCATTCTTTTTGTACAGAGGTATGAAGAAGATACTAGAAGACAATTAAGGTTTCTGCACACTGATTACTGCCTGAACGAAGTAGCTCATTAATTTTTCCCTTGCCAAACACACGTACGCCCTTCTACACTCAAACAAGTACAAAGATACCTCGAACAGAGCGGTAGCATTATTAAAGCAGGCACGAACAGGAGTGATTAAGGTTGAATTTATGAAACTTAATACTGTTACAAATTTATGATGTATTTTTACTTTTCAGGCAAAATTAATTACACGAATCTAGCGAAATTTTACTTTTGCTTACATGTTACACAAAAAAAAAAAAAAAAAGAAAGCAAGTTGAATTATAATTTCTTTATGTATATGTTACGCTCACAGACCGAAAAAAAAAGAATGCGACAGTAACGCGTTCTGGTTTCTTGAAAACGGCTGGGACACGTTATTCGCGTAATGGCACTTACAAAAAAAAAACAGCCAGAACCGGTTGTGGCTAACTCAAAAAGACGCATTCTACACATATGACGATTGATATATATATATATTTAGATACTTGTAACGCGACGGGTAAGAAGAATCATATATTTTAAATGCACCGGGGACCGAATCGTCGAGAACACAAACAGTTAGATGCTCACTAGCCACAAAGTGTTGTGACCATTTTCAAGAAACCATAACGCTTGTGGTCGTTTTTTTTTTACTCAATGAGCGTTTTCGGTCTTTGAGCGTAACATAAATATAGCTGATTTTATGAAATCAATAATTACACTTCCGTAGGTGATGAAAAGTGACGAATTCAACAACATTTTATC
The DNA here is from genome assembly GCA_031002005.1 of Vandiemenella viatica. Lineage (NCBI taxonomy): Eukaryota > Metazoa > Arthropoda > Insecta > Orthoptera > Morabidae > Vandiemenella > Vandiemenella viatica. Next base: position 155,333,787 of record JARYHS010011408.1, on the reverse strand, counting down.
AAATACTAGCCTCGTACCAGCGACTTCGTACGCATGGATTAAGATTTTTTTTGCCAGAATTAAATATAGTAAGTTGTTGGTAACGAAGGATTAGTCCCAAACAATATCGAGTCGACATAATATGACAGGAAAGCTATCACTATATCATTCTACCGTCGAACCTGCCTCTTGAAGAGAATTAATTTCCAACATATTTCTGTCACTATTCGATAAGATCTCAAAATTTCGTGACTGCAACTGTTAATCATACTGGAAAAAATATCCTGTGCCCTTCATACACATTTCCTTATAAAATTACATCACAACGATATAGCCATTTAGTCGTCAAAACGTAACAAAAAGACAGAGACTTACTTCCGTATTTATAATAATATTACTGTGGTTCACACTCACACACTGACTGTGAACAACACCTGAGGGATCATTATAACGTAAAAAAGTTTACACCTACAACATTGCAAGACTACCTACGATTTGCCTCGCATTGCGCCCCTAACTTTCTAATATCTACAGCTTAACATTCAATCCGAATAACCTACGACCCAGGCCTGACTCTTACGATGAAAAACAATTTTTAAAAATCTTAGCCTCCACGGAGATTTCAACCGGAGACTACGACTTCCAGCTCACTACACGGAAACACGGTCTGAAGACGTGCATATCCAACGTGTCTGTCTATCGCCGTATTTCCAAGTTATGAGAATCAATTGCCAACATATTTCTGTCACCATTCGATAAGGTCTCAAAATTTCTTGACTACAACTGTTAATCATACTGGAAAAAATATCCTGTGCCCTTCATACAGATTTCCTTATAAAATTCGATCACAACGATATAGCCATTTGGTCGTCATAACGTATCAAAAAGACAGAGACTTACATCCCTAATCTTATATATATCTTATATATATATAAAAATAGACGTGTTTTTTCCTATATTTCACTTTTCAGCCACCACTACCTAGCACAGATCACTGATGTTTGTGGGTGGAGTAGCATGGACATTCCTGTCGTGCACAACGTTGGCCGAATGCCGATAGCTGTGGGGATGTGGGAGATATAATGATTAAAGTTGGTCAGTGCAGGGCGTTTTCATATTTCGACCAAAAATTCGTATCTCCGTATACTTCTCTTTCCTGCCACAACTACATAACATAGACTTTTGGTGTATGTGTGTGGTAGTAGAATCGTCTTTCCAGTCGTGCACTATGGTTGTTAGATGTCGGTAGCTATGGGGATGTGGGAGATATGGGGGTTGAAAGTGGTCGACCTGTGGCAATTTCATACTTCTGCCAAAGACAAAAGTGTCATGGTGTATCACTTTTCAGCGAAAACTATAGATCACAGATAACTGGCGTTTGTGTGTAGTAGTAGCACAGAGTCACCTTTCGATCACAACAGCGGCCGAATTTCAGAAACTGTGGTACTGTGGTAGATATGGTGGTTGTAAGTGGCCGACCAAGGATATTTTCGCATTTCGACTGTCTCCGCATATGTCACTTTTCTGCCACAACTACATAGCATAGAGCATTGTTGTTTGTGTTTGGTAGTAGAATCGTATCTCATGTAGTGCACTATGGTTGTTAGATGTCGGTAGCTATGGGGGTGTGGGAGAAATGAGGGTTGAAAGTGGTTGACCTGTGGCAGTTTCATACTTCTGCCAAAGACAAAAGTGTCATGGTGTATCACTTTTCAGCGAAAACAATAGATCACAGATAACTGGCGTTTGTATGTAGTAGTAGCACAGAGTCACCTTTCGATCACAACAGCGGCCGAATTTCAGAAACTGGGGTACTGTGGTAGATATGGTGGTTGTAAGTGGCCGACCAATGATATTTTCGTATTTCGACTGTCTCCGCATATGTCACTTTTCTGCCACAACTACATAGCATAGAGCATTGGTGTTTGTGTTTGGTAGTAGAATCGCATCTCATGTAGTGCACTATGGTTATTAGATGTCGGTAGCTATGGGGGTGTGGGAGATATGGGGCTTGAAAGTGATTGACCTGTGGCAGTTTCATACTTCTGCCAAAGACAAAAGCGTCATGGTGTATCACTTTTCAGCGAAAACTATAGATCACAGATAACTGGCGTTTGTGTGTAATAGTAGCAAAGAGTCACCTTTCGATCACAACAGCGGCCGAATTTCAGAAACTGTGGTACTGTGGTAGATATGGTGGTTGTAAGTGGCCGACCAAGGATATTTTCGTATTTCGACTGTCTCCGCATATGTCACTTTTCTGCCACAACTACATAGCATAGAGCATTGTTGTTTGTGTTTGGTAGTAGAATCTTATCTCATGTAGTGCACTATGGTTGTTAGATGTCGGTAGCTATGGGGGTGTGGGAGAAATGAGGGTTGAAAGTGGTTGACCTGTGGCAGTTTCATACTTCTGGCAAAGACAAAAGTGTCATGGTGTATCACTTTTCTCCGAAAAATATAGATCACAGATAACTGGCGTTTGTGTGTAGTAGTAGCATAGAGTCACCTTTCGATCACAACAGCGGCCGAATTTCAGAAACTGTGGTACTGTGGTAGATATGGTGGTTGTAAGTGGCCGACCAATGATATTTTCGTATTTCGACTGTCTCCGCATATGTCACTTTTCTGCCACAACTACATAGCATAGAGCATTGGTGTTTGTGTTTGGTAGTAGAATCGTATCTTATGTAGTGCACTATGGTTGTTAGATGTCGGTAGCTATGGGGGTGTGGGAGATATGGGGGTTGAAAGTGATTGACCTGTGGCAATTTCATACTTCTGCCAAAGACAAAAGCGTCATGGTGTATCACTTTTCAGCGAAAACTATAGATCACAGATAACTGGAGTTTGTGTGTAGTAGTTGCACAGAGTCACCTTTCGATCACAACAGCGGCCGAATTTCAGAAACTGGGGTACTGTGGTAGATATGGTGGTTGTAAGTGGCCAACCAAGGATATTTTCGTATTTCGACGAATGGCATGTGTCTCCGCAGATTTCACTTTTCTACAACGACTACATAGCATAGAGCATTGGTGTTTATGTGTGGTAATAGAATCGTGTCTGTTGTCGTGCACTATGGTTGTTAGATGTCTGTAGCTATGGGGGTGTGGAAGATATGGGGGATGAAAATGGTCGACCTGCGGCAATTTCATATTTCTGCCAAAGACGCATGTGTCACGGTGTATCACTTTTAAGTGAAAACTATCAATCACAGATCACTGGCGTTTGTGTGTGGTAGTAACACAGAGTCTCCCATCGATCACAACGTTGGCCGAAATTCGGTAACTGTGGGAGTGTGTGAGATATGGTGTTTGAAATTGGTCGATCATGAATATTTTCGTGTTTCATCCAAAGACTTGTGTGTATCCGTAAATTTTACCTTGCTGCCGGAACTACATAGCGCAGAAGACTGGCACTTGTGTGTGGTAATAGTATCGAGTCTCCCATCGTGCACTAGGGTGGTTAGATGTCTATAGCAGTCAATATGAATTCTTTACAATCACGAACGAAGTCGTGGGTACCAGCTAGTTATAATAATATTACTGTGGTTCACACTTACACACCGACTGCGAACAAAACCTGAGGGATCATTATAAGGTAAAAAAGTATACACCTACAACATTGCAAGAATACCTACGATTTGCCTCGCATTGCACCCCTAACTTTCTAATATCTACGGTTTAACATTCAATCCGAATAACCTACGGCCCAGGCCTGACTCTTACGATGAAAAACAATTTTTAAAAATCTTATCCCCGACGGAGATTTGAACCGGAGATCACGACGTTCGTAAGCCAGCGCTTTAGCCACTCAGCTGCCAGGCCATTACGTGGAAACTTGGTACGGAGTCGTCCACATACAAAGTGTCAGTCTACCGCCGTATTTTGAAGTTATGAGACAAATGTGTTATCTATACAGATAATTTTTCAACCAAATGTAGACAGTATTTTTCTCCTTGTTTCAAAGGATAAGTGTGCAAAGTTTCATCGAGAACGGATAAAAACTGTGGATTTTTATGAAGAACAAACAAATCAACAAACCAACAAACAAACATACACTCATCTTTATATATAAAGATTGTAACAAAGCTAGTACAAAACTGTTTGTATTCTGTTACAGAATCTGTTTTTTAGCACCTTACCTAAAACAAAGTTTACGAAATTTCATCAATGCCTTTAGCACTAAACTTTTTGAATTTATTATTTTTGATTGAAAACTCAGATGTTGATACTGTCATTCTGATTAAGTTGATATGTATTAAATTTTTAATATACAAAATATATTCACTAATACTTCAGTCTTTAATTTCTTATACACAAATCTGCAATAAAAACATTAATACCTCATTTTAAATATTTAGATAAATTTAATTTTTGGTTAATAATAACACTGGACTAGCATAAGTGATAAATATTTTGAACATAATTTCAATTTCAAAAACAATTAATGCAAAACACTAAAGATAAAAATCTTGAACAGTAGTATAAAAAATTAATTTAAATAAATGTACTAGTAAAAGAAAATAGGAAATACTAGCATGAAAACTAAATAGAATGAATGAAGAAAGAACGGTAAAAGAAATCAGATTATTTTTTATGTTACTGCAAAAACAGAAAGATGAACATCGTTCAAACGTTAGAAGGTTTTGGAACAATACCAATCTAATATACTAGAGATAGTTAGTTAAGAAATGAGACAGACTGTTGGCTGGAAATAAATTCTTGATTCATATCATAACTTTATTAATATTTTGGAATATTTGATACAGATTCCCAGAAGCAGTGTTGTACAAAATAATATTTTCAGTATATCTTTGTTTGAACATTGCGACATTCTTTACCTTACTCCGTCGGAGTATATAATTTATATTTGATTGAAGTAAAAAATAATTGAATTAAAGAAATTAATATATATAATAATGATAATCTTTAAAATCGCACATATCACATAATCAAAGTATGGTGAGTAAACACAGAGATATTTAATCTTCATTAATGGGCGCCATCATAGAAACAAATTGTTCTGACAAAATACAATACCTATGAGTTTATGAAATTACCTACCAAGATGAATGTAAAACAAAAAGAAACTCATCAGTCCGGCTAATTTGTGAGCATTGGAATATCACGACACTAAACTAAAGTTAAACTTGGTTAAAAGCACTTGGTGTTAGGTGACGTAAAAACGTTACATGGAGAAAAACTTGATGGCAGGGAGTGATTCGTGTTTTTGACGATGAAATTACCACTATCTGGTTAGTTTGTTGTCTCATGCTACGGAATCAATTACCACATGTGTTGATGTATAGACCAATAACAAGGTTTGATTCACGTTTATGTTTGATGCTTACCTAACCACCATTAGTTTACGTAAACTTGCTACAACCACTCAAAAAGAGTGATTAAACGTAATGTTCATGATCTGATGATGCCATTTCATCAGATCGACTGTGTAGCGGTATGTGCCGGTGGGGAGGTAAGGGTGAAAACCTTTTACTTCTTTTTATAATTCAAAGAATCCCTAGGCTGCTAATTTATTGGGTACTCATAATGGCGTACAGGCGAGGCTTATTTATCGTTAACATTGACACATTGAAATATGATAAAAAGAACTATGCAAAGCCTCTTCTTACAATTGCCAACATATTAACAAATAAACAAAGCATTAAAACACAACCACTTTTAAAATTAATCTTGAAACAAACTCCCAATGTTAATTGGCAAGTAAGAAAGCTTCACACTCGATTTTTTAAAATGAATGTTCCCTTCACAATGATCGGGAACCATAAATCAAATACAGTATTGACATTAACTGTATCCGATCTCAAATGCCGGGTGCCAGGATAATTTAAATTATCCACCAAGTGTGGCTTTAAGAAAGTCTGCCCCAGCTAGCTCAATATTTGGAGGTGCGAGAACTCCTAATCATTCAGTGGTCGTTACAGGGCTGTACTCAATGACCGAATGAAAGTACCACACTGCACTGTAGAATTATTACCGTGGCGGCGATGCATTTCCCGCGACGGCGGAATTACTATAGCCCCTTGGCTATAGCGGTCAATGCACCACGTCCGTCAGCAAGCGTACTGGATGGGTGCACAGCGACCTCACTGTACATGACACGCTTATTGACCCTCAGGTTCGATGCCAAGACGGAGCGATCTCCAGCTTCGGAAGAACCGCTCCTTCCAGTCTGAAGGCTCGGAGTCAAGTCCCCTCCAGCGTCCGCCGGAAAAAGCCTCCTCCCGTCGCTCGTGGTTTACATAGAGCAAAAATACATCGGCATTACAAAATGCAAAGGAAAGTCTCTCTCGATTGGTTCTGCCGTTCTCAAGCTCCTCCTTCCGGCTGTCACGATAGGCGAACATTGTCTTTCTCGATTCGTGCGAACTCGGGATAGCCTCGGACTTATTCGTCATCTGTGACCTCCAAACTGCCCGTTCGAAGGCCTGGTGTTTGGATACGATCATTCACCCCAGTGTACAGTTTCCCCGGAGCCAAGGGATTATACGCTCGACCAAATGCGTGAGAAAGGGTAGCTGGTGTCCATTATCCCTGGCAGCCGCCGGCCTGTCGCGACAATGTTGCGCGTCTAGTTGGGAGGTCCCAAAAATTCTGACAATCCTCTCCGATAATTCCTTTCGTATTCTTTTTATATATAAAAATATACAACATATTATATATAAAAATGTACGGAATGACCCATATTTGGTCATTCTGTTACAACTGGAATCAGTTAACGAAGACCTCAGCTATTAATATTGTACAAAACGAACATTAGAATCTTAAAAAGCTCCCTAAAATGTACCTCATCATTTGAAGACGCACCACACAGAGATTTGTCTTAACTCAAATAATTTTAGCATCCGAATTGGGTAAATAGCATCAAAAAAATTAATAATATTGAGAAACTTTTAATAATAACAACTTTCTATGGCCAATCTCAAATGGTAGAAACTGACTGGTCTGTTTTCAACCGGTTATCAGTTATTTTGTAGAAACCCCGTAGTGCAGGGAAACCAGTTGGCGTGTGATCGATGGACGGTGGCTCTTGGCCGGTGATGGCCAACGAACCTTATGTTAATGTATAGAGAAATCTGAGAAATTTCGGAACACGGCTTCTTAAACTATATCCGGTTCACTCAGAATTGGCGGCTCAAGGTCGTGTTCCCTGGCCCTGCTCCTCATCCCAACACGCCCACCATTTCTGTCTCTCCGAGCTGAATGCTGTGTTCAGATGGGCGATTGGTGAATTTCCCCTTCGCATGCAGGGCTAATGGCAGCGGAGTAGGTATTTAGAAGACTATCCTTGAACCGCTTCTGTTAACTGAACGAGCTATTAGCTAGTTTTCCCTCTTCCAAAGTGATCGATCTGCATGGCACCAAATGGTTCACGAGGAATCACAGCATTATGAAGAACAACGACGACAACTAGAATCCGACAAAAGAAATTGTAGCAAGGAATAAGTGAAGTTGAGGCGATCCGCTACTATCTCGTGCTGATGTGTGCCATCATTGTGGAAGACCGTGCTATCTCAGAATTGGACTTTTCAGCTACCTAAAGACTTGTGTAAGATAAATAGAAAGACATTGTATACTTTCAGACGAGTGAATGCCTTGATGATATTGAAGATTTAAAGTGATGTATCTATTAGGCGTTTCCAATTCTCAGTCTGCTCCCCCGCTTGTTTCCGGGGTCTATAGCAAACAAATGTCCAATAGACAGGCATAAATATCTTTTCCTACACAACCAGCAAATAACTGCAGATAATTAATCCAGCTGAAGAACAGAAAATAATTGTAATAGTTTGTTCTGCTCATTATTGAATTGCTTCTCCTGTTATTCACATTTACACCTTCCATTCCTTTTATGTGTAATACCTGTATTCAGAAATGAATTAAAGCTTGTCAATTAGATCGTCTGATTCGGGTCAAAACAATTCAAGAATTTAGTTCGACATTCCTTCTCTCTTTTCTCGTTAACCATTTATCGCATGAAAGGCTCTTCTCTCAATCTTAATACACATAAGATTAGATAAGAAAGCATTCCTCATTTATTGATTACTCAATCATTTCTAATTATTTTAAAAGTCTCTACTTTTTTTTGCTGTCATCAGTCTTTCGATTGGTTTGATGCAACCCTCCATCCCTTCCTATCTTGTGCTAACTTTTTCATCTCAACATACCCCTTACAACCCACGTCCTCAATTATCTGCTTCATATAATTTAATCTCTGTCTTCTTCTTCAATTATTACCTTCGACTGTTCCCTCCACTAATAAGTTAACCAATGCTGAATGTCTCAAAATATGACCTACCATCCCATCTCTTCTTTCTGTAAGACTCTTCCACAAACTTCTTTCATCGCCCATCGTTTCCAAAACTCGTTCATTTCGTACTTTATCTGCCCACTTAATTTTCAGCATCCTTCTATAGAACATTTCAAATCCTTCAATTTTCATTCTTTCTGGTATTCCTGAAGTCCGTACTTCGCTGTCAAAAAGTCCTGTTCTCCACACATAGTGTTTTAAAAAGTTCTTTCTGAGTCCTAGATAAATATTTGAAACTAAAAGATTTCTCTTTTATGAAAACTCATTTTGCTAGTGATATTCCGCTTTTAACATCATTCCTGCACGGCGATCGGTTGTAATTTTACTTCCGTAGTAGTAAATTCACCAACTTCTTCTATCGCATTCGACCCTATTTTAATATTTAATCTACTATTATTAGTATCATTTCTGGTACATTTCATCAATTTTGTCTTGCTTTGGTTTACAGTTACTTCAAAATCTTCCTTCAGTATTTTGTTCATGACAGTCAGTAACTTCTCAATCTCTTCAGCCTGTTCTACTAACAAGACAATGCCATCAGCAAATCTTAGCATACTGAATCTTTCTCTTTGAACACTTATGCCACATTCAAATCTTTCTTTCTCTTCCTTTATTGCTTCTTCTACATAATCTCTACTTGTAAAATTGATAACTCTCGTCAATTTCAAATATAGGGCACTGATTTTTTTTGAACAGCAAGGTTGTGGGTAGTCACACCCCCTCTCAACAGCTCCTTTATTAAAGTCAATGGAACAAGTCAAGTGAATGGGCCGCTAGTGATCCTGTTTGATATCCTCTAAAAACTAGTACTGTACACCACAATGGCTTTTGTGGAGTATATAACTCTCCTACTCGTCATAAAACCACACCTGGTCGATGAGTTTTGTTGAAGAGAGGTGTGCTGTTCCCCTCTATATTTTTAATTCTGAACGCGATCGAGTTTCATCTCGGCGTTTCATCTCCCCGCCATTGTTTTCGCTGGCGACGGGGAACCGGCTGGCTGGCTGCGCGGCAGACGGAACACAAAAGCAGACTGCTGTTGATAGCTCGCCCGCGTGTGTGATGTACGGGTACTGTGTTTGGCAGAGTGCTTTCCGCGGCCCTCCAATGTGCACTCCGCCAAACGGTGCCGTCTGCCGCTGACCTAATTCCATCTCACTCACATGACCGGCTGTATATCCTCTCACTCTGCCAGAGGAGAGCTGGTACAGCGTTTAAGTGGCCAAGTCTATAGTAAAGAAGTTGTTGGATTTCTACAGACATGTCTCCATGATATATCAGTAGAAATTCTTCTGTGTAAAATAGAAAAGAATATTCCAATTTAGTATCAACTAGAAGCAACGCTGAGAAATTAAAAGACTACTAAGAGATATTATTATAATTTAATGTAACTGCGATGGTTGTTGTTTCCTGTCCACCTATTTTCCCGTTTCTTTATACAGTGAATCAGAAATTACTTTAAAAGTTTGGAATGATATAAAAATTTACTGAGATAACTTACAGAATAAGTAGATGTGTCATTTTGTAGCAAACAACCTCAAGTTTCACATAAAAGTGTCATTTTGGTTCGATGTGTCTACCATTTGTCATACGACAAACATCCCACCAGCAATTAATTTCTTCCCACATTCGTTGCAGAAAATCAGGCGTAACTCGATTTTTCAGGTCGGCCAAATTGTTTGGTAGGGGAGGAACATACAAACGATCTTTAATGAAACCCCAGAGAAAGAAATCTAGTGGTGTCAAATCTGGGGAGCGAGGTGGCCATGTAATTGCCCCTGTAATGTCAATCCACCGACTTGAGAAGCGATTAACGTGGAAACATCAAACTTCCGTGAGGAAATGAGGTGGCGCATCGTCTTGCTGGTATTGAACCATTCCATTCAGTCATCTTCACCGGTCTGTGGGATTAAAAAGTTTTCAAGCCTATCCAGATACAGAGTCACAGTTTTCTCCGTGAAGAACAAAGGGCCGCGCTCTTTCAATTATCTAATCGCACAAAACACATTAACTTAGGGGCTATTACGAACGTGCTCCAGGGATACATGTGGATTTTAGCTGCCCCATATACTGCAGTTGTGAGTGTTCACCTTGCCACTGATATGAAATGTTGACTCATCACTGAAGATTATTGTGTTCAGGAATGTCTCGTCATCCTTAATCCGATGCAACATTTCCACCCAGAATTGCACACGGACAACTTTATCTGTATCACTAATGTGCTGTGCCATTGTGAATCTGGTTTCAAGTGCAAACGTTTACGCTAGGGGTGGCCAACCCGCGGCCAGTTTTGAAAATTTTTGCGGCCCACGAGATTCATCACACTTTTACGAAATATATTTATTTTATAATGGCCAAAGTAGTGAAAACTAATGTATTTAAAATAATACATGATTTGTGCATCCATATACTGAAAAATAAACTGTAGAAATTGTGAGAAAAAATTAGCTATGATTTTAAAGTAATTTTCTTTGGAATATATCACAGTTATTGCCCTTTTTATTTATGAGTTTACAGTTATGAGTTTGCAGAATAATTAAATTATATTAACTCCATAAAATAGAATTATGAGAAAAAATTAGCTTTGATTTTAAAGTAATTATCTTGGGAATATATCAGTTATTGCCCGTTTTATTTATGAGTTTGCAGAATAATTAAATTATATTAACTCTATAAAATATGTGTAGTGGATCTAAATCTAATATGGGGAAATATAATTTTATATGCGGCCCGCGGAGTTATGATGCATTTCCAAAGTGGTCCGCAACATCATTTGGGTTGTCCACCTCTGGTCTACGTAGTACTCTCCAAACAGTGTTTGGTGGAATGCCAGTCTTGCGAGTAGCACGTCGCGTTGATTTTAATCATCAACACGAGGGCGACTTGGTGATTCATTACCATGTCGTAGTGAACAACCCGTCTCAACAAAGTTCATGTGTGTAGAGTAAATTTCAAGCCTGCTTGGAGGTTCTTTAGTGTATTCGGTGCGAAATTTACGCCGAAAAGTTGTTGCACAGTTCGTTTCATGAAACCAAACACGCAGCGCGCACGCTTCGCACTAATGACACATCTGCCTCTTTTATAAGTTATCTTAACAAATTTCTGTATCATTCAAAAGCTTTAAAGTCATTTTTAACTCACCTTATATATATATATATATATATATATATATAAAATTTGAGTGCAATTTACCTTCCTACCTATTTTTGCCTTTTGAATTTAATTCTTTCAGTGGTTTTACTAAATTTCTTTGGCAATTTATTTCAATCCCTGACTCCATTACCTATAAACAAAAATTTTCCCACTTCCTTATGCCTGAAATCTCGCGCCAGCATGTGGCCATGATTAACTTATCCTTTCCATGTATTGCTTTCGATTCTTCCACTATTATCCATCCAAGCCTCATCAGCATTAAGCATTATGTAAAACCCCAGCGCCCTCTTCATCTTCCTCCTGTTTTCCACTGACTCTAAACCCTGGTGCTTCATCATGTCAGTTACTGACTGTGGTAATTTTTACAAACAATTCTAGCTATTGACAGGTTTTGGATACAGCTGAACGTTCATGCAAAACGCCGGACACAACATACTACATACTCCTCATCTCTACGTCTTCATTATCCTTATAAATGTACACTAGAAAAAACTATTTTATACTGTATCTGCTATATATCAAGGCGTCGATAGTATTTTCCTCGGGCTGAACTTGTCTTGAAATTCTGTGATGGACAGGCAAGGACAGGAAAAGAATGCAGTGGAAGGTAGTATATTAAATCATAAATATGATTACCAACTTTATTTCGTAGTAAACAATAAACTACGTCACTGTGCATTCACGTTGTCAGTACTTAATTCTGAAGTCAGACCAAAGCATGTAAACCGATAAAGAAATTGCTAGGCAACAATTGTGCTACTTTGTCCACACATTCTAGCATCGCGCTACTGTACCTGATGGCCGGCGAAAAGCGGACGACGAATTTAACGCACAGGAATGAATGCGTGCCGGGTCTATAATCCTCTACCTTCCTGGAAGGCCGGCGTCGCCGGAAAAATATATAGCCAAGCCGTTATAGCAGCTCTACAACCTTGGAAGTCATAAATATTCCGAAAATAATTTAGTAAATTTCTAATGTTTAGTAACACATTTGAAAAACTGTTTCTCTTTGCACTTTTCCGAACCCAGATTCTGCTCTCATATTTTTTCACTGTTATTTCCAATCATATATGTAATTTTACGTACATGTTTTCCTCTTTTCTCCAGTTACATTCAGTTCTGTCCTAATGTTCACACTAGTAGAATTTTCTTTTACACTCTTCAAAATGTAATTTCTCTGATTTTTGTGTTTGGTCCGCCGAGAAGGTTGCTGATTTTTTATTTTATAGTATTATTTTTTTAATCTAATCTTCCACAGCGTTCATATTGTGGTGTCTCCTAACGTAGTGAGTCCACAGTTTATGAGGAATAACTTATTACTTCACTCCTCAGCCAATTTCGAAGAAATAAGGTCAGATAGTTTCGTATTTTCAGGGAATGTAAATGTATTTCAATCCAGCCGTCTTAAGATGTTTCTAGTAATCAGGAACAATAGCGCAAAACATATCCTAACGTGCAGTCTGATTTTTTCGTTTTCTCCTAATCAGAGTGGGTACTATAAATATGAACAAATTGTTTACTACAGCTACCAAATGCCGCATCCAAGCAAATATCTTATTTAGTTTCAAGCGCTTTCTTCCTTTGTGCGCACTAAAAACTCTCATTCGGTCTCCTAAGCTATTCTCACTTAATATAAAACCAACACTGTCTTTCATTTGGCGCATTTCAAGATTTAGAAGAACTTCATCTTTGTTAATAATTTCTTCGCGCTTTGCTTCTCAGTTGCTAGTAACATGGTGGGACGTTTCTGTTGCAATGTCGAAGTCTTTACCGTTTAAGTTATTCTTCTTTAATATTAGAAATTGACGTTTTTTATTCGCGGACTCTCATCTTCGATTGACTGATTCTTTTCGCAACTTCTATACAGGTTGTGTCCGATGCTTTTCATGACTGTTTAGTCACATCCACCTTAAGCTTCGCGTGTTCTCTGGACGGTGTTAAATGGGTGACAGCGATCATATGCCTCCGTACTACTCTTCTCGTCCTCACGGCAATGATGTTGATTATAATGTCATGTAGCATCATACGCTAAATAAATAGATAATTCACATCCAGAACAAACAAGTTTTTCGTCATAAATATTTCACGACATCTTTTCGACATTTCCTTTTGATACTACCGTACCGCTAACCATCTTTTTTTCTTCTGTACACCCGATCTCTTTTTCTTACTGACTTACGCCTCGTCGACATTGAGGCCATTAGAAATTCGAGATGATTTTGAACAGGGAAGGAATTCGGCCATGGCTATTTTGAATCAAGCATCCCGACATTTGGCTGGAATGATTTCTCAGATTCAAAATCTGGATGGGCAGACGGGGATCCTCCCCAGCGCCAGGCCGGGGCGTTACTGCTCAAGCACAACGCCTCTGCTTTGTCTATAAGCAAACCCTACAGTTTCACCCTTATTAGTTGACAGTACTTTCATGGCGACACGCTACAGATACTTTAGCAGTAGAGCCGTATAGCGCAAGTGGGTGTCTGCGAAAGACGTATAAGTAATAAGAGCGTTGACAGGGGATCTAGACGAGGTGCTCAGAGAATTTTTCTTGGAACTGCAGTCCGACACCCGATACCAGGCAAACAACCCTTGCTCCAGCGCGCCAGGAGTGTGCCGCTATTTCACTGTGCACATTTTTCCTATCTACAACAAAATGCCTGAGCGCCAACCGACTTGCATGAAAATTAACAGCTGCAGAAGGTCAGCGCAAGGAATCAGCTATCATTGAATTACTGTTATAACAATTTAGGTGCTCGTAATTTCACTTAACGTAACATAGTACTGATTATAAATTATGTTACAGGTAGTTTTTAGGATTCAATCGCGACTTTACACATAATTAACATTTTTTTAAAGTTTAAAATTAGCCAAAATAGCTTGTTAAACAAAACAATATAAATACAGTATTGAATGTTAAAAACAATTAACAATTACTACAGACACTCGAGACAATTTTATATAACATCTCAAGTAGGTTTTGATATTTTACAACGAATGCTCCACAAACCTGAATTAATAAAATTATTCTCCTTATCAGCACGAAACTAATTAATTAAATGATGCGTAAATAAAGGGTGTAATATCGCCATTTTACGCGTATTACAAACTTTCATTTTAAAGACGTGTTCTTACTGGCTATATATTCACCACAGCGCACACCTGCTGTTGACGGGGAGCATGCATAAACATGACCAGACGTCACACTTTTGCCTGGATAGTCCTTTATTCCAAACTTTATCCCCCTCTGTTTGAAATCAAAATCGGGAAATCGAATTTCTGACATTTTCTTTTCGGTTTTACACTGTTATCTTGAACATTATTACTTTTTTAAATATTTTTGTTGTTGTTTCCTTGTATTTTCTTGTGCGAATGTATGGTATCACTATGATCATTCTTATAGGCTTAAGAAATTCTTAACATCATTCGTTGTTAAATTTTAGGACTTAAAGCACCTGGGTGACCGAGCTTTGCTCTGCGTTTATTGGTTTCTGTTCAGTATGCAAGATTTCGTCAGAATCGTTAGAGACGATTGAGTGAAATTAATCTCATCTATATGCAATAGGTTAAATATATAAACAATATTAACTATATATTCTTTATATTTCATACCTACCTGCATAAGAACTGCATTCGGTTAAAAATAAAACTGATGAATGCACATAGACCAACACTTTATTTAAAATAATCATATATATATATATTGCGTTTTTTCAAGGATGACACCTGTGTTAAAATTTTTTGATGAGTCTCTTGGCTCCGTGAATTTAGACTAAAGTTAAACTCTTTTCTTGAAGGCTTACTAGGATTTTTCAAGTTTACAATTTTTTGCTTTAACCAAAGAGAAACTTAACTAATATCAATATGCTTATTGGTACATGAAATTTTTGCGAAATGGTGTTTGAGACGTTTCAGAGATACCAAATACAAGAATTGCTCGTTTTTTGTACAATTTAGTGTTTTCAGGGAATACACCTATTTACATAAACTTGAAAAGCGATAAATATGAAATTTCGTCCAAAATCGTTAGAGCCGTTTCCAAGATACCAAATAATTACAAGAATTCCTCGGTTAAAGATATTATGATTTTAATATTGGAGACGTATGAGAAACCAGACCTTTAGTGGAATCGATTGCGTGTAGTTATCGGTCGCTAAGCACTCTAAATGGTATGCTGTGTTATTTACTTGTTTATTCACCAACTTGAAACTTCGTTAGAAACATGGCACTCTGTCGGTTTTTGGCGTCTGCTACCACACCTATGCATTCACTAGTTATATAGGTTCGCAAACTTCCATTAATGACGAAGAAATGATAAAAGCTTGACATTGTTGAGTTCATTTAACCTGCACTGTTGCGTCTCGTCAATAACTGTGAACTTTACAGAATTTCTGCACGCAACAGCCAACATTTCAAATCAGTCCATAGACTGTTTCCCAGTCAACAGACCACTCACGTCTCTCTCACCGCATGCTAGCCAGCCTCAACGCCATACAAGTAGTTTGAGACCTTCAATAATTTAAGGAAATAGTCATGTGTCGCCCGCAAGGCTGCTAAAGGCATAGCTGTCAATATTCAAAAACTTAAAAACTAGAGTTTTTTTCTATAGGCTTTACGCCTCGTCGACGTCGAGGTCATTAGAGGCGAGAGAGGAATATGTGCAAGGGATGAGAATGAATTCGGGAATTGTCTTTTGATGTACCATTCCTGAATTTGCCTGTAGTGATTTCGGGAAACCATGGAAAGCCGAAATCCGGATGGTCGGACGGGAATTTGAACCCACGTCCCCCCCCCCCCAAATGGCAGATACTAGAGTCACCGCTCAGCAACCAGGTTCAATTATAAGAAATAAGCAGATTTTCGGGATCATTATTTAAGAAACCGGTTTACTTAGTTGCGACTGGACACTGCCGTGAGGCCTCCAGATTAGTTACAGGTCGATTCGAACAAAAGTCCAACTGAATCTACAAGGGGGACCAAGAGAGAACGCTGCTACACTGTCTGCAGCTATGAAAATCATTATTTGGACACCACATGCCATGCAAAAATTGCAGCAAAATTAATTTAATGAATTCGAAACTCTTTTTTTCCCCCTAATGTCTTTACGCTTCATTGAGTTCGTTAGAGGTGAGAGGGAATGGAGGCAAAGAACGGAATTCTGCCATGGCCTTTTTGAGGAACCATCCCACAATTCGCCTCGAGTGTCTTTGGAAAACCATCGAGAACCCAAATCTGGGTGGACCGACGGAGATTTGAACCTGCGCCCTCCCGAATGCAAGACCAGAGCGTTACCGCTCACCCACCACAGTCGGTGGAAGCGGTAAATGATTAGCAGCTGATTAGTTTTGATAGGATTTACAACCCAAAGTTGAATAAAAGCTTCCGCTGTAATAATCACACAACTGATTCTGTCTTCATCTTTGCAGATCCTTTAAATGCTAAAATACTTTTTCTGATTGTAGACAGTTATTTGGCTAATTTTGCCACATTTAAGTTAGTAGCAGGAAATGGCAAGACTGTAATTATTTCGCAGAGTCCATT
The DNA here is from genome assembly GCA_031002005.1 of Vandiemenella viatica. Classification (NCBI taxonomy): domain Eukaryota; kingdom Metazoa; phylum Arthropoda; class Insecta; order Orthoptera; family Morabidae; genus Vandiemenella; species Vandiemenella viatica. The sequence goes on along the minus strand of JARYHS010011408.1, from coordinate 155,316,786 downwards.
CGGCTCTAATCATCAGATGGAAAGAATTTTATTTTAACAGTCAGCATCTAATTTTTCTGATCATGTTTCCCGTGTTATTCCTACCTATGAGTTTAGGTTGATGTATATTTTTGAGCGATTTCACTATTTCAAATATATTTCTTTACTGTTTCCTACTAACTTCTTATAGAATTTCTATCAAGCTCTGTCATCTAGTTACTATAATTTCCAACAAGAATTCAGTCACAAATCATGCACTGCGAATTTTAGCATCAATTCTGATCTCAGTCGACGCCACAATATACTTACAACGGAAGCAGAAGTGGTTTGGAGTATGTCTCAGTTCTATTTTATTTCTTATCGATTTTTCTTATTGAAGGAATTATGAGTTTTTATTTTTGACATAGATTTATAAATGTTTCATATTTTTATTGAACGTTTATTCAGCTATTTAACCTGCTTTACAACATTAACATGCATGCTTTTCGCATGGTTATTTGTGGTTCATTTTGTTTCGCAGCATTCATATATTACGTTTACGACATATTCAATGTTTTCATAATCAATCGCTGACTTTTGTTAACTCTGGCACACAGGATCATATGCTAAAAGTATAATACTATTACATTGTCACCAAGATAGTTAACCACAACACTTCTGGCACTCTGTGCGCATGATGCTGTATACTGATAAAGCTCTGACGTTTATTACAACCTGCTCGGTGTGCTGTGATAAGAAGTATTGGTTCCAGCAGAAAAATCGCTCCAATATGTCGTTTGATAGCGCATCCTGTAAGAGGCGTTGGTGGTTAGGATACCGAACGCTTCCGGCAAATCGAGGAAGATAGCATCTTCTTGGTCTCGTTTATCTACAGTTTGCAGAATGTCTTGTAAGAAACCCTGTCTTAGTTTGGCACTGAGTTCTCTTAAATCGTTCATGATTTTGTGAGAGGCTGTAATTATGTTAGAAGAAATCGTATGTTACTGTACCGTTACAAATAAATGATACTGAGACAGTCTATTGTTATCAGGATTGCTATTTATTTCTTGAGAGAATTCATTAACTGTGCTGTACCCCATTCACAAGAAATAAGCTTCTCTTAATTTTTATTTTTAAAAGATTGTTTTAAACAGTCAATTTACATATACGTATACTCTAAATTATATTCTTATCTCCTCCAGTGGCTTTATTTCATTTGAGCGACTACAGTTATTCTGTTACATTTCACTCCACACTAGTTATAAGTTAGGAAAATATAATAAATTTTAACAACAAATAAAGTTGATTTTTGAGATTTTTAATTACCGTTTTTAATTTTTACAATTTTCAATCTACTTATATGTGCATGGTGATTTACATTTTGCACATAAAAATAATCAAAATAAAGACAGTGCTATGGAGTGATAGTTAGCGTAAATACATTCAAATAGCTGAAAATGAACTGTTCTATCTGTAATAAAGCACAGCAAAAATCTCTAACACCGGGAACCGCGCGTTCATATAAATATACGAAAAATACTGGAAAATTGAAGCAGCTGCAGATGTTTCACAGATCTAAACTTAATGCGTTTGTTAATTAAAAAGCGAACGAAAAAGTTATCGTTTGTTTTATATTTCTAACTTAAACACTGATATTGCGTCTGACCAGCTTATTGTCTAGACTTTCCAATTTCATCAGGTGAAATGGGGGAAAAAAATTAACGAGAAATTTTTGTCAGTGGCGCATCAAGAGCGAAGTCACGTAATGGCCGCGTAAAAATTAGTGGATATCCGAAAATGTGAATTTTCATATACGCTGAATATAATGGGATGGCCCCTATTTCATACTTTTGTCTCCTCATTCATTCTGATTAGAGCAGACATTATGCGGCAATGTTTTCTTCAGTTTATTTACAGTTAGTCTCTCATTTAGGAAAAAATGATATCCACCTGTTATGTACACAAAAGGGGTCAAAAAGAAAAATGATATTGAGCTGTTCTGTTAAAATTTTATCAGATACAGACTTACACGAGGCACTTTAATCATCCCTTAGGCGTATATAAAACATTATGAAAACGTTTTCTTCAAGACTTCCTTTTGCTCTTTCTTTTGAAACTGTCCATATAGGTGGATGAATCAGAAAAAATCAACGTCATGGGGATGCAGAGGGCAACAGGAAGCTTTAAGGACCCACGGAATATCACGAGACAATATGATTCTCTCAAATTACTGATGCAATAATGGTTTATTTCTGGGTAAATTATTCCATAGATTAAATAGTCCCCCAGCCGTATAACGAGGTGGTAACTGATCAGGGAAGAGTAATCAGAATTAATAGAATCGTTCTAATCGTTCAAGCGTTCAATGTTAGAAGTCTGAATAGGGCAGACAGGTTAAAGAATTTTAATTTTTTATTATTTTTATATATACTTTTAAAGAGGTATTTGGCGAGTTAAGTTATTTGCCGTTGGATTTAATGAAATTAATTAAAATTACCCACAGGATTACTGGTCTGGCGAACAAAGAATAATTAGCACACAAACCTTCAGTGAGTTGAGTAGGATTTGTAATGAACAAGAGAGTTGAGAAACGGGTGTTTTATTGTGAGCAGTTTATTCTCATGAGGATAAAAACTTAGACTACCCCAACCTCTTGTACAAGTGTATATACCAACGTCACAGGAGGACGATAATGAAATATACAAAACTATATGATAAAACTGAAGAATTAATGCAATATTTGAAAATTAAGAGAGGAAATATAACAATACAGGTGACACAGAAGAAAGATATGAATGAGGAAGCAGGCTGTTAGAGTTTTATGAAATACATTTTTTTTACTTGGGCTTTACGCCTCGTCGACAGCGAGGTCATTAGATGCGGGATGGGACTGGGGCAAGGAACGGAAAGGAATTCGGAAAAGGCCTTTGTTTGAAGGAAGCATCCCGGCATTTGCCTGGAGTGATTTTGGGAATCCATGGAAAACCCAAATCTGGATGCCTGGATGGGGATTCGAACCCGCGTCCTCCCGAATGTGAGGCCAGAACGTTAACCATTCACCCACCACGCTCGGTATATGATATACAAACTGATCAAAATGTAAACACTATTTAAGAACCATGCTTTACATATATACTCCCGAAAAGGTACAGTACGTAATGGTAGATACGTTAGCTGTATTATATCATGGTCAAATAGAAAATGAGTAATCATGTTCCAGACTTTAAAGTATAACGGAAACTGATAAGGATTTGAAAAAAATATGATAGTTATGAAGTGCAGATTGAAAGTCAAGAGAATAAAGAGGCAACAAAGCGAATAAACTGAGAGAATCTCTCGTCTAAGAAAAATTTGCGAAGATTATAGACATTGGTCTAAAAAATAATTCTGAAAGGAATTCAGTAAAAGAACAATGGAGTGCACTGAACATAAAGAGAATCAAGAGTGCTAAGGAAACATTGGAATAAGAAATGGAGCTGACCGTAAATCTTGGACAACTGAAGAAATTTTGGAGGACAGCATTTAATGGTAGTGAAGCATGGACTTAGGGAATACCTTAATATATGAAAAGTGAAGCATTTGAAATGTGGTGTTATGCAGTGTTAAGAGACCAGATATATTACGAAATGATTATCAGTGATGGACGGGAAAGAAGTTCATGTAAGAGTGTTACAGGACAATGGTTTTGATTTTTAAAAAAATTCGGGATTGATTAATTTGTTAGTGGGGGTAACAGTAGAAGGAAAGAACTGTAGAAGAAGACGAAGATCAGAATATTCAAGGCAGACAACTGATGATACAGGTTGTAATGGGTGTACTGAAGTGAAGAGATTAGTTCAAGATGGAAAGAGATGGAGTATTGCATCAAAGCAGTAGAGAGTTGATGAAAGAGAAAGAAATATTCATTTTATAAAAAGTAATGATGAATATAAGAGGTGTTTAACTAACAGAATTAACAAATTATCATATTATATTAACTGATGTTACAAAATTAGATTTTTCGCTCTTTCATGTGAATCATTCTCTTTAATTTTTATTTCCCTTTTTACCAGCGAAATCCAGTAAATAGACTATTCCATATGAAAGCGTGTACAAAGTTTGTCGTAATTGTCTTCTGGTAGTTACTTGTAATGAAAACGTTATCGATGTCTCTTCGGCCCAGCATTCGGCAGGCCGTGGAATATAATCTCCGTCGGGTCATCCAGATTTGGGTTTTCGATTGTTTCCAAAATCACTCCAGGTGAATACCGCGATGGCCTCTTCAAACATGCCTTGCCCCAGTCCTTCCCGACGTCGACGAGGTGTAAAGTCAGAAGCAAAAACAAAAAGTTATTATCATTTAAGACATTTTATGTAAACTTCAAAGGAAATACACAAACAGGAAAGCGAATTTATCAGCTGCTTATAAAGTGTATTTAATGATCAATTATCAGAATTTCAATTGCTACACGGTTTGCCCGTACTCTGGCTTCTCTTAAATAATAAAGGAAATCTGCATACACGTCGAATCAAACCATTGAAGCGTCCATCTCGTTGTTCACATATACAAAATAACGGCTTTGAGAGGCGAGGAACAGGTTAAAGGATATTTGAATAACGACAACAGAGCAGAGAGGTAACTGTTCCGAGGGCATTAGAAAGTCAGGCCTCTATTCTTTGTCCACGAAATAACACTCGTATTTTTCTTAGAGTAGAATGCAGCGATGGGAAATATCTGCAATTCATGTTTCAATTAGAAGTACACAGTAAGTGAATTAAATACGATCTATTAGTTCGACTGTTTGGCACTAATAACTGTAGGTTAACTCACGGATCTAAGCTGTTGAAACACGAAAAGTTCATTAATTTTAAATACTAATTACTATAAAATGCATTTGTGATGAACTTGAAAGAAAATATTTATATTTCATCAGATATTGTAATGTAAATATCTAAAGCAGTTCGATCTTTTTAAATAATTTTGCAAAAGAAGCATGTGTACTAAAATCCATTACTAAATTGGTGAGTAGTTTAATGCTGAATTTGGAGCAATTGCAATGATTAATCACAATCGTCATGTTCTAGGACGTTAACACAGATGCCACGATGACATAACAATCCTGTAGTATATGGGAATTCAATGAAACTAAATGTTTTTACTTTATCCATGATATATGTTATATTGTTATACTACAGTGAATATTTCTTCCTTTGTTAGTTGGTAAACGCTTATTTTTTTAAGATTCTGAAGATAAGGTGAATTAATGACTGTTTTCTGTATTATTTACACCATGAGAAGTGTTTTCTTAATCTCTGCGAACGTTTTAATTCATATGTTTAAGTTCTTTTAAAGAGGCACATTATTCTTTTTCGAAACAAGCGCTTACACAACTCACTTTTAGTATGAAAGAAAGGCTGTGCACTATTTCTGGCTTTAAGGCGTAGGTAAAATTTCTGTAGAATAACTTTTGTCGGACTTCCATGTAGATTGAATTACGATTTTTTTAGCCCCAGGTAGTTCTGTATCTACGAATCGAGGATGAGCCATTCGTAGTTGGTATAGGTTCGCAAAACATTTTTACGAATTTTTAAACTTTTCAGAGTTTGAAAGATTAAATGTCTCAAAATTACCTATATTTCCTTCCTTTTACACAGTTGAAAAAAATGCGTATTTCGTGATCTGGGGTTATCACTAATTTTTTTATATGTTCTGAATACTATTTCCTCAGATTGTTTGTTCATTATGACCTACTAATGAAATATATATCACACATTTTAGAAGAAATCGGCCGCGCTACAGGGTTGGCACCTAGTTCGTCGGTAGAAAACACTAAAAAAAATATAGGGGTTTTCAGTATTTCTTGTTAGCAGCTTAAGTCTTTTTTTTTTTTAGATGTATGGTCTTAAAACCGTACTTACTTATTAGCTACAAAATCCATATATCTTTGTTTGAAGCCTTCACTGTGGATACTTAAAGTTATGGAGAGACTAGGTCTAGTTGCATTCTCTTTTGTTTCAGGATCGTGACAGACGCAGGCCTGACCGTGCTGACCAACACTTCTCTCCATCCGTACCGGGCGTCGCTCAGAGACCTGTAAGTACCATACATAGCTATCAGAACATATTCATACAGAGCTTAGTTGTCACATATGCATATTAAAATCATCTTATTCGAGTGCATACAGTCTGACGGTAGCGATAGTAGAAAGTGGCGAATGATAACTTGAATCAAACCAAATGTCTTTAGAAACTTGGCGGAATCATCGTTACGGCACTTTTAGTAGTTTATATGCACTTTGAAATATACTATTCCCCACATGAATACAGATTTTCCGTAGTCCTGAAAAATGTCACGAAATTGTTACCAACCATACATGCGGTTTAATAGTGTCATTCTGATTTGTATGTAGCTTGTTAGACAGAAAATATAGTAGCTGTAAAAAAGTGGTATTCAGAAAAAGTGAATAGTTTCGCTGCAAGCTGACAGATATGCTCCACCCTGAAGTGATCTGCTAGAACCTTGGTAGTATGCATGATTGTAGTTCGAATATCGATCTCTGCTTTGATTTTCAAAAGCCGCCATACATTCGTATATTTCTAACAAAAGCTTGCTCTTTGTATGTGTAGTGTGATAAAACACTTCTTTTGCAGATATTTCACTTAAAATTTATGGTTTCCCGTAACCGGTGGATTAATGGGTTGGATTAGGTAACGATCACAGAATGCGCACACGATGGAAACTCTATCAATAGGTGTTTCCAACCATACATTATTATAGCCGAAGATAAAAAAATCGTAAGGACAATGGAGAATATCTAGGTGTCAAATCGAAGGAAGATACTAGATATCACGCATTCGGAGTAGAATTTATATCCACTGTGATAGACGAAGATGCAGTTTTGTCTATAACGATTACCACCTTGCTTTAGTAAATTAATTCTGGAGAAGCTACTGGAAAAAAATAACGACCTTTGCTATTTTTTTTTAGTTTTTTTTTTTTTTAATTTCCATTTTTCTGCCTGATCATCTCCGTAATTAAGACTTTCCACAGATCTCAATTTCAGTGCAACCTATAGAAACTAATGTCTGTACCAAATAATTAACAACCAGCCGTCTATATTTTACTTGATGCTGTGTTTTAGGTCTCTTTCTAACGTACGTCATCTGCGGACTATCGAAGCTGGAGTCTTCGAGGGTCTGCTGGAGCTGCGTACTATGTAAGTGGACTTTGGAGTGTAAGATAGTAATTGTTGCATAAGTCTACACAGTTTCGATGCCTGGTTAAAGCCTAGTGATAAATAATTTACTAGGTATTGATTCTTATAACCCCCTATAATTATTTGCATATTCGAAATTTTACGTTTATATGATTCTCATCCATTTGCTGAGAACGTGATGCTTCTACGTTTGACATATTGTAACAGTTCGAGTCGTTGTAAGCTATTTTGATTGTAAGACATGCACCGAGATCTTCATTTTTCAATATTCTGACTTGAGGTTCTTGAGCCTTTTTAACACCTATATGTGAGAGCAACTAAATACCTGTATTTATCCAGTGCTTTCAATAACATACTTACCGTGAGAAAAACCTTCATTTACTGATGACATAGTTGCGAGCTATCTTCTCTGCTGTAATGAACGCTCTAATACAAGGACTGAAGCTTTCCCTACGTAGAGGTTAAACTTCGTGAAGTAAAAATTAATAGGATTTGCCAAAATTTAGAGTTGGTAGTTGGTGATACAGGCAATCGAATTGTTCGGTCGGCTGGGTTGAGGCAAAGTGAGGCCGATTCGATCGATACTGAACTGCACGTATGCTACGCTGAGGTCGTGATGCAAGCTTAGACGTGCCGGCTTGAATTAATCAGCTCTGAAGAGCAAATTCCACACGGAATCGACAAACAATTGCAACTCTTGTCCGGTACTTCAGAAAACTCACAAAAAGTTTTATTTCAAACTTACTAAACTAAATGGTTCCTTACAATATTATTTATTGTATCAAGAATCTGTATGACCTTCACTTAACCACAAGAGATTTTTTTTTAAGTTGTCAGGAACTGTAAAATAACAGTTACTCTAAGACACAATCTTACGCGTATGATTCGCCTACTTGTCTAGGTAATTAAAGTGTAGTAACTATGACTGGTATTCAATGGGATTAGTTCGCTGAACCCCAGTAACATTTTTTTTCCTTATCCAGAACATTTCCGACGTGTTAAGAGAGGTCGTAGCGTGCAGAAACTATACCCAATGTCGAAGTCCTGGGTTAAATATGAAACCTCCCTTTAGCAGCCATGGAGTTAGTACAATGAGTGTCATGTTGAACTTAGCGTCCTCCTCAGTGCCGTTGGGAACAGTAGGTCTTTTTTTCTGCTCTAATCCACTCAAATAAACGTATCACAATCAGGTATAAATACGATAACACTTAATAACAGTAAACGGTCTCTGAAAGAAAACGTAAAAATACCCTGGGTAGATATCATTGCGCGTTAACATTTCCAGTAGTGCTGGGATCTCTGAAATGCCACGTGCTTTGAATGTTTTGGCATAGCAGTCTACTGACGTTAAAATGTGGTAAAATGTATAGATATGAGTAAGACGCATAACCCTGCCCGTGTGGCTCCGTGCACGCTGGATTTGGGAGGTACAACGGACCGGGCATGGCCCAGGCCACCGCGTACCAGCGGTCCTGACTCAGGTTTTTAGGCGGTTTACCGCTGCCATCAAGGCGAATGCAGGGACAGTCCCAAATCTCCACCTCATAAACTAAACATTTTACAAAAAAAAAAAAAAAAAAAAAATAGGATAGACTTACAACGTACTGGACATAGTTACCGTGGACCATAGCTCCAAATTTGACCATGCCAACGATGAGTGGAATTCGTCAAAGGTAGTGGAGAAGTAGATGACACGTGAAAATTTGAAATATAAGTGGAAGTTGTTCGAAATATTACTATTAGCTAAAAATAAATAATCTTTTATTACCTTTCATTGTAGATACCATATTTATCCCCAGATGCTACGTTTGCTGATTTCTTTGATATCCTTTTGGTGTGAATTCACCTTCAGTATTTGGTTTAAATCTGAAACACAGAAAAAATTATAGTACTTTAGTCATCCAGGAAAAAATCATTCAATTGCTTTTCTTCTGTGTGTTGAAGACGATTTGGACACGGTGCTTGGTTAATTCTGATAGAAAATTTATTTACGAGAAAATTTAGTTACGAGAAAATGTATACCCATTAAGCATTAATCTAACAGTATTGAAATATGTGTTCAGTCTGGACTAGGGGCTGTATTACATAAGTGAATTCCTATCTCAATGCTGCCTACATATTATCCATTTTCTTGATTTTCATTTATTTTCTTCAATAGGATGAGCAATTGCTGTGAAAATATCTAACATACTCTAAATAATAATAAAAAAAACACCTTTTACAGAACGAAGAACGGAATCTTTTAGTGAAAGTTTACGCAGTGTGCGGAGGTAGAATTTAGCTGCTCTATCTTTTCGAAGTCGATCATATTTTCGAATCAATAGGACCTTCTGTTGTGACAGCACTTTCTAATAATAAATTTATATCGAAAGACGCTATTTCTTCTTCAAGTAATCCGAAATATATACGCCCAAAACATTTTAGAAAGATTTAAGGAAATTTTAGACCCTTGCAATACGAAATTTTGAGGAAGTTTGCATTGTTTCTGAAATACTTAATGTGTTATGAACGTCAAACCATATGAGAAATTAATAAATTAATTATTTTTTTGGTAAGCCAGTGAAACGTAGCTCTTCTGGGTCACTGCGTGACCCCTGTTCGTCCTGCAGAGAGTTCCGCTTCTAATGTCACTCCACCTGGTGGTCGACGGCTCGCAAAGTGGACAACTCGATTTGTGTCGCAGACTTCAGCAAAGTGACCGGAAACCAAACCGCAGGTCAGCCGCTATCTCCCGGGCGTACGGGCTATCACGGCATTCTCCTTCGCTCGAGGCATCGAAACCGAAGGGCACAGATATTTCTTTCTGTTCTTTCACATTTCGATTCCAGATTAACAGTCGAAACGAAACGTTAACTGATGTTCAATTGTCTTCATCTGTTAACAGTACATTAGTCTAAAAAATTCTAGATTTTTTTTTTTTTAGTTTTTTAATGTTCTGATAGATTATTCTATAAATCACTCAACGTATATTAGGAAATAAATTTATAGATTATCATAACTTTTTTCTGCATAGAGTAATTACCTATCAACAATATCAAGAGAAAAAACAAGAAAATTTCACACCACCACTGTTAGTAGGCTACAATTCCTTTTTCCGACTCATAATAAACTTGAACAGAAAGCAACAAAATAACATTTCAGTTAAAGTGTTTTAAATTTTCCGCAGCCGCCAGTTGCGAAGTATTGTTTCATAAACTGGTTGGTAGTACAAACAGGAAGGGCAGATCTAACCAAGTAACTCACATTATTTTGTTAAAATGGCAACATTTTTTCAGAATTCTAAAAAAAGTTTAAAAACTGTACCAAAATACCCCCGTTTGCGAAATTTTTAAAAATTATTTACACTTTTCATTTGTAGAGGGTTAAATTTAAAACAGGTAAATACATGGTTTTAATCTGCTGAAGAATAAAAAAAACTATTGGGTTACTTTCAAAAGTACCTCCAATGTAGTGAAATAAAGAGTAATTAATACACACTAACTAACCAAGGCTACCGACATTATCGCATCAATAATATCATATTAAGTTTTATGGTTATGTTTTTTAAAACTTATCAAAAACCGCTAGGTCACAAAACCAAAATTCAGTGTAGTTGCTTCTTAAACATTTAATTTTGATGTCATATAGACAATGTTTGACACTTGTTACCAATCACTCAACGCAAAAAAATCTCTTAAACATACAAAATGTTTCTGAAATTCGTTCGCTTACGAACATGCATATAACTTATAAAGAAAGCGTAAAAAGTGGGTAATAAACAAGAACAGGAATAGAGGCATCAAGAGAAACAGATGACACTGGAAGTGGTTCAAATAATTTTTGTATAAAGTAAAATGCAAAATGAATCGTCGATTGTAAAAATTAAATTCCTGACTTCTTTTCTTCGTTTCAGAAAAAGTATCCACCCAGCTAAAATCCTATAAAAGTTACTCTTGAGCAGAAACGCTCCGTATCTGAACTTTATCGGATGAGCTGGATGTTGGTTTCTTTTAAGTTCACCCCGCGCCCAAATTTTATTTAAGGATACGCCGCCTGCCTCGGGGTCCCGGAGGCCGCAATTCAGTTAAAACTTGCGCCCTCTGCCGGCAATATTTCAGATACGTCAGCAGGCATTACGTGGCTCGCAATGAGACAGGTCCCGAGTTTACGGCTTATGATAAGTGGACAGGCGCACACCACGGTGGGGTCATGCAAAATGCAGGAACTATTTCCTTAAAAAAAAACTCTAACATGAGATAAAACTTTATATTACTGCCAGTGAAGCAGATTATACTCCGTAAAAGTGAAATTTAAGTTTCATGAATGGAATCATTTTTACGTCATCTGACAATAGATGCGATAAACTTGCTGAAGGCAATATGAACGTATTTCAATATTTGTCAGTTAATCTTAATTAAGTTAGTGAGAATTTGGCTAGCGAAATAATTAAAGAAGACATTTTTGAAAAATAAAAATGTCAATAAACATAAACACACAGAATCTATAGTCTAATGATATATAAAGTGTACAGTGAGGTGGATGATAGCAGTAACATTTACCGGGTGTTTAAAAAATTACCGGTATATTTGAAAAATCAATAAAAACTAAACGGGCAGCGATAGAAATACACCGTTTGTTGCAATATGCTTGGGACGACAGTAAATTTTCAGGCAGACATACTTTCGAAATTAGTTACAATTTTCAACAACAGATGGCGCTGCATTCGGTTTGAAAGATATAGAAGTAAACGCAGTCTGTGAGTTTGCCATTCTGTAAGTCGTCTTTCAGCTGTAAGCGTGTGCTGTTCACAGATTGCAAGTCTGCTGTGAAAAAATGGTTTATTCCTTAGAATAATCGTACTTTAGATTTTTCCAGACTGCAGCGCCATCTGTTGTTGAAAATTGTAAACAATTTCGAAAGTTCGTCAGCGAGAAAATTTACTGTTGTCCCAGGCATATTACAACAAACGGTGTATTTCTATCGCTGCTCGTTTAGTTTTATTGATTTTTCAAATATACCGGTCATTTTTGAAACACCCTTTATGTGTACACAATATAATTATGCAACTTCAATTCTACTAAAACCAACATATTTATTCATGGTGTTGTGGAATCATGTTATTGAACAACAAACTGAATATCTATTTACTGAAACTTTAACTGAAGGTGTTTAATTTGTAATAGAGCAAAAAGTATCTTCTGAGGTAACAGAAAGTATTGCACTTGGTGTAATATTTGCTTTATAGTTTTTTTCTTTAATATTTAGTTTTATTACTCAGTAGAAATACCAGAATACCCCAATACTTCTTTCGACAAAGGTCGATCGCCTCGGGAACGGTAATATTTAACCACATTTGGACACACACCTACCTTTCAGTTTCCTTACCAACCTACTTTCAAATTTTAGCTTGAATTATTTCAGTATTTCGGGTAAATTTTTTAGCATTTTTAAAAACCTAACCTAAAGGTTGGTTGGATAATCCATAAGGAGGCATACTAAGCCATTGAATCAGAAATAAGATGGCCAGTTACTTTCCTCTGGGATTGCAATTTAACGTAGAATCAGAACCACAGAACGCCCCAATATAGTTCATACGATCAAATTCAAATCTTAAAAATTCTTCCCCCCCCCCCCCCTCCAGGGATTTCAACCCGGGATCGTAGGCAAAATGTTTTAAGAGCTAGCGCAGTAACCACTTTTTTCCTCACTATTTACATTTGAGCTGCCAGACCGTTACATATTTGTTATACATTCAATATATTTCTTACCTACTTACGTAAGAACTGCAGTCGGTTAAATATAAATCGTGAATAATAGTTCAACATTTTATTTTAATGGCAGCGTTTAATGCTTAGGCCGAATTTCGTCAGGATTTTCTTGAATTGAGTTTTCACTTGGCGAAGTTCGAGTAACTTGGTTGAGATGATTTTCTTTTATGTTTTCTTAACACGATTCTTGACTGCGTGAAGTTTGATTGTAGTTAAAAACATTTCTTAAAGGCTTCCTATGCGTTTGGAAGCTCACAGTTCCTTACTACAACCAAAGAAAAAACAGTAGGCTCACTGGTGCCTCAAAATTCTACGGGACTGCATGGCGTTAGACATTTTCTTGTGTAAACTTGTATTCTTTCAAGGATGGTACGTATGTTATTATTATTATTATTATTATTATTTTTGGGAGGTAGTTAAAAGTTTTTATTATCGACTTCCTATGCATTTTGAGTGGACATTTCCTTGCTCGAACCAAAGAGAAACTTAAAATAACATCAGTAGCCATTACCTGAAACTTCTATGACAGCCACTTTCCGAGATAAAATTTTCCGCGTTTCTGCAGTTTTCTAGCTCTACATGTGCAAATGACTTATAGCCGTATAAGCCGTATATGCTAAGCGGGGTTAAAGACCAAATAAACAATCGCTGGCAGAGAATTTATTGAATATCTTTGGCACCTATCCGTTCAGGTTACGTAATCTTTACTGAATAATAAATATCACAATTCCGTGCAGTTGAAGGCTACAGATAAGATTTGTTTGAAGGTGATATATAGGAACTTTATCTTATTATAACAAACATCAAAAAAGGGTTATAACACAAGATTTAGCTCCTTTCCGTCTGGATTATGTAATTTTTACGCTAAAGTAGGAATAGGTAAATGAAACGATTTACCTAAAGATTGTAAGCATACACATAGGAAAGAATTCGAAGTAATGATGGGATTCAACAACCTCTGAAGGCATTTGGTTCAACCAATTTAGCATTAATAATGATATCTACAACAGCTGATTTGAAATCGATAAACCAATTGCTATACGTTTGTAGATTGTTTATGCGCGACTCAAGAGGATAAGAAGAAATTGTTTATCAACTTGTTTAAAATCGCCATTAGATGAAATAAATAAGTTGTGACTCTATATTTACCGTGTTTATTTTGATGTCGCTGAAGGTTTTGTAAATCCACGGTGAACAGCAGTCCTACGTATAAAAGCAGAAACATTCTGTGTTGTCATTTGCGTGTTCGCACAATTGACAACTTGCTGATGTGGTGCACCATTCAATGTTACGACCTCCTGAAATTACTCTGTCGTGTTACGACATACCATCTCTTCCATGAGAGGAGATGGTGTCTGTGACCACAACTTTTATGGTGATACCTTGGCTCCGCAGGCGGCCAATTGGCGCCTGGACTGTCTGATATGACTTCAGTGGCCGTCAACTGCGAAAGGACCTTGGTTATCCTAGCTGAAAGGACGCCATAAAGAGCCCTTTAACCGTAGGATATCAGCCCTGTCACCAAATTTATTTTTTAGCATCCAAAAGAAGTTTTTAATTCTGTGAATTTTTCTCTGCACTGCTCTTTATATCTGTCTTCAGTGCTCGACATACTAAACCAGATAAGAAAAAGGTGAACACCTAAATTGAAATATCAGTCAACTTTTTGTGGCTGCAAATCCAATATTGGCATTTTGAACCGCAGTCATTTAATTGAAATAATGACCATCAAAAGCTTTGTTGTTAGTTCCCTTTGTCAAACTTGGTTCTCTACTCTTTACAGCTAAAATACGTGACAGAGTGATATGGTAATTCCGTTCCGTCGAAAAACGCCTGCTCTGTACCGAGGATATGCGGGGAATCGATAGCCATTTTGTTCGCAGTTGTTGCTGTATTCGAATATTTTAACTTAATACCGGTAATAATAATAAAAATACCATTTGGCAGTAATTTTCTATTTGTTTTAAAGTATACGTATGCATAGTCCCATCAAAATCGGATAAAATCTGTGTGTTTGTATGAAGCGCATTGACAGAAATTAAGGTGAGGGGGGAGGGGGGAGGAAAGGAGGAGAGGGTTTAGATTTTTGTAACTCAAATGTAAACAGTACTTTTTTATTTGTTTTAAAGTATACATATGCAAGCAAGGTTCCAACAAAATCATATGAAAACAGCGTGTTTGTATGAAGAATATTAGCAAAAAAACATTCATTTTTATATATTAGATACAAGTATAATACATACTTTCACTGCTGTCCAAACGCAACACTTCATAATTAAGGCTACAGATATACTGTTAACATCAGGACGTTGGTGACGCGAACGCGTAAGGTTTTACTAATCCAAAAAACGGTTATATCATACTCGCAACACGGCATAGCATGAAGGAGGCGGGAAGTCGAGAACTCATAGGCTTACCATTGTCCAAACATCGCCTAGCGCGCCAATAGAAGTTTTCTATATATATTTATATATATATATATATATATATTCCGGCAAAAATTACACCTGTCGCCTAGGCAGGTTTGGTGGAAGTCCTGAAAAATTTCATCCACAAGTATAGAGGAGTGACATTACTTCACGTTAGGTTTGCCATCTTCTTGGCATGGTTGTCGTTCCCAGAGCTCTGTCTGCACAACTGGTCTCTTGTAACGGTCGCTGCATGATTTGTATCGACCGCGACGACTGACCAATTGGTTGGCGGAGCATGTACAGCAGCCGGAGATCCGCATTTTCCCGACGCCTCATAGACTGCGTCAGTGGGAAAGGAAGTTGGCAGAGGTAGGGCCCGGCTGCACCTGCAGCTGCATGCGTACCAACACATGCGGCAGTCGTACTGTAGTGCAGGCCTGGTTAGAGTGCAGTAGATGGCTACTCCTAGTCATGGCGTCAGTACCGTGTAAAGCGCATGTAGACGCGAGTTGACATGTTGTATGACTAACTCGATGTTAATACTGAGGTAACGAGTTCAGGGGTCTGTCTTATGGTACCTCCCAGCTGCAGTTGTTGTTAGGGCAGCTGTCCACGCCATTATCTATGAAAACTCCCATGCAATCTTTTTATATATACTATAACAATATGAAAATAATTACTTTTTATCTTCCTGAACATAACTTTTCTAGTTTACTTTTTGAGTACTTTTTTGTTTGATATATCAAAATTACCACTATATGAACACAACTTGCAACAAGCATCGGCAATTATAACGGAACTAGTGTAAGGCCGTGACCGTTTTTTGCGTATCGTCACGGGTCTAGAATAGTTCCAATTTCTAGGATGAAAGATTATGACAGGTTGACCTGATTTGACAAAATATAAACTTGACCAGTGTTTCAGGGTGAATAAAATCTCTTGAGCTTGAAGAACTCAGAATCATTAATAGAGGTAGGTATTTAACACGAACCGGGACAGAATCATATAATTGCTTAAATAGAAACTTGACTTATATTTGAACCTTAAAGTTCACTCTGCAAAATTTAAAAAAATTCCTGTTTGCTTCGAAAGCATCACGTTGTTTTTTTTTGAGATTGAGCAAACATTCATAATCTCATCATTGGTCATAGTATCTGTAAAACACACTCCATATTATTAAACAGTTGAGCAACTCCGAAGAAATGAATTTCCTTAATACTCGATTAGGTAACACAATTGGTCTGCTGTTCACTTAAAATAACCTAATAACTCAAGTACAGCGAACATTAACAAAAGCCATTAACGAAAGTGGTCAGTAAAATCTCTATAAAGCAAATAAACCTTAAGGTCTGGTCAAGCAACAAACATTAGTGAGAATTTTAATTAGATTGAAATTTTTCCAAGCCGGAATGACGATTGGCATTCATTGTTACAGTAGAGACAATGAGTAATTTTTTTTTTCTTAAGTTTTTTAAGTTGCTTTCATTAGCAACCTGTTACTGAAAAGCAGATCCACATGTATTTGATGCCCAAAATATTTTTTAACTCTGAATGTATGATGGCAATAATTTAGTAGCAGTTGCTTAGCTATTAAATTTTGGACATAAACACGAATTTCTTCTAATGGTATCTCTAGTCGCTGTTTTGCGAGCGAAGGCTGACACGTGACACCGTTCTCCAGCCAATAGCTATCGAGATGAGTGAATGAGTGAGCTTACGAAATTATATAGTAGATTATTAGACTCAAGAAAAAGAAATCACAGCGGAAAATAAAAATATCGATTTCTCTATATGTAATGGAAATGCTATTAAGCAAGTAACCTTTTTAAGTAAAGTAGTCTATTTGCTTCATTAAACTATTAGGGAACTTAATACAGTTTATTGATTCCGTTTGGCGTCAGTAAATTTTGATTGTTGCTTATTGCAACGGATAGATATTCTGAACTGCAATAAACATTTTACTTAAATAAACATATAAGTGTTAATAACAGAACCCCAGCAAAGTACATTTAAATGTTTATGTATTTTAAGCAAAAAATTCAGTGATTGCAAATTCCTAACAATAACTTTTAAAACAAATCTTTTATTGTATATAATTATTTGGTAACAATTTTAATCACTCTTGTGTATATTAAGAACTTGGAATAGTTGAGTTGAAATTTCAGTTAGTATTCTTCAGGTTTTATCTCAATACTACAATCTGAATTGTTGGCGTTCCGATTATTTTCTAGAAATTTCGGTTACACATGACTATTCACTTTTCGTCAGTCACTTTCTGGCATATGTTAGTATCACATTGAAGAAGTAGGCGTATACATCATTTGAACGTTATATTTCTGCTTCGAAACTTAGTGTTTAGGTATAGTGCGATTTCTGTAGATATTGGGTTTACAAATTCAACCTGCGTGAAGTTTACATACACGTAAATAAATGAACACTTACTTTTAATTGACAATTTTTCATTCAAACTGGAGGAAGCTCTCACTATCAGCTACAATTTGTTTGTTGGTAGTAAAGGCTATGCTTTGGGTGTCGTAAAACCTGCACTATCATTAACAGACCGTAAGCAAAAGTACGCTCTTAGTTCATTCATAAATGTTTGATATTTTGCCAAGGGACACGGTGTAAATTAAGTACATTAATATGTAATGCCTCTAGTTTTTATAAGAATGAATAGGTTACTGCACATTTTTGTTTGAAATTTCCCACCAAGCGTATAGTTATTTACGAATATATTTTTTTCAAAGATATGTTACACATATGGTTGAAGAAATCATTCATTAAATTCAGCAAAGGCAGCAGTAATAATTACACAAAAAATAAAATCTCACTGGGACGTTTTGTTCAATATCTGGTGTATTTACAAGCTTCAAGCTTAATAATTTTTTAATTAATGACATTGTTATTTGTATGTAATTAACTGCATGATAGAAGAAATTAATTTATCAAAGCAGTGAAATTTTCATAATAAAAATGAGACCTAAAGTTGGTTACAACAAGATTCAAGTGGTCATAATTGGCTGCCAGTGAACATAAATAAGTTCCATGACTTATAATATGGTAATATGCCACTTACTATCAATGTAATAATTAGTACATTCTCCAATTATCATCGCATAACTATGCCTTTGTGTGTATGCGAAAATTGCAAGTATACCATCTCTTATTAACTGTAATTATTCGCGGGCACTGTGACAGGACTTTTTTCAGTGTGGGAACGGAACTTTCTGGGATGTGATTTTGTTTCATCTAACGCGAAATAATATAAGAAGAAATAGTTTCCGCAATTAAAGTGTGACCTTTACCGTTAGCATATCCCGTGGAAAGTTGAATATATTCTTGTAAACATGAACTTTATGTGAGGTTATAACCACCGCAGGGAAACCTCGCATATAGATAGAATAAACTTCAATATATTATACCCAGTTTACATTTTCTGCGTTACTAATTTCACGTGAACGTTCTTTTTCTTGATTAATCTGTAAAATTTAATTTTTTGTACCTAGTTTGGTGTAAAATTTTAGATTTAATTGCGGAAATAATTTCATATTTTCTCATTCTATACTGATGTGAAAATTTTTCATGTACATGTAGGTGTTGTTTTTATTGCGCTACAGGAAGAAGGATGACAATAGTTTTGAATATTCGTTACGACAGCGTTCATGAACGAGATAGAAAGCTATTATGAATTTCCAATTCAAACCAAAATTTAAAAAAAATGGATTACTCTAATTCCAAATAATAAACGTAAAGTGAAATTTCAGTTAATAACTCAAATTTACAATTAAAACTGAGGCGCAGGCAGTCACAGCAATGTAAATTTTCAGTACTGCTATATTTCAAAATTTATTTTCTAATGTGGGTAACATCTTATATCATTTGTATTCTAAATTATCAATTTATGACAGGCAATACAAGGGACCAGGTATAGCCTTAACAACTATTTAACCTCGCATTCGGGAGGACGCGGGTTGGAATCCCCGTCCGGGCATCCAAATTTGGGGTTTACATGGTTTCCCCAAATCACTACAGGCGAATGCCGGGATCCTTCAAAAAAAGCCATGGCTGAATTCCTTCCCGATCCTTGTTCCTAGTCCCATCCCGCCTCTAATGACGTTAGCCATCGACGAGACGTAAAAAAAAACTATAACTCAGACAGAACTGAAGAAGAAGAAATATATTTGATTATTGTAGGCCATTTTCTTCTACAGTTGTTTAAAAAATTATATTTGTTGTTTAATAATACGCCATTACAACTGTTGGATATTGTTTTTATTTTTCGGACGCGTACATGAGGCCAAACGCGTCCGGAAAATAAAAACAATATCCATCAGTTGTAATGGCGTATTATTAAACAACGAATACTAATTTAAAGAAATTTATTATTTAAAAGTAACTAACTGTCAAAGGAACTGAGGTAATTCTCAGATTGAAGTTGGACTTAAGAGTAAAATAAAAAATAATGAACTAGTAGGTTAAGGTGAAGCTAAAATTACTGAAGTTGAAGGCTAGCTGACGGTTAGCTGTTTTCCTTTCGTTCAACAGTGAGAAGATACAGATATCTGCATTACCAAATTATTAGTTTTGCTAATTTTAAGAGAAGAAGATTGACTATGAAGGTGGATGAGGAAACAATAATTTAACCAACATAAATACGTAATCACATTAACAAGGTACCAAGAATGGAAACGTATAAATTACAAACAAAAAATTGTATATACACATCTACATAATAAACTAATTAATCAGGAAGTTTCAGTTTTCGGAATATCTTTGAAAATACAGATAAAACTGAAATCCGTGTTTTTTTTTTTTTTTAATCAAACACTCTTCTTGTAAGGTGGTTAATTTAACCCTTTTAACACTTCAGTAAATTTCAAGAAGTAATAGTAATCATACATTACGAATAACCACTACTCAAGAATTCCGTAGTAATCAAACATTACTCATAAGCACTTAAAAATTCATTCGATAGTTCCGTAACGTCTTAGTGAAAATCGGAATACTTATACAATGTGATTCAGTGGTAACTGAGATTGTAGGATAAGCAATTCCGATGAGCACTACCCGGGTTACTGGAACACATTCCACTTATTATTAGTCAACGGATGCGATTCCGAAATTATGGAGCCCCACCTCACTTTGGACTGATGGTTCGTGAACACCGCGATCAGACACTCCCTGAAAGGTCGATAAGCAGAGGAGGTCCTGGTAGATGCCCAGCATATTCACCTGACCTCACCCTAGTTGATTTCTTCTTGTGATAAAGTCTTGTGTACGAGACGCCTGTCGAGATTGAAGAGGATCTCTTTGCAAGAATTCTCGCTGCCTGTGGCACTGTTTAAACAACACTGGGGATATTAGAACTTTGTGAGACGATGCCATGCCTGCATTGACAATAGGGGACACCATTTTGAACGACTGTTGTAATTGTAGCGGCTTCTGAAACTTGTGCAGGTAATTGGAATTCATTATAACAGTACCGTAGACTTATGATTTTCAGTCTCTCTGGCATTAAGTTACGTTCGCCGTTACTAGTCCATCAACAGGGAAAATTATTTGAGGGTATTGAGGAATATTCAGCGGGAGTTCTGTACAGCACGGTCAGGTGTCGGAAGTTGGGGCCCTTAGTTTAAGCGCTGCGGGAGGCTAAGGCAGAACTTGAGTAGATTTTCGCTTATAACTTTCGACTCGGTCGTTTCAGGACCAAGGTCCCCTAATACCTCAAATTCATACATTTTATCTTTCTTCGTTATCCCTGGAATTTTGTATCATCGTCGCGGAATCACCTTTTATATTCGCTCATGTGATCGTTTGTCCGTCTGTCTTTTCGTTTTCATACCCTTATAACTTCTGATCCTGAACATTTGTTACGCCGCATTACTTTAGCTCTCACTATTTCGATTATAACTCCAAATTTATAAAAATCATGAAGTGGTGATGAAAGTAGCTGTAATGGGTTAAACGGGGACCTGAGAAAAAGATTTGCTTTAGATAATATTAATAAGTATCAAATAAAAGCTGGCAACACGCTGACTCTCAAACTATCTGAATTTGCCTTTTTGTATGTGCAAGTTTTTGCCAAAAAACCATTAAGAAATACCATTTTCATGCCTTTACGTACATCCGAAATATTTGATTTCAATCTATTCCGCTGCACGTGCAAATACAGTAAAAGGATTAACTCAGGTTATAAGCGAATTAATAAATTATTTTGTGTAATTAAAAAAATAGTATCTGATTGATACCATTAGTATAAATTATTTATATAGTCGCAAATGTACTAGAAAGATTCTATTCTTTAGGTAAGGCTGTCAAGGATTGAAATAAGTTACCAAGAGAAATGATGAATAATTTTCCCAAAACGCTGAAAGAATATAAAGTTAAAATTTGTAAAGGGCAAATGTAGATGGGTGCAGAAAAGGGGGAAGATGGGTGTGTAGGGAAATTGCCACCGGAGCGTGTGCTCCATTGCAATTTAATTTAATTTAATCTGATTCCTCGTTGACATTACCACCTTCATCACCTTCGAGCAGTTTCGTTAAATTACTAAACAAAATCACGCCTCAGATAACTCACAAAAGAATTTTCACTTAAAAAATGCGATCCAAGTAAACATATAGAGCAAGGTTTCCCAATCTTTGGTCAGCAAATGTGAGAAAGTTGACCCGCTGGCAGAATATTAGTAATTTTACTAAAACTGAATTAACGATATCATAAAAAAATGAATTAGCAAAAATTGTTCACATGAAATGGCTACACTACCCTTAATGTTTGTAGCTATGAGATAGAAGCCAAAATTTCTAAAAGCCATTAATATTTCATCGACAAGCAACGGTACCGGTATTTCCACGATATCTTCGTATGAATGCATTTTTACAGTAAAAGTCTATTCACTAAGTAGATTCCTAGTCGGCATCAAAGAGAGTGTCGTTCCTTAAAGTATTAGGGAAGTGACTATTTTATGAGGGCTTCGGTGTAGACGTAAGGTATTAAGGGACCGCGCTGATTAACAATTCGAAGGATGAGTTAATAATAGGTAAAATGTTGGTCCCTTTTAAATTAGTGGTCCTCAGAATTTTGTTCCACATTTTACTGGTTTAGAAACGCTGATATGCAGGAAAGAAGCAGTCGACATACACTTTTTGATTTTAAGTTTCAACAAAGGTATTTAGTATTTTAATTTAATGTTGTCTTCCATTAATTTAGCTTCGGCATCTATAATGAGTTACGTTAAATAAAAGCAATTTGTGATTCAGCAAGCGAAACAGACTGGAGGTGGGGGTGGGGGAGGGAAATTCACGGTCTATTTACCACAGTAACCATTAAGAACTCTCGCATTTAAACAGAAATAACCTTTGGAATCTGAATTAGAGTTAGGGCGCTGATTAACGCTGAAAGCGGCTTTCCCCAGCGGCCATCCAGGTAACAATATCGTTAATTTGGGAGAGGCAAACAACGCGTTTGCGAGCACAGGGGCTCGTTAACGGCGACTAAAGGGGAGCCCCGCCTACGGTGGCCAGGTGAGAAGAAGGGTCTTTAAAAAATTAAATCGAATACCAGTATCTGAAGAAGCTCTTTAACGTCAATCCTGCTACGTATTGGAATCAGTGTACCCTTTTCAGTAAAAGTGCTCTTTAACATTTAAAGTGCGTGTGTCTTCTTTCGTAACACACTTTTCTACGCTTGAGGACACAGAAATTTTTTAAAATTCTTATTTCTTATTCTTAATTCTTTTTTATATCATTGCATTGTGAAACCTGATGTTATTCTAAAAGCTCTCAAAATTAAACTATACACTAGAATTTTCCGAGTGCATTGCTAGCTAGGATTTTGGTGTGCGTAGTAATACATTTGCCTTTTGTTTTTCTTTTATGAGAGAAGCATAAACATTTGGGACGTAGTATTAGAATAACCACTGCCGTAAAAGAAATACCAAAATTTCGTTACGCTAGTTGGAATGTTAATATATGATACAGTGGTGTGATTAACGTTTTACGTTTCCTAACTTACTATATGCCATGAAACTGAAGAAATAAACAAGAAATTTACATAGCAAAGAAGTGTGTAGTGTTTATATGATTTGTTCCATGATTTATGGTGGGCATCACGTAAAGATGTGTTCATATAAGATGCAATGTGATCTATATCGTCTATTTGCTCTCGGCACATACTAATTTCATTTCTTGTTCCAACCCCCGTTTACCCTACATTTTAAGCTAGACTGTATGATTTCAAACTGTGTAAACCACATCTTAATTAGTGTATTAAGGGACAGAGAGACGCAGAATACTTACAGATTTATAATACCAGATGTGGTGAAAATTGACAATTCAAGCTTTCCTCGGAACAGTGTATCTGCATAAACGCTTTAGGTCCTTGCGTTCGCTGGATAATCAATGATAATAATATTGCGTTTCTATCTGCTTCCAGTAACGATCAATATAATGTATTCAGTTAATCATTTATCTCTTTAGGTGCACTAGAATTCCACAAGTCCTGAGATACGTTTATTAAAGATTTAATACTATGACTTCTTGCGAAGATCACAACTAATTGGAGTAATATTTCCGTAGTTTTATTGTAAAGAAATTAAGTCGAAGTCGAAGGATGATTACAATTTGTCACATAATGCGGAAGGAGCAAGAAGAGGGGTCGATGAGATTCATTCGATACTGAAATAATTTGCAAACTTTTCTGTTATTTCTGTTCTTTTGTGCGAGAAATAGGGTTAGCATGTTTTCGGGAAAGACAATAGGTTGAGGACAGAATTTGAAATCGAATCGTCGTAAGCTCCCACGATCAGCATGGGGTGCCGTAACTCACCATTCTAAACTGCGGTCACTTCTTGGAATAGTCTCTTATCTTTTTCCGTCTCAACTTTGACAATCTTTGCATGTATCTTCCAATGTTTGGAGTCTCCGTCCGGTTTATATTTCAGTGTCAGTTACAAACTTGTCTCTTCTTCCACTTTTTTTGCAAGCGGAGGCAGCTTATCTCTTCCTTCTTCGGTCCGGTTCTTATTCATCCGCATTTCTATTCCAGTGTCCATATTCATTCTATGACCTTACAACAGTGAACAACTTTTTCTTCAATTTCGCCTTTCTGTATATTTTTTACATCAAGCTTGTCATTTTTATGTTATCACGTCCCAAATGACTACCCTGCTGTTTAATCCATAAATTCGTTACTGTTTGGACCCTTCAACGCTACTATCTTAATATGACACAAATTCTTGAATGACTTTTTAAGATTATATTACGAACATATCTCATTTAAGTGATGCAAAATTCTCTGAAGTCTAATTCAAATTGCTGTCTTATTAACGCATCTTCTGCAAGTAATAGAGTATTTACATATTTACATGTAGAATATAATCTAGTATCAAAATTAATATAATTTCCAACGTCGCTAAATTTTGAGGA
The DNA here is from genome assembly GCA_031002005.1 of Vandiemenella viatica. Lineage (NCBI taxonomy): Eukaryota > Metazoa > Arthropoda > Insecta > Orthoptera > Morabidae > Vandiemenella > Vandiemenella viatica. The sequence continues at coordinate 155,292,049 of JARYHS010011408.1, read as the reverse complement.
AAGTAGTACGCAAATTGAAATCTTCCCTCACACCACTGTCTACTTTAAGGAATCTGTTTTACTATTCGAATTTATACTTTCGTGACTTGAATTTTTTTTAGTATCCTGCATAAAATGTGACGGCGTCCTCGACTTTGAAAAGAAATGTATACAATAAATTACCCTGACCAAAAGCTGCCACTCGATTTCAGCCCATTAAATTGACCAGAGTACTCATATGATGTTTCTGTAACGAAGAGTGTATTATAAAACTTTAATCTTGTAATGTAGAAATGTTGTAACGTTTAAGGTTTCAATAAACCTATATATGTATTTTTTATATAAAAAAGACATATTGATGTGGTAAAATGTTCTTTTGTAAATAAAGTAGTCATAGTAATAAATTACCAAGGGAAGTGCTGATTAATTTACCAAAAATACTGAAAGATTTTAAAATTAAAATTCGTGAAGGGCAAAAGTAGGTTGTTGGAAGAAAGGGAAAAATGGTTGAATAGTGTAATTGCCACAAGAGCGTGTACTCAATCATAATTAAATTAATTTAAAATAATTAATATTGTTCAATCAATTGGCGGGTTTCTTGTGTTCCGAGTTAAGTTATTACTATTTCTCAGTTATCATTCTCATTATATTTTTGTTATCATTATAGGTATAAACTTCCTTTTGTTTACTGCGTTTGGCTTATACTGTAAATATTCAACTGGAAGTTTTAAATCTGTTTTATCTGTTCCGTGGCTCAGTTTATACGACCCATTGAGACAGCTTATACCTCGAGAGTTTTCTCAAGGATTACCATCTCATTTTTGTATGTTTACATTATTTCTGCTTTTCGCCATTCCTCTGGTATTTTTCTTGCTCAGCAACTTTGAATGAGCAGATACAGTAGCCGTAATTCTAAAATCCTCAGTTCTTTAGGAGCTCTGCATTCATTACATCTAAAACAGCAGCTCTGGTATTTTTCGTTTGTTTCAAAGCTTCCTACAGTTTTTGCATTTATGTTCCTGAAATATGAATGTATCATTTAAGGCCGTTTGTGTTCGCTAGGCGTTCGTTGTTCGTTTGTAGCCTTATGTTTTTTTTATTGCCTTTTTTGTAATCAGATTCAATGCTACAATCTTTTATCGCACAAAGTCTTTCTGTCTTTGTTGGTCACATTAGTTGCAATCCAAATTTTCCCTTCCATGGACATCATTTTATATGTTGGTCACCGGTGAATACGAAGTTTTTTAATGGATTTCACTGACCACAATTTTTGCTTAGGTTCATTTCTCCTCGTATATATTATTCGTTTTCCTGTATTTTGTGAAACGTACGTATAATTTTGTTTTCTTTAAGTGCAGTTATGATTGTTTCATTTTCTAAACTTGTAATTTATTTTTATTTCATAAAGTTTCTATGAATGTGCATCGTCCCTCAGCACATCAATGGCAGTTCAACAACTAATAAAGTTGCTTGATTTTGTCAGAAATTTCTAGAAATCGTGTACCATGAACATGTAGCTGATCTACTATTCGTACTATCAATGGTCCAAGTAAAATATAGTAAAATTAGTTCAGTTTCTTATACGTTACAGAACCACATAAGACAGTAATGTTTGGTCATTCTAGTAAGTGCGTAAATTATTATTAAAGCAAATTTTACTGCTTCTGTGAGAAATGGTTCTAGCTCTTTTTTCCTATAAATAATGGAAGAATTAATATTGTTTATTTTTTTTTAGTATAAAATGAATGAAATGAATAATAGTTGATGCTATACGATGAAACGAATTGTCTTCGTTTCCTACGATATGTTTCTTAACAAGTAACTAAAAAAGAATTACTGTATTATACCCATGATTGATATCATGGCAGCTTTGTGTAAAATTCAATCACTGCCCTGAACGGCCATTGGGATTAAATGTTTGCTTGTCTTTGATTAACATTTTCCAAATAAGCACTCTCAGCCGATCAGAACATCTGTTTAAGTGCTCACAGACACAAAAACCTATAGTAAGTGCCAAGAACTTCAGACAATGTGCATATACTGAGGGCTTTCGTTTACCGGTTGGATATTTTATGCTTAGCAGTGTTTTGTATCATTCGTAACAAGCCTTATGTATCGGGAAAATAATTTACTCTCTCCATTATTTAGTCGTAACACTCCAAATGAGCAAGGCAGTAAGTTTCACAAAGTGATCTACATACACCATAATAGTACACATTGGATAAAACTGTCTCAGAAATATTCCGATGACACTCCTTAATCACAACACGCCTAATTACTTTTTGCTGCGAGGTATCCAGTTTGCCATGCTTTTAAATTAATTTGAAGGTTAATGTGATGGTAAGCAGATGTGATTCATGTTGAACTGTGTTGCAGCTACATCTATCATGCGCCATCGCTGATCTCTATCCCAGATGAAGTCTTCCAGGTGGATCTGCCGCATCTGAAAATTCTGTGAGTACAGTGACACATTCTGCACCAAATATTAAACCGTCTCTCTTCTCTTACATCACATTTTCCAGCATGCCCATCCATTTTACATTAAAGTATTTAAAATAAGGGCCGGTCTTTTGTCACTTCAAGTATTAGACGCATGCCTGTTAGCCTTCTAATTTTTTTGCTCATTCCATCTTTTCTGTTATACAGGGTGTCCAGAAAAGGACTCCCTGATTTCAAAATTAAATATCTCGAAAACAAAGATCGATAGAGGAATGCAGTAAACGGTATGTTTATTGTGACAGCTGTAAGAAGTGTATACAGCAGTGTGAAATAATAGTTACAAAAGCTGCTAACAGATGGCGCTGTAATCGCCATACGTAATGCCTAAATAGTGATCCGAAGCTCAGGGCGATCAGTTCCACCATTGAAACGTGCCAATGGTGAACATTTTGAAAACATTGTGATGTGATTGTTTGCAAAGATTGTTTTCATACGATTATTTCCCTTATGTATGCTGATATGAGCGTACAGCGCCATCTGTTAGCAGCTTTTGAAACTATTATTTCACACTGCTGTATACACTTCTTACAGCTGTCACAATAAACATACCGTTTACTGCATTCCTCTATCGATCTTTGTTTTCGAGATATTTAATTTTGAAATCAGGGAGTCCTTTTCTGGACACCCTGTATGATATTTGTTGTTTTCTCATATGGAGGGTATTTTGTATTCATCTTTGGTATTCTGTTGCCTTTAATTCTGTAACATACTCATTAGCGTGGTGAGTGAGCGGTAACGCTGTGGACTCGCATTCAAGAGGATGTGAGCTCGAATCCCTGTCCGGCTATCCAGATTTGGGTTTTCCATGGTTTCCCCAAATAACTCCCGGCAAATGCCCATTCCTCTCCCTCGGCCCCTTTCCCGCCTGTAACGAGCTCGATGTCAAGCCATAAGCAAAATAAAAAGTTTGGGAGAAGTTCGTAGCCGTTTTTGTGCTCTTTTAAACAAACAACAAGCAGGTTGTAAAACTGTCTAATCGAAAAGGCGAAAAAACTAATATGAATAAGTCTGGGAGGTGATTCATTGTTTCTTATTGGTTATTTTCTACGAGAAAGTTATAAGCTCGAAAGACTTACTCTGTAACCATGAGGGACCATACAGGAGTATCCACGATACTTGAACTGGGCACTGATACGTGACGCTGAGGGTCCTTGGTGAATACCCCTGACATATTTGCTGGACGGTCAAACCACAGAGGCCACTTGGAGCTGGAGTAGGAGGGAGCATCGGTTTGCTGCGGCAGTATGTTACTGCCCTGGGCCCTGTCCTTTGTCCGTCTTCATATTACATGTAAACGGAAGTTTATGCTAATTTGTTCGATGATTTTAGGCCACATGGTCTATTACGTAATATAACGTTTCGATAGCATTCGGAGATAAACCCGCGAAGAGTGCATTTCATTTTCCTGTTGATTTGGAGTATTAACCCTGAGATTTCTCTACTTTTTTATCTCTGTTGTTAAGCATGATTCTGCATTTTGGTGATGTGCAGCCCATAAGCACAATGTTTTGTGAATAGTCTTATGTTTTTATGTGTTGTTATTTCTTTTGCTCTCCTCAGTGGTTTAGGTTGGATATTCGAAAAATGTTCGTCAGATTTACAGTTATTGAGTGAACACAAAATAGAAAAATTAAACCTAATACAACAGTAATCTCGTATGAAACACATCGGAAGTGATAGTGACTTGTGACACAAGTGCGTCATTGGTAATACGAGGTGTGTGATGAAAGTAATGAAACTGATTTTTTTACTTACCAAAGTTTTTTATTTAAAAAATAAACAACAATATTATCTCCTTCAAAGTAGTTCCTTTGGGCAGCTATACACCTTCAGAGACGTTGTTTCCACTCTTGGTAGCAGCGCTGGAAGGCTTCAACTGGTAGGGCTGTTAACTGGTCGGTCACAGTCTTTTGAATGTTCTACAGAGTTCCAAAATGACGTCCTTTTAAGACATGTTTCAATTGCGGAAAAATTTACAAGAACTTAAATCAGATGAATAGGGGGGTTGAGAAACAACAGGAGTGCGTTTTGAGATAAAAAAAAATTCACTGATGAAAAATGCCGTATGACAGGGGGCATTGTCATGATGAAGCATCCACTTGTGTGCAATGTCTGGTCTCACATAGATCAGACTTTTCATGAGCCTTTCAAGGACACCTTTGTAAAACACTTGGTTGAAAGTTTTCGTTGGAGAAACAAAATTTTTATGCACGATACCCCTACTGTCAAAAGAGCATATCAGCATTGTTTTGATCTTTGATTTACTCGTTCGACATTTTTTTCGGTCTAGGAGATGACTAAGTGTGCCACTCTTCGCTTTGCCGCTTTGTTTCAGGATCGTTCTCAAATATCCAGGATTCATCACCTGTGATCACACGTTTGAGGAAATCTTGGTCATTGTCATTCCTCTCAAGAAGATCAACGCACACATTTCTTCGATTGCCCTTCTGTTCAGTTGAGAGGTTTTTTGGCACAAACCATTCACATGTCCAAACCGTCTGTCAAAATTTGATGTACGGTGAAAGTGTTTAAATTTAACTGTTAACTCATCATCCTTGTTAAACGATGGTCTGATCACACAACAGCCCTCAACGTTTTCGTCGGTTTTTGAAATTGAAGGATTTCTTGAGCGAGGTTGATCTTCAACGAGTGCTCTTCTATCCAAAAATTAATGTTAATGTTTCCCACAAGCCTGTTTCAACTTTTTAAAGGTAGCACTCGCGGATTCCCTAAATTTGACATAAAATTTGATTGCACAACGTTGTTCTGATTTCCGATGCTCCAGTTTCGTAAAACGCAAAGAAGCAACACAAATTAACTGTCAAAAATAATGTGTTAGCTGAACGGAGTTGAAACTCGGACTGAGCATATGGAAGGGATGAACAAACCGGTCTAGTAAGAACAAGGTTGATATGTATGGACATTTGCTGTTGCTACTGGCGGAAGGTTTAATAGTTAACAATTTTATGAAAACAGCTCTACAGGTGTGTAGTTTTTACGTGTGAATTAGTGGAGTTGCTCTTTTAGAAGATATAATAAAATTTGGCGAAAAGAATCTTACTATTTAATTTGGTTGTAAGTAATTTCGTAAGGCCTCTAACTGTTAATGGTAGCAACGTATGTGATTAGACACTCGTACTACTTGAGGATGCTAGACGATATCCCCGGTGCTAGGTATTAGGATCGCTTCTTCCGCACATAATACCCATCACATTTTCCTAACATTCAGAAAAAGATTATTTTCCGCCATTTAGCTTCAAGCGCCATTTCATGTTGCGATATCTTCCACTCTTGAACGTGCAACGTGCAGCCGTATTGCTACCCTACAAACGCCTCTGATCGCAGTGGCTTAGAGACAATAAACTGTTTCCATGCTGTATAAAGGCTATTTTAGGATAATACCGATTTGACTTGCATGAAGTCCTTAATGCAGAAAGTTTGAATCCATTCTGCATCTGAACTACAGCATAACAATCATTCCTGTGTCGTTAGTAAAATTTATCACAAACATTATATTGTCATTTCGGCTTAGCAGCAGACTTATAACGTGGTATATATTTGAATGAGACGGTGTTGTCTGAACCTTTCGACCTTTCGCTACACACTTAAATTAAACATACGGAATGCACAGTTAATTGTTACACACTAATGAAGTTGGTCCAGTAGATGAGATTCTATAAGGGATCAAAATTTACTTTATGTGAAATTAAGGGAACTGGAAATTTATGACCGTTGTCGAATATGTTAAGGAATAACTCCTCCGTTCTATACCTTGAAAATAAATTGGTATTCAGATGAATCACAGGTACTAAGATACTAAGCGTGGTTAACGTTTGTCTCTGGCCTTTGGGAAGACGTGGGTTTGATGCCCGGTCCGGGCAACCATATTTCAATTTACCACGATTTACAGAAATCAATTCTGAGCGAATGATGGGAGACTTCCTTCAATACGCCATAGCTGAATTTCTAGCACCCAGTTATCTCCTTACCTAGTAAGCTTGGACTATTTTGTTTTGTTTAATACCTATACAGTTGACTATATATTTGTTTCATTGAGGTGAAAGTGAACACTTAAAAATAAAAAATAAAAATGAGTTATCTAGCTTAGTACGTTTCTAGTCCATTGGACTCTGTACAACCCGGTAAATAATTTTTATTTTTTAATTCACTGATTTATCTATTGTTTCCTGTTCATAGACTGCCACTCTGCAGGCAGGATCCATTTAAAATTTAATTACCGTATAGAGATAAAATGCATCATTAATTAAGTATGAATTAGAACTGGGTTGTTCGGCTTGATGTTATGTTTGGCGCAGCAGTAAAGACAGTGCACGATATGCATTCCGCTCTGTGAAATTAGGTCGTGAATGTTTGATGATAGCAGTTCCGTTCAAGTAGCGTAGCAAGGAGGTCAGCCCCTCAAGGACTAGTTCTATTAGCAAAGACAAACAAGAAATAGTAATCCTCATCAATTGTTCTAGTAATGGTAAATGGTGATTCCCGCTACTGTGAGCTTTACGGATTCAGAATGAAGCGGCCATGAAGTTTTTTTTCTTCAGTGATTTGAGTGTAATTTCTCGTAGAAATATTTTTTTCCCCGGCAGTACTGAATGATTGTTGCCTCAAAATAAAAATTATAGTTTAAATGTATTGAAGTATAGGAAAAACAGGTGTTATCAAAGTCAATTACTGCAGCTTATTGAGAAACCCCTTACTTGCTAGCTGTCCGGATTATGTGAAATTCATTTATATGAAAATGGCGGTGTATTTATTTGCATATAGCCTGCCAAATTACAGCGATTCCTATCAAAACGCTGTGCTATAAACGCCATGCAAAATTACGGATTTCACGCAAATTCCCGACTTAATTAGGAAAATATACCTTTTGAAGCAGAGCTAATATTTGTTTGATGAAGCCTATTTACACACTGCTACAATAGACGCGTGACTGCAAGCGATGATAATTACATTTTGTTAGCAGTTTAGCCAAATAGCGCTAATTAATTTCAGTTATCACTGTTTAATAGAGGGGCGTCACAGGGGTCATTAGCTATTGGAATGAGTGATTGCTGCGTTTTGCACAATGAAGAGTTTTTAATGTTAATCCCGCAATTAAACAGCTGTAGGATGCAGTTAGTTTTGCAACAGCTGTTTCTCTATCAAACGATGTCAAAGAGGAAATAAAAATATTGTTATTTGCAAATAGTGATACGTCTTTTTTTTATATCGAAAATGCTAAATGAATCTTTGTACTCCAATAAAATACTTACTACATGAATTCAAATAATTTATTCTGTACATGGATACATGACACTATATATGTTATAAACTTGAGTAATTACATGCAGGTAGTCCCTGGATAAATATAAGGTTAAAGATCTCATAGAAGATATTCAATACATTTTCTAGACCAGCTTGAGATGTAACAAACCGAACTTGTGCTCGATTATCTTGAAACGCAGAAGATGATGGGTCATCAATTTTCAAGTTTGAAAGATAGACTGAAATTAATGCGTGAAATAACTTTTATTTGTTGTAATTCACAGGTTGGATAGAATTTTAATTATTTAATCCCATATACTCACAGATTTTTGCTGCATCATTTAAAAATCATGATTCAAGTTTATTCGTCGTGAAGAACCAGAGAAGTATCTGGAGGCACTTTGTCGATTTTAATTCTGAGGTCATTCTTAGCATTTCTTCAGGTTGCTGTAATTTTCAGAAACAGTAACGTTTATGTTAAGACTGATGATGAAACTAAGGTCGGTAAAAACAACTACGGAGAGCTGAAATGAGCTGAAATGCAGATTAGAGGAGAGCGCATCAAACCAGCTTTTCCTGAATTACATTTGATTAGTTTTGTCTTCATTTACCGGATGGATATACGACGTATACGGATGGTACAACTCCTTGACTGTAATATTTGTTGTGTTATTTCTGTTTATGTTAAGTCCCTGTTGTAATGTAAGGAAGGTGTATCTATGTATCTCGTTTAGCCTATGAAACTGTAATACAACCCAGATATAGATTCTTACCCGTCAGATATTGCTCAGATGTTGACGAAAAATATCATCTAAACTTTGAATACCGAAATTATCTGCTAGCAGTTAGTGATACTACATGTTCAATATGGATCAGTGAATCTAGATTACTGGTTTCTATTCCGCTAGACGTTAGGAGCAGTATCAAGAATGTTCTAAAATTAATACCTCATTAAGCAGATGTGCTGAGTAATGACTCTTGGTTGATATATATATATATATATATATTCCAATAAAATCTACGTGCTTCCATCCAAAACCAGTCGATAGATAAATTAGTTGGAATTAGATTAATAAGCGAGTTCGTGTGAATAACGTTATTGGCTAGGAAACGCTTTTATTTAAATACGCTGAAGCTAAACTAGATTCTAGACGAAAATTTTCTACCCATTGTCGTTTAACACATTGACTGCCATGATGAAACTTGGACTATGTATTACTATGCCACATTAAAATCACAAATATTACTTGTGAGGCCAAATTGATTTTTTTTCATCAGATGTCTTCTTTTGATCATGTAGAACTAAGTTACTTCATAAAATATCAAGTTATGACTGATCTGGATTGATAACAGGTGTGAGCCATATATGGCTCACGTGGCCCAACAACTACATTTTAACACAATTACGATCTGTCGCCACGTGAGCCACATGTGGCTCACATCATTTAAAACACAATAGGTATAAAAAAAAATCGTTTTTCAAGAAATGATTCAAACTCTTAGTTTATTTGCTTATATTAGCTACATATAAAATTGATAACTTGATAAGCTATCTTGCATAGCCTCATTCACTAGCTGTTCAAGTTCTTCAAAAGTTTGTCTTCTTTTGGCCATAACAATAAACTAGGAAACTAACCAAATACACAAACGTAACCTCAAATAGCATACACGAGCAATCAGCAAAAGAAAACAGTACTACAGCTGAGTCGTCGTAAGTTGATCTCTGACGGTTGCAGTTAGGAATCACCAGGGCTACCAAATGCAAAAATATTGATTGCTAAGAACATCAGAGTGTTCAGTGGAGCCACCACTTTTAAACCCATAGTTGAAACGCATTATCTGTGAGCCCCATGAGACTCACGAGGCCTCTAAACACAACTCTGCATGTGAGCCAGTTATGGCTCACGCGGCTCACTGCACAATGTATACGTGAACCAAATATGGCTCACGTGGCGTCATAATCCATGCAACTGTGAGCCAACATTGGCTCACGTGGCAGTCAATGTGTTAAGAGAAATTGTTTGCAAGTAATACTGTGTTGTTTTTCAGACGGATCGTGCACACCGGGTTGCAGAAGGCACCCCTGCTCAGCCTGTTACGCACGGAGGAGATATTGCACATGGTGTGAGTAGTGACAATTGAGTAACTATTGATCGCAGGAAATAATCCCACCGAATTTAGCTGTTGTAGTTGTATACAATGGGCAACTGAATTATACAATTAAAAATATTTGTTTTCTGAGTCCGGCATTCATATTGTGCAGACCAAATTAATAGCTAACAGAGTGATGTGAGATACGGCACAGAAAAAGTCCAACATTAGAACTTGTATCATATATTAATATTGCGTTGTCGATTAATTTATGACGTCTTCGGCAGTTTTAATTCCTGTAGCCCTATTTCCTAAAACAGAGCAGACTTCTAAGAAAACTAATGTTACAATTACTTATAATAGTTTCAACTGTTGGAAAGACAAGAAGAATAGTTAACTAAACTTGTTATACCTGACAGTATCTATCATAACACCTTAATAATTTTTCGACATATGTTTTTTCTTGGGTTTACGAAGTAAATTATTTCTTACGGTTTACTGCGGTACTGACACTAAGTAAATTCCTATTACACATATGATGCATCGCCACTTTGCAATTAAATTATTGCAGCTAAATTTTGTGACGAACGCCATGTATCGTATAATAGTAATTTGCATCAAATTTTTTTAGTTTCTATTATACTTTTTAATGCCTGAAACATAATTTTAAACATGCGATTTTAGTGGCTAGGCGACAAGCAGACAATTTGGAACAAACGTTATTATAGTTTTCGGCTTTGGTAAACTGGCTATGCGGACGTGAAGAATATTGTCCGGTGGATACTCTAATGTTGTCTTTTACAACATAAATGTTTTCGTGCAATTGGTATCGCTATAAATGAACAAAGGCTTGGCTAAAGGTAAAGGTCGGGTTAAAAATTCGTAAAATTGAATGTCATGTCAGAATCTAGAACTCGGAACATTTATTGAACAAATATTAACCATTGAGCTTCCAAACTGATCCAACCAGGGTACAAATCTTATTGCTTAGATTTATTTTGTAAATCACAGAATTAGGTCTGTTGGTGGCAAAATATTGTGATTTTTTTTAAAAATCTTGTAAACGTACTTATCAAAATCAATTTTTGTCATCATTATGTAAGTCATTATCTTTTTTGCCTAGATTTGTCACTCAAATGGTTGCAAAATGTAGATGGCGTAGACCCATTGCCAATGATTTCGGGAACTTAACACTGTCGAAATACACTTGTAAATAAAAATGTCTAAAAACAAAATTGATTGCATTTTTTTATTGCAGTTCAATCCGTCAGGATACCAGAAAAAAATAATTTAATCTCTATTTCCTTTCGGGAAGTAAGGTATCATACAAAAAATGTTTTAGATATTTGTCAAATGATCTTTTTATCGTTCAACAAAGTACAAATTTTTGTAACATACCCTCACAATAGTTAGAGTCGTGTCGGTATCACGTGGCTATGACATACGAATGAACAAACATGGAGAATTTATAAAGGTTTAGATTTTTTCCCACTTTGGCTAAGGAGCCGGTAAAAAAATTGAAGTAATTAAATACAGCTTGTCAGATTTCTTGCATATGAATTTTTGTAAACAAACTACGGACAGTACTAGAATTAGGTATTTGGTTTGAAAGAGTGAGCATTTAGATTCAAGTTCAGCTAACACAAACATGCAACACAAATGGCATTCAATTAATTAACTTTGCCTGTTATGTGTATGAATGTTTGTTCTAAAACATTTGAATGCTTAAAATGCATAAATGGAAACTCAGGTTACATCTTTACCTTGTATCCTTCCAGTGGACAGATTAAAAATTTTCGAACATGTCTTTATTTATCTAAGCCTTGATAATTTTCTTTCTGTTTGTTTTGTAAATCGTCCATAAATGGGCCTAATTATCTTCTTGCAAGACATGGAACTCATCTTCCCTATAAATTCCTGTGTAGTTACTAATTAGATATTCGAGACACATACATCTGTATCACACTAAGAAACTACTTTCAATTAGTATCACTCAATCTTCCTAACAATGCCCCGACCACTTTCAAGTTTCTGTACAGTTGATACTAGAATTTCGCGTGCTTGTAATTTGCTTGCGTCTTTACAGAGCTCTTGAAACTATGCGTCATCATTTGTAGGATACCTGCTTGTTGAATATCTGCTTAATTCTTATAGGAATTCGTTTGACCCAAATCAGTTTTAGCACTTGATGGAAGAAAAACGTATGTCTGTTCTACTTGCGGCATAAATTTGTCAACATATAACGCCCATAGCCTTAAAATCTTTATTCCTGCTGGTGAATCTTTATCTTAAGGTATCATCTGCACATTATATCGGTAAATTGCGAGAATGTGCTGAAGTAACTGCTTCTCTCCAACAGATTGTTGATTATGGAATAATAACTCCAGCAGCAAATAAATTTCAACTGCTTGGAGCTTCTTAAAGCAAGCTGTAGACGAAATTTTGACCACTGGTGTTACTCAAAGATACGAAAAGAGAAGAAGCTTTGAGATGAAATATATACGTCGTATAAAATGTTGTTGAGGTCAATCCTAACAGCATACACAACGGTGTAAATCATGAAAGACCGTTGCTTTAATAATATAATATGCAATACATCATGTGATTGTTTGGGTTATAAATGTCTTCTTATCGTAGATAAAAACACATGAAAAGTAATACAGATGCTGGAAATTATTTCCTTTGAAATAACAGTACGAAAGATTTGTGCAGTAACTCTAAAATGAACTTGGGATTGCATGAAAAGTTTACGTTGATTATAAATGTAATACTGTCTGTTAGCGTAAGATAATTAATTATAAGGAAGCTGGTATACTTCTTAGATATTCGCAGAATTAACAATGTTTAGTTTTTATAAAAGAATACATTTTTGTAACAGATTTTGATTGAATAATGTGTGAATATTTCCAATAAATATCAATAATTTGTCTAACTATTACTGCAATATTTACAAAACTGGTTTCATGTTTTAGGGACTTAGAAAAAAACAATATCAAGACGATAAGCTCGCACTGGTTTCAACTGAAAGCAGATCAGATGTAAGTAGAACATAATGTTGGTTCGTATACTTTGCACAAATCTGCTAGTTGCTGTTTAGTTAATTTTCTGTTAATTCATAGTATTCTTCCAGCAGTGTGTAATACCAAAAACACTTCAAAATCCTGTCGTTTTCTTTGTTGTTTGCGATGTCGTTAACTCTCTTGTGTTGCAGGCTCCTGAACTACAATTCCCTTGAGGAGGTGTCCGCGGAGGCATTCTGGGACTCGCAAATCGGCACTCTGTGAGTAGAGTAGCTTGGAGCCCACGTGTATTGGCCGACCATTACGTCAGGTACGCTCACCGGCCTGAACGTATTCTGTTTCAGGAGTCTCAAGGGTAACAGGCAGCTGACTCGCCTCCACGTCGATGCCTTTGTCGGGCTACGTTTCCTCAGGGTCATGTGAGTCAGATTTGATTTATTAGCCTACGGCCCTCTAGATTAGCTCAGATTTTAATAAACGGCAAAAGTTACATCATTGTAATACATATCAGTATAAAGTAGAAATTAAATCAGTAAAACAGCAGCAGTTGAAATTAAGTCAGTAAAACACTACCACCGGGAGTGGTGGGTGAGTTGTTAAAGCTCTGGCCTCGTATTCGAGAGGACTTGGGTTTGAATACCCTTCCGGCCATCTAGATTTGGGTTTTTCATGGTTTCCCCAAATCACTCCAGGCGAATGCCCGTATGGTTCCTTCAAAAGGCCATGGCTGAATTCATTCCTGTTCCTCGCCCTCCGTACTTTCCTGCCTCTAATTACCTCGACGTCAACGAGGAGTAAAGCAATAAGCAAATATATATTTATATATATAATGTAGCATAAAAATACGGACATTTTATATGGCTAGATCAACTGTTCGAAGCAAACACCATATACAAATAAACATAATGTGATCGTATGTAGCATAGATTACGTATTGTGAGACGTCACATTGAGGTAACGCTATCATGTTTTCCACAATAAGTTAATCGCTAACTATTTTTAATTTAAGTAATAAAAACCAAAGATTTAACTTAATACAATAAAATGTTAGAAACGTAACGTAGGCACAGTAAAACGATGTTTACCACAGTTTAAATATCACAATTTCATACGCTTGTTGAAGTGTTAATTTGTGATTTATTGGTTTTATTAACGATAACAATCTATCAGGTTTTAATACCGCCATTAAGCGCAAAGAAGTTTACAGTAAATTAAATGTCACAATTTCGTTAAGCTTTTTGAAGTGTTATTCTGTTGTGTAGTGATTAGAAAAATTTATTCCGTTTATTTTAATTTAATAAATTTCAGAAAACTGAAGAAAATAAAAACTAATGTCAACACACATAATAAATAGAATCCAAAGAAGTGTGATCTTTGGTGAATATCTCTTACAGCACAAAGATGTTATAGTAAATTAAATATTACTTATGATTATTTCGTTAGATTAATGTATTCCATTCATTTTACATTTTGGTAGATTATAATTTCTTCCTCCGTTTCTCGGTCAAGTAGGTCCGCAGATACGTAAGCCAGACCATAAGTTTTCAAAATTTGAAAACCCTGTCCAAATTGCTGTCATAGCTTTTAGGCGAAGCCAACTCAAACTCTCAGCCACACGCAGCTCGCTTAAAGATTTAGAATTGTATAGATAGATTATTAATTCAGTCAGATTACAAAAAGATACGAGACGAAATAAAGTAGAAAATCACTGTGGTATATCCAGGCCATAAGCGACTTTTAACATGCCTACCGATGTTCTTCGAGCAGTCATATGAGAACTACAATATTAAAAGGTGAAGGCGCTATCAATAATTTCGTCATCTCTATACGTTCCTATAAGCAATTCTGTTGGTATTCGAAAAAAAAAAATAGAACTACTGCTACAAAAAAGAACTCGTTTCTTTCTTTATGATTCTAGAAATGTTTTTCTCATAGTTCAGTGAACAGAACCTCAGAGTAAATTCTGATCATAATTATCAGCGCATAATGCAGTTGTGTTTTATTTTATGTAGTCAGCTCTCAATGAAGATTTTTTCCCCTTACTATTTCGTTAAGCTGTTTCATGGTGTCGCTAATCGTAAAGGACAAAATAAAACGGTCCAGAGGAGAATAAACTTATTAAAACATTCTGCTCTCTGGAATACAGCCAGACACGCAACCGCCATTTTTTTTGATAGAAGTAATTACCTTTTACCCTCCTCGTCACTGCTGCTAGCACCGTGTGAAGTTTCTCTTGTGGAAAAAGCGCGCTGGGGCGTGAAATGTTTTAAAGCGGCGCGCGAGGTTAAACTCTGAGAGCGCATCTTAATCTCTTCCTTGAGCTCGTCGCTGCGAAAACAACATTTTGAGGTTTACGGCGCTTCTTTTTATCTGGAACTGTGGGTTTGAGTAAATCTTTGATTATTCTCATTGGGAGAGAAGAAAAACATTAACGAGACCCTTCATGGAGAGAAATATTATTCAAAATCCGATTCATGTGGCAGTGGATTCAACTTTTAGTCTCTCCTTTTACGATTGCTGTCACGAAAAGTCTGTTAGAAGTAGTAAACGACCGTAAATAAAAGCATTATATTTGGTTTGAATGGATTGTTACAGTACTTTAAAAAAAAGTAACATTTAATGTGAAGTACTTTTAACGCAAGTTTTAAGTTTCCGGAGAGCTTATTATCGTACTACATATCCTGCACAGTATTACCGTGCATTCAGTCATTAGTGAACCACGCAATGGAATTTCTTTCATATTCGTAGGTTTAAATGTGCTCCAAATATTAACACGTAGCATGAAATACCGCTATTAAAAGTGATTACAGTAAATGGTACGAAACAGCCATTTACATACGATTTCTTTTACCTGTTTATGAGAAGAGAGATTTAATCTCATTTACGTTGGTTTGTTAAGCAACTAAACATTCTTGAATATAAATGCTTATTTTAATATGTGCCCACATAGAAGTGTGAATTCATCAACCAACTCTTAAGGTTTAAATTAAAATCAGGTTTTTCCATCGTTTTAAATATTACTGTCGTACTCTGTTTTGCTTGAATAACGACTCCAAGAACAGTTGCTACAATAATTACCATACCTCATCTTGTTAAGGGATTTATCACGTCCATTCACGTGAACCAAGAGTACCCATGTGCTATACATGCCACTTAATCAGTTATAAGTTACTGAAAGAGGTTACCAAAATTAAACGTATCCGTCCAAAAATTAAGTATACAATTAATCCAAGTAGACAGGACACTGCCTGCAGGATGGGTGGTTAACGTTCAGACCTGGAATTCTGGAGGAGGTGTGTTTGATGCCTGGATTGTACATACTAGGTTTTCCATGATATATCGAAATCACTTTAGGCAAATGGTGCGATGGTTCATTCCAAAGGCGATGACTGAATTCTTTCTCTTTCACTATCCACAATGCCTCCTGGCTCTTATGAGTTTGACCTCGACAAATCGTAAAGTTATAATTAAAACCACTCTTACTAAAAGTGTACCATATAACCAAAGAGGTGGTACCTCGAATGTCTGGTTTTCATCAATGCAGCTCAAATCCATTCAATAGATAATGCCCGTAGTAGAGTAAGTTATGCGGTATTTGTTATGCGACGTCAGTGAATATTTATTTTTCCGCACTGTCTGTTTCTTCATATCGGTACGAATTTAAATCCGATTTTTAAAATTGCTGGTCGTAAATTTAACCGTTGCTAATAGTTTCGGTGATCGTTAGCTGAAAAAGCGTCAGCTCAAACGATATTAATTTTCCACCTGAGTTCTGCCTTTCCTTGCTGATGTTAACTGCATGGTATTACAGCAAAAGTAAGGAACTAGATGTTTTCTAAAAATCTTCCTCAATACATTGTGTCCGTAATGTGATTGGCACTGTTTGTTTCTGCTCTGGAACAATACTAAAATATGAAAAACTGAATTAGTTGTTTATAATGCCGAATATTATATTAAAAATAATGTTTTAAGCTAATCTAGTTTAATACAACAAAATGTTTTAATCACTTAGTCTCCAAATTTTAGTAAAAGAAGAAGTAAAGATTCAGAGAGACAATATGTAACTGCGAGTCAAACGTATGGAAAAGAATCAGAAAAAAAAAAATTATAAATGACGGAGAAGCCAAGGCGAAGATTGCTGTAATAAAAAGCTAAAGGACGGCTGTAAGGGGTGGAGGAGGCCGAAGGAAAAAAAAAAAAAAAGAGTTTTATATGTTTGACACTTCTTCGTATAAAACG
This sequence comes from Vandiemenella viatica, assembly GCA_031002005.1. NCBI lineage: Eukaryota > Metazoa > Arthropoda > Insecta > Orthoptera > Morabidae > Vandiemenella > Vandiemenella viatica. The sequence goes on along the minus strand of JARYHS010011408.1, from coordinate 155,274,959 downwards.
AATGTGACAGACCATTAATAAATATACAATTAATTAATATATGTTGTGTAACTGTTGGAGCTAATTACCTCCTATGGCAACGAAAGAGTCTCGCAAATAGAAATGATGGACGAGGAGGAAAGATTTTCATACAGTTAGTAGCTTAGCATAATAATTAAGTAAATATTATACTTATCGGAAGAAGAATGAAATCATATCATTTATAATTCAACACAAAAAGCAAAGCCTTACAACAGCAGTTAAAGCGAAATAACTGTTTTATAAACAAAGCTCCATTGTTGTGTTGTAACATCGACAACTCGATTCTGATATGTTACATTTGAGGATAAGGATTGGGGAAACGTCCATGACGTAATTCTGTGATGTGTATTATTTATCGATGCTGTTTTTGTGTTCTCAGAGACCTGTCTGAGACGTCCATCACGGAACTGCCTACCCGTGGGCTGGAGGGAGTGGACGAACTGCGCGTCCAGGACACCCCCAGCCTCAAGGTGTTCCCCTCAGTCTACAACTTCCAGGTGAGTCGTCTTCAGCTAATACCTCCAGCTCAGGATCCCAACATGAGTATCAGTGATAGAACTAGTTTGGGGTGCTACACGACAAAATTTCCATATTCGATAGACAGAATTACCCTTAACATAATTATCTCCAATTACCAAAATATATCACATCGATAGCCTTTGAAAGTAATGTACTTTTTCGTATTCGTTACTCCTAGTTCAAGAATAACGACCCGCGCATAATGCTATGATTTGCATTTTCACGTTTACAGCTAAAATAGAAAGTAACGACTAATTTTCAAACCGTTATCTTATTGTAGAATTCGTAATTTAAGTTTTCTAAAACTTTTCTTTCAACACAAAAATTATTTTTTATGATTTATTGAAGTTATAATGGTCTATTTTATTCTCTTGAGCGAATAGTCCAATATTCTAAGGTTATGTTCTTTCTTATATTTATTTACTAATGCGTTCCTAAGAACACTAGAAAAAACAGTTTTTGTTGTTTTGATTTTTTAGGTCTGTTTCATTCAACTCACCTCTCTTATACACTATAGTTCATAGAGTTTCTCGTTCCGGTCACCAAATGATGATACATGCCATAAATAAAGAATCAATTCTGGCTTAAACTGTTGCTTCTTCCCTTACAGTTACAAAATCCGACTGTAAGAAAAATAGTTTTTTATAGTTTTCAGATTGATTCAGAGTAAACAATCGATGACAACCAGAAATTGATAAGGAAGAGATGCAAATGATGGTCTGTGTGTTAGATCAGGAAAAGTTGCCCTTTCAGAGTCTGGTTTACGAACAGAGAATACTTATTTTGTGAGCAAAAGTTACAATTAATGTGATTTTATAAAAGTGAATTTTGTGTAATTTTTTTGAACTTTGGGAAATTCAGTTTTTGAGCTCTATTCATACGTTTATTGCATTAGCAAACTTAAGTAGGGAATGTTTTTTGCGACATACTATTTCCAAAAATGCATTACAGTAAATCTACCACATCAAAAAATTTAAACAGTGGTTTATTAACATGACCTAAATTTCTTAAGGATTTGATACGAGACGTGAAAGAAATAAAACTAAAAACATCATTGGTTACAAGTCAGATTTTATGTTTAACTAACGCACTGCTCCATTTTGCAAGATGAAAAGATCGATTCTGGCCCTGTGCAATGGAAGCTTCAATCGGTTTGTGATTCCTATGGCATTCAAAAATCTATGGACCATGCATATTGTAAGCGTGAGATTGGAAACACTTGTAGCTGACTGAATGTGTGCGGTCCATTCTTCTCCGAACGCAGCTCTTTACAAGAGCATACGCACATACAGTAATTCTCTCGTCCCACTGCAGCGTCTGCGATCAATGGTGTGGGATCACATAGATTCATAGACTGTCGCAGGGAGTTCTCGGATGGCTCGCGCAGATATGAAGGGGTTACGATGTGCTTGGAGCGCAATACAGCGATCCTCCCTTTTGTTGTACAGATGCGATCGACCGGAATCTTGACCATGAATATGTCTGCCCTCATATTCTCATATAATTCAACATTGGTCCGCTGTCACATCCGAAAGCCTTACAAACCTGGATATCGCACGATTCGATCAGCCTACCAAATGAAGATCCGCAATGAGGCTCATTCAAACTTTGTCAGGTGCTGATAACGTTGTCTCGCGCGAGTACGCGGCCCGTTTTATACCCTACCAGGCCTGGCAGCAACACTAAAGATGAATAACTTAATGCACTCCGGTGGTTGTTATACCTGTCACAGAGAATTGCAACTCTAATCATTTACGTACCCGCCGACGGCGTGTATGTGTACGAAGTTGCAGTCATATCCAACCATGTATTTTTGGTACTTATAATTTTTTGTCGGCAAGTATATGTCGGCATATAAGTCTATTAAGAATAGACAGTACGCCGTTGGGGGCAATTTTTATCCACAATTTTTCGCTCATTAAATCTTTAAGACATCGAATTAATGTCTCTCTAAAATCCTGGGATGTTATATTTCCTGCCCGTAAAGGGAAGCTTCAATGAAATAGTTACCGATTTTGCCACCAACACCGGGATAAGTGATGGAGAAATGCACTGAGTTAAAATTATGTTTGATGCGGGATTCTTATCATTAGTCAAATAATCTGAGACAAATATCATCAAATACTACTTTTATGTGCTCTCCTGGTACTAAATGAATTCAATTAGTCCAGACATTTAACATGGCCGCCGTAACTAGTATAATTTCAAGAGTGATGAATTTTTACAATCTGTGAGCATGAGACAAGATGTTGCGTAGTAAGATTATGCACTGAAGTTAATGTCAAAACTACATGTCATACAGGTCATTCGCGGTATCGGAATGCCGGAGAAACACGAACAAATTCTCGCAGAACTGCGCCATAGTCAACGTTTTGCGTCGCACAGAGGCAGAAAGCTATTTGTCCACATGAATGGACACAGGACCACTTTCGGGAGGGGAACACGATTGTTGTGGTCGCTGTGTAAAATATAGGTTGCTCTGGCTGAGGCGTGGCGGTCGCCACATGTAAACGGCGTGGGTGGGCCTCCGATCGCGGCTGACAATAGGCCCCTGCGACCATCTAAAGTTGGCTTCCCATGGCCTGTTCATTTGCCGGCAGCGGCGGTCTAGCTATGAACAGTGCGCCGCGTGATGGGACCCGCCTCTCCTGGTACGGATGGCGCACTTCTATGCGCAACCCAGTCGGTAAACATCAAACGCCCTGGTAGCTGAAACGACACTAGGCAACGTGGTGGAGAGGTGGCTGCGAGGTGGTGAAGGCTAACCTGTGGTGCGTGATGAGCTGCTGATCCATATAATTGGGCTGCATCGCGCGGCCTACAAAACCACGGGATATGGGAAGTCACCATTACGCGAGTGCGTTATAGCAGTCCACTCAGTCCCTGTGGTGTATTTTGAAGACTCCGACATGCATCAAGAGAAGCACATGTCTGAGCCGTATGTATCTTTAAATCTTCACCCATTGGCCATTCGTTCAATCACACAAGCTCACGAAGCTCGTGGCTTTCCTGACAGGTTAGGGGCCGAAGTCTATTTCTCCCCCTGGTTCATTCTTCACCGCTTTAGTTTTAAGTCTATGCAAAGAATTACGTCCATAATCGTGGTACGTGTTGTTTTTCCAACCTTTTTATCTATGGTACTAAATGTTCATAAATGTTTTTGAGGGTCTTCAGCATAGGGGATTACAGATTTTCCATTGAAGCGCTGATCAGTAAACTTAACTTGGTATTGGTGCTTGGTTTATTCAAGACTAACTTCTCGCATACGAAATTTGGAGCAAATGGTGCAGTGGTGCCTAAGCGACAAATTTCTCAGTCGTTAATGATTATGCAATGGGAATTTCTGTGGCCACCATGTTCCCAGGCATCGCCGATCATTATGTAAGGTCTCCCTTCCACCAAACCTTTTAGGTTTAATTTGACTGAAATCGTTTCCCTTTGACTTCCTCAGTATGTTTACTGTTATTACTACTTGTTAGTGCATGATTAGATAGCTGTGATGAGGGTAATGCTCTTGTTTTATATAACTAACTAGCTGACCCGGTCACGCTTTGCTGTGACTTACTAATTATAGTACGTTGGATTAATGTTATTCTAAAATTCCTCATGTTGTCAAATTAATATTCACTAATAAAGACAAAAACATTGTAGTCGATTTGGAAATTCAAATTTAATTGGTAAAGAGTTACGGAGAGTTTAAATTAAGGACAAATGATCATAAAAAAATTTAATTTACATTTCATTACAAATTACTTAATTGAAATTATATAAAAATTGACATTTATAAAATAAATAAATAAATTATTTTTTATTTATTTATATAAACTGAAATTTCAGTTATATCTTCAGTCATACTGTTTTCATATTTTTCCCACAAACTCGAAGATTGTGCTGGATAACATGTTGTCAAAATAATTGCAAACAGTTTGACGAATACTATTCGGCGTGGCTGTCAACGCTGCATCAGCAAGTGTCAGGTCCCAATAATTGTCGTCTACGAGCAGCTGCAACTCGCGACATGCATCTTGACATGTATTGAACACTCGACCATTAACTGTTCGTAAACATTCGAAAGAAGCTGGTCCGGGAACATTCACCAATAACAAACGCTGAAAGAAACATTCACGTTGTTTTGGATGCACTGTGTAAAGTCTTCGCTTTGAATATGCCTGCGATCGAAGGATGTTTTTCTGCTTGTTTACGTGGCTACCATTTTTTACCTAATTTGTTCCATGAAAAATAGCTTGGAACATCGGTATACGTATAATAATGTTTTTGCGAATTGGCGGAACACATCAGATTTTTGACACGATGTGAAAAATTAAGTTTGTGGTTTGTCGTTTTTGGTGGCTCAAGTATTCTTTGGAAAATATTTTCTTCGGTGAAATATACACGTTGACAGTTTTCAAGATGCTGGATGGAAAGGTCTCTTTCATGGATGCGAAAACTAAAAATATGCCAGATAGCTTCGTTGCTGCTGATGTATCTACCTATTTGGTATCGTGTTATTTCGTCATTTTTATTTACATTTTGAACTTCAAATACGGCCAAATCACTGCCTTTATTAACATATTTGCAAACGTACTTAATGGATTTTACAGAACTGCAAAACTCGACGTTAATATGAGCCTTATACGTTTTTGAAAGCAATGGTGAGTATGGTACGACCCACTGATTGTCAATTTCAACTTGGTTTCTAGAATTTGACATTTGCATTGTAAATGTTTGGCCACCATTCTCAGTGTTTCTGCGGCGATACAACGGATAACCATCGATATCCGTAATAGTATCATTCGTATATTCCTTTGGAAAACGCTTCTTACAGTTTCCACCTTCCATGCATGGCGATGTCATGTTAAAAGCACCCCACGGTCCGTGGATCGAGTGACTGGTAACAATATCAAACAATTCTTGATCAATTAATGGGTCCGGAATTTCGGCTGAAATTATTTGATCAATTTCTTCTGGACGGATTTTAACTTCAAGTCAAATCAAAATGTGAGAATGAGGCAAACCTCGCTTTTGCCACTCAATCAAATACAGATAGCAACGTGTGTTACCTAAAACTGAATGTTTTACGATTAAATCAATCAATGATTTTAATTTTTGTTTGAACACACGTGCCGTGACATCATGACGATGCATTGATTGGTGGCCTGGTAATAGCAAAGTTTGTATTTCCTCCCAATTCGGATTACATGTAAATGTAATAAACAAATCTGGACGACCATAATGACGTACGTAAGTCATCGTATCTTGTATATATTCCTGCATGTTCCGTGGACTGCTGATGTAGCTTGAAGGTAAAATAAATGCATTACCGATATCATTGGCTTTTAAATTATCATAAATATTGCCGATAACAGTATCTCGTAAGAGGATGTATTCCTCCGATCGTAATTCAACCTGGTTGTATCGAATAAATAGCTAATGCTTGTTTTCAACCTTGGCGTACATATCCACGGCGTATTGAAGGCACAGTCGTGCGTCTTGCCTCTCTTTTACACGCATTGTCGAGGTTAGATTCTTTGGCGATATTTCACTGAAAAATATTTGAATTACAACAAAAAGTGCCTTTCTGAAAGCCTTAAAATAAGACACTATAATACAGTGGTGAAACCGGAATTTTTGGGTCCATTGAAAAATACAGTAAAATGGAAGTTAAGAACTAATGAGGAAATATAAAATAACATTGAAAAAAATAACAGAAAAAGAAGAATGATATTTTTTTGATACATTTATTGCATGGATGACATCAGGCTTTCAAGAGGTTTAGAAAGATTTGAAACGAAATAATACCAGTGAACCGTATCGAAAGAAAAAATTTTCGATGGCAGACTTTGAATATGGCAATATGGCAGGATTCAAAGGTAGAGAGGAGTGCAATAATGAAGGAGTACTGGGGAGGAAGAAAGAAAAAACAACAGGAGAGGAATTGAAATTGACACGTGGAGTCTAGCTGACCATAACAAAAAGAAGAAGAAAAATGAAAAGTTAGCGAGAAATGCTTACACGATTCGAATTTATCGTAACGTTTTCTTCAATGTTATATTCATGTGTGCAATTACTTTGTCGTTAGGTATAAAGACACACAAACGATGAACAACAATACAGTATAATTATAACACAATACACAGCACAATTAAATTGAAGAAACTCACACATATGGCGTGGAATAGACCGTAGCATAAATAAATCGAAATACAACGCCATCTACTGAATGGTTCGATAAATTAACACACCGCCATCTGTTAGGAATAAACTGTAGCATAAATAAATTGAAACAGAACGTGATCTACTGGATGATTACCCAACCTAGCTAACCAAGTGTTGTATAGATAAGTTAACACATCGCCATTTGTTAGAAACTTATGGAACTATAATAATAATAATTACGTGTGGACGTAATGACCTGGTGACATTGTTTCTACTGGCTGGGCATTCTGCCCCTGTCTTAGCCGCCTTTACCTAGCCCGCCCATCCTGCCTGGTACAGGGGACCTACATTTTAACATCGAATCCGAACCACAGTACGGTCCTGGCGTATTTCACCTCATACAGCATGCTGCGCCGGGGTTTAATGCCGGGTTAAGTGTCTATAAAAATCCTGGCCGGGACAGGGACTCGAACCGGGGACCTTTCCATTTCCAGTCAGACGACCTAACCACTTAGCCAGCAGATCGCTTAGCCTTAGTGGCTTACAAATAATTACAAACCATTGTCCTATGACAAACATTTAATGAACATTTATTTCGCAAATAATAAATATTGAGGTCTATAATCCAGATAAAAACTATCCTATCTTTTAAGTTGGACTAAATCACACACATTAAGCCAAATTTCATCTAAATCGGTTATGTAGTTTCGGAGTTCATCTCGGACGAACATCGTGACACGAGATTTTTATATATATAAAGATGGAGAACGAAGCCTGCTCTTCCGACGAACAGCAAAGGTTCCGGCAAGTGTTATATCTCCATCCGACGGACAATTTACTGTATACAAAAAGATGATAAAAAATTTTTAAACCAGCGAGGATCGAATTACACCGTTTAAGTGTCGCGGTGACCTAGGCCAATAAGATAGGCTTTCTGCTTTTAGTTCATTGAAATAATTGAGATTTTCCCAGATATTGCGATAATACGTCTTACATCGCAAGATATCTACATTCATTATGAGAGCTCTACTTATTTTCTGCGTACAGGTGTATGTAATGTTGGTCGCTATTTGTATCGGTATTAACAGTGCATAGCAACAACGGTGCCAATTAACGGCTGGCAGCAAACGTAACTATCTAGTCAGTATGTTCGTCAGTGTAGATTATCTGCTTAGCTGGTATACAGTTCGCCTCCGCAGAATAAAGAAGCAAGTTCGGTAATGAGTTCGAGGTTGCAAAATTCAGCTATTCGTAAGGGATCAATAACAAGAATTTGAATAATAATACTAAGTGTGGGTGTGTATTTTACATACATTTAAGTAGAAAATAGACATACGGAATATACAGCGGAAGGTATTAAAAACTAAAGCAAGAAAAGATGTCGAAATTCACTATCTATTAAAAGGGATTTAGGCAAATATTGATATTTAAACTCACCTTTTTACCTTTTTTTTTTTTAACATGTCTTCACGTAAGAATGTTCGATAATGGTTTAAAGTGGAATGTTTTAGTATACCCAGGATTTCAATAACTGTCGAACTAAAATTTGAATTTTTTACACTTTGCATTTCAGTTATAATTACTCAAGGAGTAGAAGAGAAGATTAACTCTGTCTGACTTTTGGAAACACCGAACATGCGCTAACAAAACATTTCTTTCTCTCTCATAAGTGATATGTAATGAGATGATAATTTTGTGAAAAGTGCTGGACGTTGAAAAATATCTTTGCGTTCTTTGTATGTTGTTAGATGTTTTACAAACACAGAATGATTAGAATGTTGGGATGTTACATTAAGAAGATTACTTGGAGCAGAAACAGTCTCTATAATGTATGAAATGTTAGTTTCGTTTTTGTGATACAAATTTTACGTTTATATAGAATGGAAATAATTTTGTTTAAGATACTATCAATGACTTCGCGGTTATATTAAAAACAAATAAGCTGAATGCTTCAAATTCCACATTTATTGTATTGCATAGAATCAATATTTAATCATTACACGTTTCATAAACCTGATGAGATAATAATTTTACAGAGAACGATAGTTATTTAAATTTTCAATAAGTCAAAACGTGGACAGAAAATGTATTTGTTACTTTTCAAAGAGTTACACGTGCTGTAGTTAAATAATTTTTATTTTCTTCATAAAATAAGATACTGATTCAAATATTTGGTACATAACTCCAAGGTTTTAATTTTCTTCCGAAACCTGAGCAATACAGATTACATTTTTCAAAAAATTAAAAGTAACTCTTTCTTTTATCAATAAAGTTAAATCTGGTGTTATTCTTAAAGATAAAATTGAACATTAAAGGAAATTGTTTAGAGTGCAACAGTTCAGTTTTAAATATTATTTGCATGAACTTTGAGAAGATTACAACATAAATTTCGTCAGAATTTGTACCTTGAAACTTTTTTGATTTGATAAAGTGAATTATCGTCCTTAAAATTTAACTGGTCATTTAGTTCTTAACATAGTCTTTGAAAATATTCATTAGAATTATGAAGTTATTAATATTTCTTGTGAAATATTTGTCGTCGACAAATCGTTTTGTTTTGCACTGTAGTAAACTGCTCTGTGCATTAATGACAAGATAATGAAGCAGCTGATAGATACAAAATCTATTTTATTTTTGGCTCTCCCGTTTCTATTTTGCTATAAATATTTTTGTTTTTTAATTTTGATTTAAATTAAAGTGTCCTCGTTCAAAACAAATCGTTGAAAATTTCGGATTTGGTATTTCAGTATTGGAACACCTGATACAGTTTTAGCTACTTTCGATGATAATATATATATATATTACCATAGAACCTGATTTGCTAGGATAGAGACATACGTCGAGTTACAGGCGTGATCTGGAAGATAGTTGCTCAAGATCGATCAGCCTGGAAGGAACTGCAGCAAAAATATGTAGAATTAAATTGTAATATATAGCTCATTTGACCAACATCCTGAAATAAGTATTAATAAAGCTGTAATAATAATAATAATAATATATCGGGAAATTACTGAAATATTCAGAATTTATGAACTAGGTTTCATTTCCTGTATGATTCTCTGTACTATTCCATGCTTTGTTTCTACGAGAACGCTACTTATGTATTGTCAATTAATATTTAGTTTGACAGTAATGTAATAGCCATTAAATAATAACAATTTTAAAAACCGTTTCAACTGTTATATTTTGCCATTGTGCAGAACAAGAATTTTTTTACAAGACATTGGATAATTACTGAACACTATGAACAAAGTCATAAAATGTAACAGAAATGATAAGCAATAGTAGTAGATTAAATAAATAAATAGGATCATATATCGTAGCAGTGGAAGTGAAGCTTAGACTTGAGAAAAAATGAAAATTCAAGCGTTTAAAATGTGATGCTCTAGAAGGACGTTTAAAATCAAGTGGACCGAAAAGGTACAAAATGAACGTGTTTTAGGAATGGTGGATGAGGGAAAAAGTTGATAAAGATGGTAGAAAGAAATGACAGATGGTTATTAACGTTTTAAGAAGTATAGGGTTGGTTAATTTGATAGTGCAGGGAATAGCTGGTGACAGTAATTGAAGAGGAAGACGATAATTAGAATATGTGAAGCAAATAATTGAGGACGTAGGTTGGAATGAGTATGTTGAGATGAAGAGATTAACACAAAGCAAAAAGAGGTGGAGTATTACACCAAACCAGTCAAGACATTAATGACAAATTAAAAAAAAAAAAGCTGGACAGCTAAACGCTCCTTTTTATTAAATGTGTATTTTAGCAGTTGTTTCTATTATTTTCCAAAGTTAAGTTTTGTCATTTAAAGATTTTCTTTAACTCGTCATGGACAGCTGTAGTGCGTGTTTGTTTCGTTAAAATACCTGATTATGTTACAATGGTCCATATTTCTTTATGAACCGTGTATACCTGCGATAAATTACAGCTGGCATGTGATTCGAAAAACGTAAATGCGTCGTCTATTTAATTGCGTTATGTAGAAAATCAGTGATTCTTATAGGTGTTAGGGATTGAAATAATCTTTTACACAAGTAGTCATAAACTGTCGGTGAAAAAAATACTTTAAAGAATGAATCTAATGAAATGTATTCAAGTTTGAAAATAACCGAAATGTTTATACCATTTGTGAACTTTCATTTCGCTGTGAAAATTGGTTGCGGCACATTTTAATAATCATGTTTTATTGAACTGGAGAAAATGTTTTACCATTATTTAATAAGTCTTAAGAGTGTATAATATTGTATAAGTCATAACTCGTTTTCAATCATATTTCCTTTTACTGCGTAACTACCTTGCAACTTCTAATGTCACCCTATGTAACTGTGAAAAAGTTTTCAACAGGGCGGAAAAATCCAAAATTTTCATCTACACTTGAATAAAGGTTTATTATATGAATATTATTGTATCTTCAATGGTAAGCATCCTATATTTTTTGTTACATGTTTTATTTTTAAAACTATTTTCTCGGTTCAAATTTAAGTTTTACGGTTATTTTACTCTTTTTCCCTCTTGTTTTATGTGCTAGAATAATCACCCCATGGTTGGCTCATAAATAATTATAAATTGCTTCATATGGCTGTTTGAAGTAACTTTATGAATTAGAGACACCAGTATATTCCGTTGTAAGAACACTCTCATTGGATCACCAATTAGATCAGTTAGCTATATGCCTTGCTCTTCGCTAAAGGTCAGCACTTAAATGTCATCTGCAGACAACTCACTTGACGTAATAGAGGATCCTACTCTAGCGTACTGGAGGGTCGGTAAATATCCGTCGAGGTCAACAGCCCAGAATTTGTAATAAAATATCATAACGAGGGCAGTGGACTTCAGCTGAAGTTATGTTTTACGACTGCGTCATTCATAACGCTGTACTCAGGAAACTCGAGAGCTCTGCTTCTCAAATTCTCACGAAATTAAATTCTGAACGGGTGGGCGGGAGACCGTCACTAGTACCAAAGGTAATTTGTTTTCATTAAATGATGCCCCGCCTAAAATAGTCTACAGCGAAATGTCTGATTATATATCGCAAACGATTTAGAAACACACCGTGAAGATGGTCAGTATCCCAGCAACAAAATAGCTGGAGTATTTAAATCACAATCATACTCATTAATATATATTTATTCAAACATAATTGTTTATTTACATTAAGAACATTCAGTTTAAATAATAACTAGCGCTTGAATAAATTTTAGTAAGTAAATTATAATTTAAGTAGAGTTTTTTTTTACAAAGTGAGTAAAACAAAGGCAAAAATTGTGTGTTGGGTACTTGAAAATGAAGTTTCATTGGGAGGCACGAGATTTCTTGTTGGGTATTCGGTCTCGGCTGACACTTTTTAGAGCTCTTAAAGCGGTGTCAATCTCTAACTATGTTTGACTTTATTTATGTTAAAAGACGCTGAACTACCTGTGGTTCATTGGATTGGATTAATGGGTCAGGTACAGACGTGGGTTACGTGGACAGTGGAAATGTCACTAAAAATCTCGGGTAACACCTTACCAAATATTCACAAACACCTGCTATTATTAGACGACAAGATAACAAAAATTTTCAGATATTAATAATTCACAATAATTGCCTCAATACACAACTTTATATTTTTAGAATTTAATGTTATTTGCTACGTGAACATTAAATGTTTAAGTAAAGTGTTATAATAGCTCGTGAAGTTTCATACCTTTGAATTCTTCTTATTTACTAACGGTTCCATATTAAATAGTTTATCCGTAGTTGGTAAGTATTAATTCCTAAGTGTAACTTCACACTCCCGTGTAAAAAATTACGGCAGTGGTAAAATAAGAACCTGGTAAGAAGGAAATGTGCTGTTCGCTTGAAATTCATCACAAACGTTCCTAATAACGTACCTTTCGAGGAAAAGTATACATGAAAGCAAAAAGAAACGTAATACCACATCGAATTTACGATACGGTGCATTGTTAAAACAACAGGCAAACGCCATTTCCGACTGCATTATTCGCGCCAAAGATAGCATATGCACTCTACATCAACGAATTTGTATCGTATGTAATTGGAATTGATTGATTTTCGGCCATAATATACTGGTGTGGTTGTTAGGTTTTAATGCAGCCTGGACCAGAAAGTAAAAACATGCACTTTTACAAAACAAGGTTTGAGGAATTTAGTTTTCGTGATAACTTTCACTTTTTCTCGAATCGTGTGTTCTCAGTACAGCGCATATACAATCTTTGTGGTGAACAATATTATCGCAAATGGCGTTTGTTTGTTACGTTAACGGTACACCGTATCGTAACTTCGATGTGGCATCACGTCTAAGACACCTTTCTTTTTGCTTGTAGGAACACTTTTTCTTAAAAGCTATGTCCTCAGGAACGGGTGTGGCAAATATGTAGCGAATAGTATAATTTATTCTTACGATGTTCGTATTTTACCGTTACCAAAATTACTTCCACAAGCAAATGGAAGAATAGTTTAAAATGTTTCAAGGAAGAAATTCCTGAAGGTTTCAAGAAGATCAATTACAGGCAGTTACAAAGTAACTTGATTTACAGACTACCTGAAGCAAAGGAAACTAAAAAATTTCATTGTTTTTGATGAAACGTTAATCAACATCCATTCTTGAAAATCCAATCTTTTACTACCGTATGTGTTAAAAAAAAATTGTATTTAAAACCGGTTTATTCAGTGTAAAGTCGATCAAATAAACAGGAAACTACATTTATGAACAAATTAAGTATTATGAGAATTTCAAAACATGTTTTCATGTGTGTGTGTGTGTGTGTGTGTGTGTGTGTGTGTGGGTGTGTGTGTGTAAACGTGGCGGTGGGTCGTTTTCGTTTCTGTTGCACAAACTTAAATTCCCTACCAGCTGTGTTAGCTAAGCTTGGCCATCCAGATTTCGGTTTTCTGGGGTTACCCGGAATCATTCCAGAGAATGCTGGAATAGTTACTTCAAAAGGCCATGGCCAAATTCCTTCACTTTCCTTACCCCAGTCCTTCATTGAAATAAAAAACTTGTACTGTCCATTCGCTTAAAAAAGTAAGTAAGAGGTGTACTTCAACAGACCGAACGACGACTTAAAAATGTGTTTTATTGGTAGACATAATTAAAGTTAATGGTAACTTGCGATTAACAGGTAATACTGAACACAGAAAAAGTATTTGGATGACTGTCAAAGAATTATAATTTTCTCCGAAATTATTGGGGGTCTGTGTTACAAAATTTAGAATGTTTATTGGAATGTAAGGAATCATACCTGTATCAGAACCATTTCGATCTTCACCGATGTTAACAGAAAGATACATTTGTCACAGTTTCTGTTAAATACCTTCCTAGGTAGTGTATCAAGATCAGTGAATAATGCAACAAAACGAAAAATACGTACAACTAATTTTGCTGTATAGCTAATTTGAAAATTGTTGAATATAAGAAAACTCTAGAGCAGCAGTAGCCTAAAAATGTTGCAAAATAAACGAACATAAACGAACGTCACTCTGTAATTTTCTTTAGTCTCTGTCCCGCCTTATAATTTTTTTATCACTGACTTTCGTATTTTCGTGATGTTACTTCCACAAGCCACATGTATTTTGGTTGGAATTGCTGCTACATTTTTTAACAATATAAGTGCAAATAAAATCAAATGCAGCTATTAATTTAAAATTTCCTGGTTACCCACGTAACGTTGTGGTAGAGTCCAATATAACTAACACTTCGTGCATCATCGAACTTACCGAATTTTAGACGTCACAGAATTCATATTGCTAACAGACGGATGCTAGTGGCGTACAAAATGCTGTAGAAACATTGTCAAACCCATAAAACATGAACTTCCAATGAACTTTGATATGTGGATGGGAATTACAGACCACTGCCCTTTGAGAAAGAAATTGCTTAAAAGACTACTGTATCAAACATCAGTTTAATGTGTAAGACATGAAAATGTAGAAGAGTCAAAACGTAAGTTTGTAGCATGGATAAATCACTTTTAATAGACGTCGTCATAGTGTGTGTGTTAACGAAACCTATTTGGCTGTCAGCGTGGTTTGATCTGTCAAGTAAAGTGGGTATTATAAATAGCATAATTTGAGTATAATTTCCTGAAGTTTATAATCGTCATGTAAAGATTAACTGATTGTGACGATTATCTGAATTACAAATGCTCTGAAGTTGTGAATACATATAAAATTGTGCCGTTATGCGTTATTCCGATGCTAATTTTATTAATTCCAGTTTGATATATGCAGTTTCTGCTTGTTATTCTACTAAATTAGAATTACACAGTGTTTTAGGATCTAAATAGATGAAGATAATTTTAGTTTTTATTGTAAGTATTTTCGGGCAGCTTCTTTCTCTTAAAACTTTTATTTTATGACGGTTTCGAAAAGTACCTAAAAGAGATTTTTTTTTATTAAATAGACAGATGTTTTAGATCCTTTATAATTTTGGTTACTATTAGGTTAAATGTTTCTGAGATCAGAACTAATTAATAAATATCAATTCAGTTTCTATTGTAGTTTAGCATAAAATTATGGTTTAGGTATTTCGACAGAACTCTTGTCGGTGTACGGAAGATGCTAGTGCTATGAAATATTTCTGATATCGCTGCAGCCAGCACTTGAGATCCACTTCTCGCACATATGTTTCAGAATATCCGTGTGGCACTGCTGACATATCCGTACCACTGCTGCGCCTTCCAGTTCCCAGGGACTCACGACCCGGCCGCTCATCGCAAACACGAGGTGAGACAATGTCATCTGCACATCGCCTGCAACTCATACTCATATCTCGATCTCCAAGTGCTAGTCTTATTCTGAAACTTATAGGTTAAAAAGAGCAAGCTCGTATTTGGGCCAATCCATAGCTAGGACCAAAAAACGTCCCTGTATAGTATATTTTTCCTTTTATGTTTCCCACACCGCCAATGGAAATGTGCCGCTTACCATAATCTAATTTGACCTTTATTTGTTTAGATCTTATCTGGCTAGGGTGAGTGGCATTCACTAACTCTTGGGCGAACAATGGCCAACCCTGGCAGAATTGGCCTGGCCAATTGACGAAAACGCTACGCTTCTGTGTCACTAGTGACATTCTGCAGAGTAATGGAATTTATTATCACTCGACCCAGGGTCTCTCATTACAACCTACAGCTCAAGAGGCAATAAATTGTAGACTTCAATTCTTACATGATAAGTATTTCGCTGAGACAATACGGAAGATTGTATTAACATTTTTGTTAAGTTTAAAGGGATCATATACAAGTACAGATATGGGGACTTTGAATTTGTCAACTACAGGACGAAATTTTTTTTTTCCAATTTCTTTTACTGGAAAATACCGTCAATAGGCCCTACTGTCAATTTTACATTATTTTTGTTACGATATCTCTTTCTAAATTCTGTTACCAGAGAACTTAAAAATTTTCCCCGTATTTTGTACAAAAAAATACGAAAAATATTAACATTTAGTATACGTCGTAAGCAGCGAGAGATTTTGTTGCCACTTAGTTTGTTATATATCATTAGTAAATTGTTTGAAAGTGCTCGAAATTCAGGTGTATTTGTGTTTTGTTTGGTTGGAACTGATATTTCTTATGATACATTTGATTATAATTGAACGACTTCGCTAGTGGCACGACGCCAACGTTACATAGCGTCGGAGAACCGTCCACTGGAGTTCACTGCTTAACCTGAAAATATCCCTAACATTTATAAATGTTTCTCGGGAAACAAACCGAGTAATATTATTATTGATGCACAATATTTCGGCGACATAAAACTCCGTCGCCATCTTCAGGTGCAGTTGTAATCCTTGAGCGCTCAAGGCAGACTTCAAGGCTTACAACTGCACCTGAAGATGGCGACGGAAATTTATGTCGCCGAAATATTGTGCATCAATAATAATATTACTCGGTTTGTTTCCCGAGAAACATTTATAAATAAACAACGCCGAGAAAAATTGCATTCATTTATCCCCTTCATTGATTTTTGTGCCTAGTGACTGTTGTATGGCTTACCGCATCCAAAACTGTGACGGTAATTAAAATGCGGAATCATAAATGTGCGAGGCTCGACTCGTACTCGGTCTGTTTTATTTATTCATTTATTTATATTCAATTAGCATTTGCCGGAACCTTTTCCCGTATGGTCCTAAATGAGTGACAAATGCGCAAAGATAGATGTTTGGATATCCGGGCAGGTATATTAGCGGAGGCTGCCGTTATGTTAAATTAATTGCAAAAAAATGTCTCACATTTCGCAGACGTAAAGAATAGAAGCCCCACAATTTCGTGGAGTGGTACTCCTCACTTTTAGGGCCCTGCCGCTCCACGTCTTTCTAGATATTACCATTCCAGTATTCCATTGTAAAGGTTCCCTCTCCACCTGCCTGCAGTCGCGTTGTCACCTCAGCTACTTACCGTAAGGCATGTCCCACCGTAGTGCTTTGTTAAATATAGCATGGGGAGTGCATTATACATGAACTAGAGGCCAATGTGAATAGAGTAAGGAGGCTTATAATTATTATGCTTGGCATATAGCTATGTTACAACCAAATTCTCGTCAACTTTAAAGCAGGTAGTTTTCCAAGTTTGTGTAATATACCAAATTTGCACCGAGCTTATATCCATGGAAGATATTAAATTGCTACGTGAGAGGGCATTAAATTAAAACTGAATTATACAAATGTTAATCACATAAAATGGTTCCAATTTTTTTAAAGAAATTGTAGGTAATTTTTTGGGTACTACTACATACAAAAAAATTACATCGGTACAGTTAAATCTAATTAAACATTCATCTGGAAAACTGAATTTATCTTCTCCCCAGTAACTGAAAGAGTTTTCTTTTCTTAACTATAGAGATGCTATAAAACTATAACGGAGTTGTATGAGTCTTCATTTCTGTATACTAATCTAATTGCCAGTTTGTCTAGATAAGTTCAAGCAAATTAGGTCCTTTATAAATGTTTTAAATAGAAAGGTCTTCAAGAATGTATCAACATTGAGCCGCTGATCGGTAAATACCTGATTACTTCAATAGAAAAAACATTTTATCTAGACCCTTCTATCAGCTGGAATCTTTAGCAGTTCTCCTTCTCTTAATAGAATTTTTTTCGCCTCTAACTAACAAAACATAGGATTGTTGCAGATCCATGGTTTTTAAAGGCATCATCCCAGTATTCGCCTGGAGTGATTTAGCGAACTCATGGAAAATCCAAATTTGGATGCCGGTTGGGGAATCTAACCCGAGTACTCCCGAATATCACTAAACTACGAGACAACCATCGTAACGCTATACTGTATGTCTGCAATTCTAAACGTAATATATGTAGCTAAGTGCATAAACGCAACTGATAATCTTATTTCCTTAACTGGTTCCTTAACTATCAGGAATTACGTACCGTTGCATTATTTAGCTTTATTCTCTTATAGTGGAAACACAAATGGAGGCATTGTAAATTCTACAGTTTAGTTTAGTTGTGCTAATTATTAAAAAAACTGTATTTCAGTTTTGTTTTCTTAGAAATTGAACGTTTATGGCAATTTTAAACTCCTATTGGTGTAGATAACTGGTATAAAAATTTTACACGATAACATATCTTCGGAAAACTATGTAGACTTAACAAACAAAGATTGATGGTAGAATCCGTGTGACAGCTGCCTATTAGCCGTCATCCTTATGTGGACAAAGACTGACCACCAAATTACAACATCGAATTTGTTTGGTAAATGCGTGATTACTGTGATCCTAGGTAGGAGATGAAATGTTTGTAGTTCAATAGATTACTAGCTAAAAAATGCTGTGGAGAACACGTTTAAGGTCAGTTATATTAAAACACGCAGCTATATCCAGGCCTACATGCAGGGTGCCACAAAGTTTGATACCCCATTCCGACGAAGGTAGCACGGAAGTTAACATAGGTATTTGTTGCACAGCCTGGTGACTGGACATCAAACACCATCACATGTTATAAGTGTCCAGATTACGAATGATGATAATTTCTTTATACACCGAGGATAGAACCATTGGTTTATTAACATCATCCGCATGGTAGATAGAACGTGTTTCAATATTACAAGTATAATATAAACAAGAAGAAAATAGTATTATCATGGAATCATGCACAACTTGATAATATTTCTACCTCTACATGTTGGTAACTATTAGAGAATATTATTATTGTTGTAGAAGTTCACTCAGCGATATGTTCTCTCTACCACTGGCTGTATTGTGTGTGGTCAGGAGTTCATGGCTCAGATGCAGCAGCGCTGTTCCTCTGTGAGAGAGCGCCGCTGGGCAGGCAACTGGTCCAGCAGCGCCACGCTGGGCGGCTTCGGAACTGAAGACGACAACAGCGCCAGCGACGAGGAAGACAGCGCCAGCCGGGAGGACGCCGCCTTCTTCGACGGCACCTTCCACCAGGACAAGGTACGGCCAAGGGCCAGTGCACAGGTTCTGGTAACCTACTCCTGTTCAGATTGCATTCAGCATTGGAGTAATTGCCTCCGAACCATGGAACATCAGTGATATTGAAGTCTTTGCTTTTATGGTATAAGTTGACAAACATAAGATGAAATTTTACTTTGGCGACTATTTGCGATGATGTTTCAGGGTCTAACGAGGTTCCTGAAGGGTTTCTTTGTGTTTAAAACAACACCTGTTTGCTAGTTCCATTTTAAGTATGTACCTGGGGACCCTGAGGTTTCACTTTAAATTGATGGACTCATCCGGCACGTTTGTAGGCATATAACCTATTTTTTTTTTTTTTTTTTTTTTTTTTTTTTTTTTTTTTTTTTTTTTACCTATGACGATGCTTTCTGTTTGTGTGTGAAGTATGACTTGGAAGCTATGAACTCCGGATTTCATGTTCTGCAGCAAATACCCTTTATACTGTTGGGTTTTCTGTAATCTTTGGCGGCAGCAACAGAGAATTGTGCCACCAATTGAAACTCTGTCAACAACTTGACCGAACAACCTGAAGCAGTGGCTGATATTGATATACATTCATTACTATTACATTAATATCTAAGAATAATTTTTAGTAATCGTTTTTCCTGCGTTTAGTAAGGAATTTTTTTCTGTTCGTTCTCAGTTACGCCGAACTGTAATTGTGAATCTTCTACAACGACCCCAACACTATAGTTACACAGAGGCCTGCTGTTTGTAGTACTTGGAATTAACGTTAGAATGCGGAAGATTTAATAATAAACGATTTTTTAAACATGTGTTCTGAAAAATTATCACTTATTTTGTTGTTTTATGACTGGAGAACTTATTAGGAAAGAAGATACCTTACGTCAGCAATTAAACTTTGAGATTGACTCTGCAGACAACTGCTAAGTTCAGTTGAGAATTAATTATAAATACAGGACATTCATATCTGCTTTTGTTACGTTTTTCCTTTGCAGGCATCTTGACAAATTTACTGAATGATCTACTCAAGTAACGTTGACTGCCACATGCGATTGAGTTATTAGCAGTTTGTAAGAACTGTTTGGTAACATGACAGCAACTATACACCGAAATTTTGGAATGATGTCTTATTAATCGTCCCATTATGCATGATATCGTTTTTACTTTCACATGCTTTGCATAAATATTTCAAATATCCTTGACAGTAGATATAGAAAAAAAAAAAAAAAAAAAAAAATTCAGTTATCAGAAAAATTGAATATTTTAATTTATTAATAATACTGGGCTATGGTTTTCTAACATTCTTTTTATGTAGACAGCTGGATTTTTTCTTTCTATTTTGTAGCTATGGAACAGCATTCAGAATGATTTGAAACTATGAAGATTTTCTAATATTCCTTAGGTATCGCAGATTTTGTATTAATCGATGCTGTGTCGTCAGTTTCTGAATTCGTTATTATTCGTTTACAAGAATAGAATTTGAAAACAAGGGTTCTACGAATAAGTAAATTCTTAGCGGTATGTTTTAGTAGGCCAATTATCAGTAAGTTAAGGGAGTGTTCATCTATGTGTGTTAAGATACTACTTATTACGCTACTTGTACACAAGTCAAGCAACAGGTAGATGGTACAGCTTGTGTCGAAGCCGGAGCCGCCTTACTGTCGACTGACTGTATTTAGGTGACCGTGAAGCCCCTGGTGGCCGAGTGCGGCAGGCTGGCGCAGAACTACCGCCAGGTGCGGTGCCTGCCGCAGCCGGACGCGTTCAGCCCGTGCGAGGACCTGATGGGCGGCTGGGCGCTGCGAGGCGCCGTCTGGCTGGTGGCGCTGGCGGCGCTGGCAGGCAACCTGGCGGTGCTGGTGGTGCTCCTGTGCGCGCGACGCACAGTGCCCGGCTTCCTCATGGCGCAGCTCGCCATGGCGGACTTCTGCATGGGCCTCTACTTGCTGCTGCTCGCCGCGCAGGACGCCAACTCCGTCGGCCGTTATTTCACTACCGCCGTCGCATGGCAGACCGGTATGTACCGTACTTTCATGACTATTTCCTTTGAGATATTGCCTCATTTGACGAAGATAGCGAAGGAAGCTATAGAAGCTTTGTATATAGCGAAATTTAAGCATTATAACTCTCATGTAAACTATTACATTGTTTTTCTGTTAAGGTAGAAGATTATTTACATATATTAATGTGATTTTAGATATCACGCGAAATCAATCATGTACATTTAGTTGCAGCACTATACCATGACTGAAGTTTTCATCTCGTTTTTTTCATGGCCGAAGAATACTTACGGAATTATATCCACTCAGTCCAGGAAGACACACACGAAAGTACCTTTTTCTTGAATATTGATTTCAGACGGTATTGCATTCTGCCCATACTTTTCTGAACTAATCTTACCAACAGATATACTGCATGAAACAATGGGTTTGATCAAGCTATAAAGCCTTAAACGAATTGGGCAAGATGTTTTTGTACACCAAAGATAATAAGGCAGGCCTGTGTTATCGTTACGAATCTTTACTTGGCAGGTGAAAGCACATGGTGATTACACAGTGCATAAATTGTGTGCTATTTAAGCCTGTTAAACTACGGGAAATTATTAACACAATGAACAGCAAAGAGAGTAGACTCTAACGACCTACTGTGGTTTGAAACTTCATATGCAGAACACACTCAAAATTAACACCTATACCGCATTATTCTATTCACAGTTAGTCTGTAATACCGTTATGTTCCACACTGTATAACCAAAGATTTGGTAGCACAAAAACACACTTTATTGCTCATTCTTTACACTCTGAATTTCTAAATGTAGTAATTAACGAATATATACATCAAGTTCGTGTCTTTTGCTGTTTACGCTAAGCGCAGCACAGAGAACGTAATATTCCTATCGTCAGTTCGCAACATGGTCCTTTGAAAGTTAGGATTTTCTGTAGTATAGCACAGGCTTTCTATCGCCGAGATCATTTTGTGGCGTTAGGATCAACGTACCGTGACTGAGATGAGCGCAGTGTGAAGAAGGAGAGAAATGGTAAATCGAAGTAGACGCCTCGTATGGGTTAGTAATTTTCGTTTAATATCGCTACTGCTCCACTTGATTTTTCATCTTTTCTATACCTTCTACAATTTCACAGAGCGACTGCTAAATTAAAAACTCGCTATTCGATGTACTGTATTTCTCGATGACAATTGCGATTAACAGATAATTTACATCGTATAGTATCTTCCGAACAAATTCTGTATCGCAATTATTTCCAGATATCAGTGATTTCTCGATGTTGGCTATCTTGGTATGGTTCACCACCCTTTAAGGCCCATTCAAACTGGCAACATTCACACTACGCGGTCTGCTCAGGTCAGGGCAAGGCAGGTAGAACTGAAGGTTGCGCCGCCACCGATCAACAACGGTCAAGACCTGAGCTCGCCGGCCCTGGCAGTGTAGTGGCTAGCGCACTGGCTTCGCATTGCCAGGGCCACCGTTTCGAGTCCGGCCTCGGGCATGGGTGGTTTTAATTAAGTGTTGTGTTCGTCTTGTGCTGTCCTCACTGTAGTGTCCACAATATCATGATTAGAGTCTGATACAATACTCTGTACAAATCAAATGGGAGCTGGCTAAATGGTCGCAATGACCGAAGGCCATAAAAAAAAAAGACCTGAGCTGAACTGAGTTGACCGGTAGTGTGAACGTGCAACGGTCAGGTCAGGTCAGGCCAATGGGCGACGAACATCTGAAAACTATGCTCGTGAGCAATAAAAAAGAGTAATAAATAAGAAATAAATATTTTAACGGTATACTATTTCTGTTTATTATAAAGTAAGTAAACTTTAATATAAATTCAAGTATTACTATACATTTTAGTACTACCAAGGTACGGATCCTGTTTCCGAATTTAAAAAAAAATGTGAATTTATTTCTTGAGTCAAAGGATTGTGTTCGAGCGTTAGCCCCCATACAAAGAATATTTGCAAAATAGGGTTTCTCTCGTTCATCCTGGAATTCACTTTCTACGTGGCATGAAATTTTATCCTTCCGTATATAATTCTACAAAATACATGTTGCTAAAATTATGTTATGAATTAATACTGGAGCAGACTTAATTTTTCTAAAATAAATTCGAAATATTTGAGCCCTAAAATATCAAAAGCACTTCCCACCACTCGTCTCGCGTGGCATAGCCGGTAGTTGGCATTATTTTTTATCTTGATCTGTTTACACTTGAAACTCTGGATGCACCCAGAACCATCGTCTTTTTTTATTGTAGCGGTGGGTGCCTGGGAGGGAGGTAACGGTGAAAACCTTTTTACTTCTTTTTATAATTCAAAGAAAAACCTAGGCTGCTAATTTATTGGGTACTCATACTGGTGTACAGGTGAGGCTTATTTATTTTTAACATTAACATATTGAAATATTAAAAAATAACTAAGCAAAGCCTCTTCTTACAATTGCCAACATAATAATAAACAAACAAAGCATCAAAACACCACAACATTTTTATTAATTGATCTTGAGCAAATTCCCAACATTAATTGGCAAACAAGAAAGCTTCACATTTGGTTTTAAATGGAAGTTACCTTCATAATGATCGGGAACCATAAATCAAATACAGTATTAACATTAACTGTATCCGATTTCAAATGCCGGGCGCCAGGATAATTCAAATTATCCATCAAGTGTGGCTTTAAGAAAGTCTGTCCCAGCTAGCTCAATATTTGAGGGTGTGAGAACTCCTAATCATTCAGAGGTCATTACAGGGCTATACCCAATGACTGAATGAAAGTACCACACTGCACTGTAGAAAGATTAGTGTGACGGCGATATGTTTCCCCCGACGGCGGAATTATTATAGGCCCTTGGCTATAGCGGACAGTGCACCACGTCCTTCAGTCAGCGAACAGAATGAGTGCACAGCGACCTCACTGTACAGGACGCTCGTATCGACCCTCAGGTTCGATGCCAAGACGGGGCGATCTCCAACCTCGGAAGATCCGCTCCTTCCAGTCTGAAGACTCGGCGCCAAGTGCTTCCAGCGTCCGCAGGAAAAGCCTCCTCTCGCCGCTCGTGGTTCACATAGAGCAAAAATTCACTGGCATTACAAAATGCAGATGATAGTCTGTCGTTGATTGGTTCTGATGTTTTTTTGGCTCCTCCTACTGGCTGTGACGATAGGCGAACATTGTCTTTTGGAGATTCGTCCGAACTCGGCCAGCCTCGGACTTATTCGTCAACTGTGACCTCCAAACTGCCCGCTCGGGGACCTGGGGTTGGGGACACTAGCATTCACCCTGCTGTGTATTTTCCCGGAGCTAAGGGATCACATGCTTGACCAAATCCGTTAGAAAAGGGTAGCTCCTCTCCATTGTCTCTGGCAGCCGCCGGTGTGGCGCGTCAAGTGACGGCTACCTGACTTTGGGTGGTCCCCCGGACAATGGCTGGCAAAACCTTCCCAGAGTTATTCCTGTGATTAGTCTTTTTATATGTTAAACATAAAAATGTACGGAATGACCAATTTTGGTCATTCTGTTACAAACTTGACGTATTTTTAGGCTCTTGATCCAAAATTATTGTGATTTAATTGACGTTGGGGTAGAATACGGCATTGTTTACTATGAGCAACTGAAATAAAATGGCCTCGTCTACAACTTGATCTGACCTGAGCTGAGCTGAGCTGACCGCTAGTGTGAATGGGCCTTTACAGGTAACTCTTAACTACGTTGGTGACGGGATGCAGAGTAGCAGCTTTAATCTTATTTGCACAGTGCTCCACAGTGGTGCGTTAACACCTGCTGTAGGTCCAGGCTGCCAGGCGGCCGGCGTTCTGACAGTATTCGCGTCTGAGCTGTCGGTTTTCACACTGACGGTGATCACGTGTGAACGCTGGTACACCATCACATACGCCATCCACCTGAACAGGAGACTCAAACTTCGCACCGCAGCCAAGATCATGGCTGCCGGCTGGTGCTACGCTGTCTGCATGGCGGTGCTGCCGCTCGTCGGAGTCAGCAGCTACTCCAAGACCAGGTGAAGCCTACCTAGTGTTGGAAAAAAAATCGTTTTTTTTTTCAGCTTTGTGAAAAAAAAACCTAATACCATTGTTTTTTTTATATAGGTAACATAATTTTATGCATCCTATATGTCAGTACCACATTCACTAGTATCAGCACTACCAACATTCGTTGTCCGAATTTTCTGTTTCTTCTTCTGTCTCCTCGAGATCCATAACTTCAGAAATAGTTACAGTTTCTTTTACTGATTGTTCTTGTATTGTACGCAAAAGATTTTGAGATGGCAGTTTTAAATTATGAGAAAAGTACACACTGTGCATAAAGACTGCGCTGATAGTTCTGTATTACGGTATTTTAAGTTTGAATTTAAATCTATTATCATACAAAATAGGAGCTTTATTTCTTTTCAATCGTTGGTTTACGCCAACGGTTGCAAGGAAACATTCATGATTAGAGACAATTTAATGACTCAGTACCACTATACGCTGAGTATACGAATATAAGGAAAGCACAATAAGTAGTAAAAAGAGGCAAAAAACCGTAGATAAATTTAAAATTCATGATTTTTTAAAAAAGATACATAGGTCTACTATTTAAATTCATAGGGCTGGCAGCGCTGATTCAAATAGCGAGTATCAATCCAAACAACGGGGATTCCTTCTCGCACAACCTAGCCTCTTCGGGAAGTCCCCATTCGTAAAAGAAAACTTCAGTCATGTTGCAAATATTTTCGTATTTTTTTATTTTTTTTTACAGAACCAGAAAAATATAGTAGATTTAAAAAATAATATAAGTACTTAGTATAAACTCTAAAACAGTCATATTAGACGATAAATGCCTTACAAATTTGAAATTTAGTAGTTATGAAAAAAACGTTTTCAAGAAAAGAAACGTGTTTTTTTCACAGTTCTTTTCATGTTTTTTTTTTCAAATCAGAAAAAAACGTTTTTTCCCCCAACAGTAAGCCTACCAGGTAGAGAATTTATTTGTTATTATTATTTTTGCTTGTGACTTTACGCCTCGACAATGTTGAGGTAATTAAAGGTGAGAAATGACTAGGGGATAGGAACGGGACGAAATTCTGTACTGGCCTTTTTGAAGGTACCATCCCGGAAATCACCTGTAGCCATTTCGGGAAAACGTGGAAAATCAAAATTTGGATGTGTGGACGGGGATTCGAACCCGCGTCCTCCCGAATGCGAGGCCAGAGCGTTACCGTTCACACACAACGTTATCTGCTGAATATAATATAAATAGTAAGTGCTTGCATAGTGTGTGTAATGTGGCAATGTGTCCCAATGCTTTATGCTGTATACCAGCAATTTTTATTAATATTTCGAAAAACTGGTGGCAAATTAGTAATACCAGTTCACAACAAGGTTTTGGAAACACTGTACTTCCGATAGTTGGAGGTTCGTTTCAGCCATTGCTTTACCCTGATGTTGCTAATCAAACATTCGGTATATATTGCCCGTTTCTGTTAGTTGGAGCACTAGAGTACCAAAATAGAAAATTTTGTATTTCTCTGAAATTACGAGATGTCATTTTCAATCCATTAACTAACGCAGGTAATCCAACTACAGTTACTGAACTCTGTTCAGCCTCATTAATTTTGATTGTATCCCACTCGATTTCACAAGTTCAAAAACTCAAGATTGCACAGATGAGTGTTACCTTAGTTCTAATGCTGAGATAAGAATATGAGACTCCAACTGCCTATTTCCTGCAGTCACTAATTTCTATCCATTACGAAGTTATTGTTTGCTTATTGAATGCATTGAAGCAAGAGCTAAATATTAATAGGTAGACAACGTCTTGATGTAAACTTCAAAATCATTCAGTAATGTGAGAATTTGGAATAAATGATTGACCGTGTAGCTTTCTGCAACATGAAAATATTTCTATCGATCAACTATGTGGTATAGTGCACAGAATATCTAAAATAATGGCACAAGCAGTTTACCCAGACTTAAGTATTACTTGTAAATTATGACATAGTAACTACAAACAGATCAAAATATATGTGATGCTCGTAAACCAATATGATCGACTGAGAATTTTTTTTCAGTATTACATATGATATATTAACGACAAAAAAAGGACTATTGTGTGGAAACCAAACAGCTATTGTATTAAGTTTTTTACTGTTATGTAACTCCACGAAAGCCAATGAAAAGTCGAAAATTCTTTTGAATTTCGCATGGGATATTATAATGCTTATTAATGTGCCAACAATGCTTAGTTCGTAGGAGTGCATTTGAGCAACAAATGTTTCACGCATTTTTCTACAGTCGTATTCTTATTTATTAACGCAATACGTGAACGAGTTCATTTATCTGTTGCGCTAAGAATATTAATTAGGCTTAAAATGCGTGAAGCTGTTAAAGTAGTAGAAAATTTTGCAGGTCTGGAAGTGATACAGTTTTGAAGCCTCAATTGCACAAGAAGCATAAGGCAATTTGTGAAGTTTGGATACTAGTTTCTAAACTCACTTGCGCACACCATTACAGAATAAGCATCAAGTCGTATGCAGCTTCAAGACTTTATTCACGAACAAAATTACAGAAAACGTCGACCTCTGCGCTATGCCTCGAAAGCAATGGAATCGGAGAAAAAGATTATGTGGATGCTTAAAGTAACTTGTAAGAACGAGAAAAACTGATACCCACAAAGCAGAATGAAAAAACAAATAAATAATAAAACATAGCTGTGAATTATTGTAGCAGCTAAGAAAGGAAGCTTAGATGGCATTCAGAAAACAATTAACAAATAGTGTCAAGTCGAATACGTGACAAACAACTTGGAAGAGTATCACGAAAACAAAATGAAAATTATTTTGCCTGATAGATTTACAGGAATAATGCAATGATGATCATATGCAATACTTCTAAAGAAATACAAATGGAAATAAAACACAACATCATGGTTAAATAAGAGTTCACAAGCATGTACTTAACAATGCCGTTGAGTGTATATAGTGACACTAAGTCTCATAAATGTGGAATTTACTTCCTTTCTGTATTGATGTGAAAGAAACATAAAGCAAAGAAATCACTCTGCAATGAATGCTTACAATTCAGTTAGATTACATAATTTAAATAAAACATTTCATCTTTAATGTTATTAGACGTCTATTTTTTTAGGGAATGAACAGCAAATTAAATGTAGTAATATCGCATTACAATTCATATCTTAATACAAAAGTACCAGTTAACCAAATTTGGTAAGGTACTTAACAACGGATTTCCTAGTTTAAGTACCGCTGGATGAAGCGTTTTTCACCATTCGATATTTCGGCAAGTTTGCCATGGTGATGGTGTATAGGTTCCATTGCCAGACAGTGCATCTAATTACTATGTTAAATTGGGACTATTTATGGTGATTCGTCTATGAAATGGAGACATTAAATTTGTAGGCATTCTTTTGAAATAGGAAGCCTTAAATGTCAAAACTAAATTTTACGCTCTCCATTCTTTTATCTCTCATACCCAACAGAAACAAAACGCTGCATTAATTCCATTCATTGATCCCAGTTAAGATTAACATAGAACTATGCTTTATGACTTTAAACAGTCTAGGAAAGGTAACGAGGAGCCAGCTAGTCAAAGTTTCTCCACGTTATCTAAAGCACTAACATCAGAGGGAGCTAACGTCTCATAGGTTGAGAGACCAGATTAAGTACGAGGGTTATTGTGCACAGCACGAACTCGAGGTATGGTTTGTTGACATTCACCCTTCAGAACATCAAGAACTGCCAAGTCGAATAAAATTCTTTTACACTGAAGTAACGTATGTCCTGAGATTACAGAAAGAAATAATTGTTTTTACCTGCACCGCTCGATAAAAAGATCAGTGGTTGTTTTTTAACAAACTCGAGGATTATTTTGCTATTACTTATCCTTTTCTTCTTAAACATGACGAATAAAGAATTTAAAAAAAAAGTCAATACACGTATGACACTCACGTAAATCTTGAGAAGTTTGTTAAGAAAAAGCGGGAGAGAGACGATACTTTAGTTCTACTGAGACGAAGGTATCCAATCACTGACGTCTTTTCAGTATATTACATCTACTTTTGTTGATTTCAACTTGCAAGCTATAACGTGATAAAATGTTAATAATTAGTCCATTTGTGCAAATATCGTCTTGATATCCTATTACGTAGTCTATTGTGTTTAGGCGTTGTCCTACTTGCGCCGAAAACTGAAGACAGATTTTCATCACAATTAACAAAACTGTAACATCTTGGTTTTTATTCTTCTTTGTACTTGGCAGGCTGCTTCTATACACATAGTGAATCACTTAGATTAAATAACTTCTTTTTTATTAATCAGTTAAAATTAAAAAAAGAAAATTAAATAGCTTATTGCATGACACATGTACATCGAAACTTCGTAATTAATTTTATATCCAGATTACAGAAGAGATTTCTTTTAAGTGAATTATCTACATAATGACGTCATGATATGAGCTATTAGGTTCGCCGCCTCTAACTTATAGTTAGCCCGTAACACTCTCTCACGTTAATGCTATTACTGACTACGTCATGATGCTTTTAATACTGTTACTACACTCCCATTAATGCTCAATACGCCATGATGCTGTTAACACTCTCTGAACAATACGGTTACTAACTGTTCTCACGCCGTTATGATGTTAATACTGAATCCTTTTACTCGCAAATGGCCGAGAAAGAAATCAGTGACATATTCTGATAGACCTGATATAGCAAAACTCAGCAACGGAGAGAATACAAATTTTTCATATATCAATTTACTGATACCACATACTAAATTAACAGAAGCTTGAATTAATAAAAATGCTGTGAATTTAATGAACAGCCAAAAAAGTAAACAGTAACGTGAAATAAGCTCCCGTGGCTTTAAGCAACCTGACTGTAAAACTGCTTACTGGATTTAAAGTGGTTTATGTAGGCCGGATATGAAGTGACATTAAGATCCCTGGTATTTCACAGAAACCTTTGCATTTAGAAAACTGTGAGAAGGAACGCGTAGTTAGCGATTGCGATAAGAGATAAAAAACATTATATCTGCTGCTGAGTCCTGAATGATTTTTAATTCATTTTATTTGAAGAACAAAAGAGTAAGTCTCTTTAATTTAATAATACACTTTTTGGTGAAATACGTGTATTAAACAAATGTAATCAATAATACATGGAGGAGGGCAAATTTTGACAGTGAAAGGGTATTATGTAAGTTAAAATGGTCATCCTGTTAGACAGAAAAATTTAAAACAAATACCTGTAAATGTGCAAAGTACTTCTTATAAGGTATTACCTTTTAATTCTGGACAGTTTATCGTTTTAACTCTTACCTGTAAATTAATTTTGTAGGTTCAAATATCATTTAGTTTAAAAACATCAAATATCGTGAGAGCAAGAGCAGATGTACGCATAATGCAATGCAACAACCCCCAGACCCAGCCTTCATGAATTTTAATCTTACGGACGAAATACAGAGAACTGAAAGTTGATTAAGTATTAATTTGTATATTTTTCATTGAAATGAATATTGTTTTATATGAAAGGACACTTTGTAAGTGATGTGTAATACTATCAAAAATAGTATGATGTTTGGAGTATTAATAGTTAGCTTGTAATTATAAAAGTTGATATAATCCAAAGTGTTTCGAAGAAGATTTTAAGCTATTTGGAGTCGTTTATGTTGCCTATTTTATGTTTAAATTGCTTTTAATAACTTCAATTTCAATTTTAAAGTGTATCCTAATGATTGTGAGTGATTCTGTACTAGTTCTTAACGTTTCTGTATGATTTTCATTCTCAGAGGGATTATCAGCGGTCGTGAAATGTCTTTAGGAATTCTTTAATGTGTTCTGGATTTTTCTATGGCGTTTATTTAAGCTCGCGGCAATCTCGAGCAGAAACAGTCGTTGTCGAAAGTACTGGCAATAGTTTCGAGTCGTCAAGCAGGAATGTTTTTCAACTAATTCTCTTCCCTGACGTTTAATCGCTAGAGGTGTTTTTTTTTTTGGTAATGTGCTTTAATATCTTTGTACGAAGTTTCGTGCCTATCAATGTTTTGTTATGAGGGTTTCGCCGAAATAAAAACAGCTAGATGAAATGTGTGTCATCGCTATTTTTATGATCCTCCTTTTTTTTTGTTTTGTTTTGTTTTTTAAATCTGGCGACCGTACGGCAATATCCTATTAGTTGAAGAACTATTTGATTAAGTTGTAATCAGTATTATCTGAAAGGACCATCCACCGAACACCAAGATGAGCTTTTCATTTAATTTATCAGTTCTAACAAATCGTTACAAATAACTAACTTAATGTATAGAGCATGGAATGTAACATAATTGCTTGTAAAACAATTTAGATATATGAAAAGATTTAATTATTTATGAAAAAACCTCTCTACGTTTTGGCATCATAATGGTCATGACGCAATACTTTTCTTCGTCAGTCAATATTACACGAGGAAGTTTTATTGCGCGCTATATATAAAGAATTACTGTACAATGTATTTTTCAATGGACTTACGTCATCCAGAAGAACGATTTTGAAACCTAATTTCGTATATGAAGATTACTTCTCAGTGTTGTCAGAATTGATTAATGTAAAACTGTGTATGTGCAAGCAAAAATAGTCTTGGTTTTTAACTTTTGCTACTTAGCTATTTCTTCCTTTTTTGCTTACTGTAAGTAATGTTCTTAGGTTCATTCCACTTGTTTCCTTTTATTGATATCATCGATGCGACTCGGAGTGATAGAGTGGTGGCTGTCCTCAGCCTGTGCCTGCCGCTGGAGTCGAGGACGGCCCTTGACAGTGCCTACCTGCTGACCCTGCTGACGGTCAGCGTGGTGGCCTTCGGCGCCGTGAGCGCCTGCTACGCGCGCATGTACTGCGTGGTGCGAGGCGACGGCCAAGGCGCAGTGGCTCGCTCCGACGCCACGGTCGCCAAGAGGATGGCGCTGCTCGTCTTCACGGACTTCGCGTGCTGGGCGCCCATCGCTTTCTTCGGCCTCACGGCGCTCGCGGGCAAACCCCTCATCGACGTCCCCAGGACAAAGGTATAACAAACTACCACCTACAAAACTCACGTCAAAGTTTCTTCTTTACGACCGCGTAAACGATATAAACATGAAAGTTCTTCACTTACATTGTGCAAGAAATACGAGGCATGTTTTTTAAGTAAGTACCTTTTTGAAATTAAAAGAAGACGTGCAAATATATCTCAATAATTTTATTTTTACATGAAAGCCTGTACCTTCCTCTACTTTTCTACATAATTCCCTTCAATATTAAGGCACTTGTCATAACGTAGTACCAGTTTTTGAAAACCCTCCTCATAGAAATCTGCCGCCTCACTTGTTAACCACTGCATCACAACTGTTTTGACTTCGTTATCGTCTTCAAGACGCTGACCGACCAGGTGTTTCTTCAAGTGCAGGAACTGATGGTAGTCACTGGGCGCCAGATCAGGGCAGTACGGAGGATGATCTTGAGTTTCCCATCGAAAAGATATTATGAGATCTTTGGTCTGATTAGCCACAAGTGGACGGGCATTGTCATGCAGCAAAATGATGCCCTTGCTCAACTTGCCACGTCTTTTGTTCTAGATTGAACGGCGCAGATTGTTCAATGTCTCGCAATAAGCTGCTGCATTGATTGTCTCATTACGATGCAGAAATTCCACCGGTAATACTCCTTTTCTGTCCCAAAAAACTGTGCACATGATTTTCCGGACAGAAATCGTTTGCTTGAACTTCACTTTTTTTGGGTGAATCTGAATGCCGCCATTCTATGGACTGTTGCTTTGATTCAGGTGTGACGTAGGCCACCTATGTCTCACCGCCCGTAACAATTTGGCTTAAGAAATCATCTCCATCGTTGTGGTACCGCTCAAGGAAAGTCAATGCAGTGCCTAAACGTTTGGTTTTGTGCACATCCGTTAACATTTTCGGTACCCAACGTGAGCACAATTTTCGGTGATCGGTCACAATGCCATACAAAACACTATGAGAAACATTAGGAAAGTCATCACACATGGAGGAAATCTTAAAGCGTCTGTTTTCTCTCACCTTATTGTCCACTTTCTGCACCAAACTTTCATTAACGACCGAAGGATGCCCACTCCGTTGTTCATCATGCACATTTGTGCGGCCATCTTTAAATGCTCTCACCCACTTTCTCACCATTCCATCAATCATAATGTTTTGTCCGTAAACTGCACAGATCTCACGATGAATATCGATCGGTTTTAGGCCTTTATCACAAAGAAATCTTATAACAGCCCCTACTTCACAGTCGCCGGGACTCACGATTATCGGGGGCATCTTAAACACTCAGTGAACAACGTAAACAAGGCAAGAGATGCAGGTTCCCAGTGCGCATGCGCGGAACACCAACCGTAGCGCTGCAGCCACGGTGTGACAAAACGGTACTTACTTAAAAAATACGCCTCGTATCTTATCATTCCATAAAACAGTTACTACAAACCTAAGATGGGTACTTGCACTACTACAACAAGGAATATAAATGAAACCGCATTACATTTTGTTGTAATTTGCCTGCAGTAAAAACAAATCTTGTGCATAATGGTACTTCTTTGGTTGTGGTTTTACGGCTGGTAAATAGCCTTTCGAGGAAACCACCCAGATATTCCAGTGACTTCGGAAAACTAAGCAAAATTTAAAGATGGATTATTCGTTGATGGATCAAAAATGTGTCGTCCGAAAAGTTAGTTTATATCGTTAACAACTCGCCCACGAAGCTCAGTGTTATGGTACTTACAGTTTTAGCCGGTGCTAGTTTCTGACATAACAGGTGTTATAAACAGTTGGAAAAAGGAAGAGGATATGGTAGAGAAACGCGCAATAGCAGCGTTTATGCCATTCTTTCTTTTTGGTGCAATTGCAAGTGTAGCTACTGGATCCTGATTAGCATATAATATGAAGCAGCCGAGAAAGTAAATATAGTGTTTTTGTTACTACGTTGATTATGTATGTAACCGAAACTAACCGTTTTTCATGTAATTTTCATTGCTTGCGACTTTGAATGCATTGGCTATATATTTACTGTTATAATATTTATCGAAAATCTCTTGTAATTTTAGGTAATGAACACGATGACAGAACATGCCTTTTGCCAAGTAAATAGGGCTGACTGTCTTGACAGATTACTGTATTATAGATTTGTATATTCAAGACATCACAAGCTTCTTCGAAAATATATTACCTTCTGTTCATTCTTTTCTTATTTCAGACTCCTGCGATATTCTCTCCAGTGACTCCTTAGTTCCAGAGATAATTTTCGCAGTCGACACCTTGTGCCAGTGGCAGTTTTAAACACGAAAACAAAGAAATTTATGGTGATATGTAGATAACCCTCATTATCTCACAACCATTACTTGCCATATTCATGTATGGAGCGGAATCAAGCAGTATTGTGTTAATAGAGAATTCAGTTAACCATATAGGAAATGGTGTTATTATAATATGGATAAGTGTTCACTTAGCTGTTCATAAATTACCTTAGTAAACCATAATTTCGGAACCGATAGTTGCTTTGGAACTTATAACGTTTCATAAAATGTATAGGTAATCACCTCACTAATGAAAGTATTTTTTTTTTTTTTTTTTTTTTTTTTTTTTTTTTTTTTTTTTTTTTTTTTTTTTTTTTTTTTTTTTTTAGCAGAGCTATGAAAAGAAGCATCTAAAACAATGCTGTTCTTAACATAAAAAAACATTTAAATTACAGAAACTGTAAGTTAGGTGATAAGCTATAACATACATGTTGACAGCTGAGAAAAAAAAATCTGGTTTTATGACTATTGATATTGTTACACGGCTCGAATTAATGCTGTTTTAGTAATGTTTGATTATAAAATGAGTATCCTGCCTTTAAAATTTTTCTTACAGATGAGGAAAATAGAGAAACGTATGTTTACGAACACTCTAAGCTGTCTGTTAACGTGGATAACGTTGCACTGTTTAATAAATTAGGTTTCTGAGGCTAAAACGTGGAAGTATACAACTTTCAAATCAGATAGGCTTGTTTGTAGGTAGCGTCTGGATTCGTATTCATGTCCGTCGTACCTGCCCAAAACCAGAGTGGTGGCGAATTAATAAAATCACAGAAATTTGTAAATTCTAACGGATTAAAGAGGCTTAGCGGTATTAAAACATTTTTCTGATCATGTCCCCATTCACCGATTTTGATAAATGATTTTTTCATCCTCTCAGAGACCTGGAGTATAAGTATTAAGTTCAATCTCTTGTTGGAACCTCGACTGATGTGCTGCTGTTTTGATACACTTGTTACAATTAAGGAGTCTATTACGCATTCAGCGTCATTAATAATCGACAATTGTTCATAGAAATGATGCATCTTCTGTACTTACACACTACACAAAACAGAATATGCAGTTCCATTGATTACAGATAAGCGATCTTTGATTTCAGTGGAAAGTATTTTCAGGCTCATTGAAATTGTCCGCTGACCTCTACAAATTAGAGTTTTACAAACAATTACAGTTCCACAAAATATATTGATTTATTAATAAATAAATTACGCCAAAGCAATTGACTTTTTTTGTTTATTGGTCTGCCGGATGTTGTGGATCATTTTTTCTCAATTGCTGATAATATTAATAAATAAATTACGCCAAAGCAATTGACTTTTTTGTGTTTATTACGGTCTCCGAATAAGCACAAAAAAGTCAATTGCTTTGGCGTAATTTATTTATTAATATTATCAGCAATTGAGAAAAAATGATCCACAACATTCAGAATTTTGATTTCATTGCCATCAAATGAAAGGGGTGCCAATACGACCGTGTAACGTACATGTGATACTTAATCATGGATCAAACATACTATATTGCTAACAGTTTCTTTAGTGTTGATCGATTAACATGCAGTACTGGAAAATCATAAATTTATCATTTTTTGCATGTTGATACAGTTTTATGAAGTATTTTTTGCTTATGGCGCTAATATTTGAATAACTTTGTTGTAGTCATTCTTCACTTCCTACTGAATCCTTTCTTTGCTATTCACATGTCTGACGTCTATGATCCCGTACAGGTACTCCTGGTGTGCTTCTACCCTCTCAACGCGTGCGCCAACCCTGTACTCTATGCGCTACTGTCCCGTCAGTACCGCCGCGACTTGCTGCTACTGCTCAGCAGACACGGTCTGTGCGCCAAGCGCGCTGCCCGCTACAAAGGCGCTACGCCCTCCACTCTCACCTCCATGGACGGCAAACACCACCAGAAGGTAGAGATGCGGTCTCCGCCGCCGCCTCTGCCAAGACTACAGCATCATAATACCGTCGACAGCGCCAGTTCCTACCTCTAAGACTCAATACACTGTCAACCCGCACCGAGAACTGTTACATTGTAGCAAGTATGTTGTACTGCTCATTTCTGTGTTTCACTCGAGGGTAGACGTGTCTAGTTACCGTCGAAGAGCCGTAATTCGTTCATCATACGGCTGCAAAGTGGTTAGCCAGAAAATTGAAGACAATATTACCATTGTATGGAAACTGAAACTTCCTTTTTATTTAAAGGAGAAACGGCAGCTATTATTACAACGTCACAAAAGAAGTGACAATCACTACGGATCTGCCATCAGCGGCAATTATTTCACAAAATGTAAACACAAAATATTACACTTTCTTGCAGGCTTAGAAAATTAGTACTATGACCGAATTTCGTTACTGCACTAACAGCAAAGCTACATAAAGACTTCGTCGTAGTTTTGTGGTCAGTGAATATATTACGGTGAATTTCCTGTTTAATTGTGTCAAGAGTAATGAATATCAGAAATGTTCCATTTTCCTACAAAGCAGTTTACAGTCCGTATCTCAATGAATCAATAGCAGAGTTCTTTGTTACAAAAGTAGGATTCTAATGGAATAAAGATCTCAGTTAGGCCTACTCTCTTTGTGAATAACGTGTTAAAACAGCAGACTGAACTATTTTCGATTGAAAATTTTATTTATTTTATGACAATATTATTGGATGCACATTGGTGACCTTGAGAATTAACTCTGAATACGTATATCTCATATTTCTAACAGTACCTCGGTTATTGACGAACAGATGCGTATTGCATATCTCTAAAACAGTTTCTGGTCAATGTGTTTACTTCATGTGTAAAGAACAACATTTGCGAATAAGATTAACTTTACAGATACCTAGTTCTTGTTCCTGAAGTCAATTACGGTAAGTAAATTCACCGTCAGAGGCGTATTGATGGCAGAAACATAACTAAAATGCTTTAACCCTGAACTGTAAGACCAATGTGAAAGTAAGTTCGAATATATAAGACCTATCACATGCTATTAACACTGTATTATCGACGAACCTCCAAGAAAATAATTTTCGAAATTAATACGTATGACAGATTTTTTTGTAATTTATAATGTGATGTCATGTACATGTTAGATCTAATTAATATTTTGTTTAAAATCGGTGTTGTGCCACTTCTACTATTAAAAGTGGTCTGCTTCGTCAAATCATATAATAAGAACTTCTCATTGAAAAGTATACATTTCAAGTGTGCCATTAATTACGCATGTGTGAATCATTGACAATATCTGTAATATTAAATGACAAAAAGAAATTCCAGTGAAATTTAGCGATGACTTAATTTAGAACGCCGTTTCACATTTCCACTATTGTAGTGCTGAAATGTACATGATCCAAGGGAATAATTTAACTTAATCTTTTGTAAAAAAAAATAATAACTGATAATTTACCTTCTGAATTTGAATCATTAGTTAACTTTAAGATCACATATCAGACCTCACAAAAACGGACAGGCCATCGCTGGATGCATAACTGTATTGAATTCATACCATATTTAGAACAGCACACTCAAAGTTTGTCACAAGGAATATTCCCTAAGGTACTTCAATATGTATGAATTCTGAGAAACTTTTGTAATGAAATTTGAATAAATAGCGTATATTTTTGAGTTTTGTTTTTAAACTAATATTAAATGTTTTCTGGGGAAAAGCATACGCGATGTTCAAAAGGTAGATCTCCGGTAACTTCCAGAGAAAAATTTTCACCTGAGCTGTAGATTTACTTTATTTTATTGTTCATTAAAGTATGTGCTAGACATCAGATTACTCTTAAAACCTAAATAATGATTTATGTCAATTTCTCATGTCATTGGCCAAAAATCACAAACATTGTTTCTTTCCGACATTGCCACTAGCAATTATCTTCTTCTCTTGCGGTTGCGTAAACAGTGTCATACAGTTTCAGTAAATAACTCCGATTTAATGAACTTCAATATAACTGAAAAATGCGGGATATTGTCTAGTGATGTTTCAATCTAATGCAGGAAAAAATATTCATTCCTATTATTTACAGACATTTATTTCCATTTTAGTTATATTGCCAATTTACTAATATTTTGTTTGATTTCATGCTTCAAAAATGAGTTAAAGCATCACTGTCTTCTTTCAAAGCACACTATACATATTTTATCTATTTAAAAAGTTTGTTGACGTATGTTACTCACTCTCAGTAATCTATTGGGAAAAAAATAAAGTTATTCACAATCCACTGAATACCGTGCTAAACTGCTTAATGCGTTAATATTGTTTAGTGGTTAGCAACTGTTCGATTTGTAACATGAATATTTTTATATGAGTGTTCCGTGAATAAGTGTTTCAGTAATAATACAGCAGGATATGGAAAGTTGTATGACACCAGTAAGCTTTTATTTAAGAAATATTCAGTTTTCTGTAGATCTTTGTTTATTGGATATATGTTCTTATGTAAGCCGATTAAGTTTTTCCACTAAAGGAAAACACATGAACGCTCTTCCTAGTCATAATGTTTAATATTTTTGTAAAGATGTTTACAGGAAATATGTACAGTAAAGGTTCGTTTGAAAGAATCATTTGGAAAGACATTTTGGTACTGTTGTGCAGCGTACGTAGCATTGTTAAAATTTTGTGCTATATAATTTCAGAAACACTTCTGAACTTGTAAGATCATCATGAAGTTCTGTTTGTATTTTTAATAAATAATAAAATAGTAAACAAACATTTTTTTGAACCATCATATACCTACCTTCTAAAATATATATAATTTTTTAAAAATCAGTCCTTCTCGGGAGCAAAATTTCTGAAAATATCGATAAATATCGAAGGCTTCTCTTCCAAAAACAAAAAAAAAAAAAACAAAAAAAAAAGACCGTTTTACTAACTGACCTAAGCCAAATACTTCATTGCGACATCTTATGCATCCAAGAGACGCACTTTGATAATAACCGCATAAGACCCAAGGTTGAAGAGATGAGTCTTTTAATAGAGAGACCTAAAAATGGGAGTGCTATATTTGCCAAACGTAATATAGTTATAAAATCCGCCTACTTGACAGATTCTGATGACATAGAAATTCTTACCGTGGAAACAGACTAATGTACCATCACATCAGTGTATAAACCACAAACAGCTGACTTCCAGTTCAACCATCCATCCAAAAAATTTTCACCATCAGCCAAACAAGATTATCATCGAAGACTTCAACAGTCATCATGTTGATTGGGGCTTCGCACAGAGTAATAATAATGGCTTGGCGGTAGAATTGTGGGCAGAGACCAAAAACTTGACTCTTATCCCTGACCCAAAACAATCACAATCATTCCTCAACAACCACTGGAAAAGAGGTTACAATCCCTACCTCAGTAACAAAATCAGTCAAATGTACAAGAAGAAAGTCCTATCTCCGACACCCTCCACTCAGTACAAGCCAATTACGTGCAGCGTACAGCAAATTATTATTCCGATAACTGTACCTTAAATTTTAAAAGGGCACATTAGAGTCTTTTTATAGAAACCGTCGATAAGGAAATATCACAATTAGATCCAGATCCACGTAACTTTGAACAGTTTGTAAAAATCATACAAAAAGCTCCGCGACAGTGCATCCCGCGAGGCTGCAGAACGAACTACATCCCTGGACTGCAGTCCAGCGAAGCCGACTTGCGCACTCAGTACTGACATCTGTTTGAGGAAGACCCATTTTCTGAAGCAACTAGAGAATGCGGGGAATTACTAATGCAAGCAATTGGAGCATCGAGAATAAAAACGTGGACTGATCTAATCAGTAACACTGATATGACGCATAATAGAGAAAAAGAAAAGCGTGGACAACTCTTAAAAACTCACACACGACCCTCGTCAAACTACGCAGTTATACATCATCACGCCTGATAATATTGCCCACCAGCTACTTCTTAATAGTAATCCAGCCAGCAGAAGCAAGAAGCGGACCACGGGAACCAAGATCATCCGCAGCACCACAAGTGAAAATTCCACCATTAGTGCCTCCTTCTCTTCCGCAGAAATGAGAACCTGCATTAAAGCCCTTCAAAAGGGAAAAGCTATAGGTGTTGACCGCATCCACGTTGAATAGATCAAGAAGACCTTCATCGAAGGTAGACTTACAACAGCTATTGAATCCCTTGAAACTTACTACAAGCAGAATAACCTAAAAAAAAAAAAAAAAAAAAAAAACGAAGTCTCTGTATTTCACTTACGCAATAAATGCGCTAAGCGAAAACTGAATGTTACAGGAATGGATCGACTCTGTTGTACAGTGAAAACCAAAAATACCTTGGTGTAACTCTTTATAGAGGTCTCACTTTTAAAAGCCACTGTCTCAGTGTCAAGATGAGAGTATCATCACGCAACAATGTCTTAAGCAAGTTCGCCGAATCTAGCTGGGGAGCTAACCCAAGCGTCATCCGCACCTCTGCCTTAGTATTATGCTACTCCGCAGCAGAGTATGCATGTACTGTGTGGCAAAAATCCAGTCATTCTAAGACAATAGACGTTGCGCTTCACAGAACATGCCGGCTCATCACAGGTTGTCTCAGACCATCGCCTGTAGGGAAAGTAGAGATATTAGCTGGCATCGCCCCTGGAGACATACGCCGGGAAGTTGACGCTTAATGTGAACGAAGATGCCCTACACCGCCTACATGCTATCCACCATCGCCATCGAGACTAAAGTCACCATCAAGCTTCATGCGGACTTCAAAGCCACTAAATGGAGCATCAAGCAATGAAAGAATATTGGCTTGGGAGAAGAGAGCGCAACATGATTTCTAGTGGATCAAGCCAAAGAAGGCCTACCACCTGGGTCTGAACAACCATGCCCCATATGGAAGTCATTAAACATGCTTCGAGTTGTAGTTTGCCGTTGAAAAGATACTCTTGCCACTTGGGGAAACCTGGGAGAACAGCCAGATACCACAGGTTCATGCGGGGAGAGAGAAACCATGGTACATCTGCTGTCTTGTCCACAAATCGGAATGAATTTATCCCAATTTGACCTCCAATCAGCTACTGACAAAGCCATCGCATTGGCGGAAAAACTACACAATATCTGATGCTGTCATCCACATGAAAAGAAGAAGACCATCATATTTCCTAACCCACCAGCAATAACTAATTAGTCCCGTAAGATCCTCAGAAATCATGATAGCCCCGAACCTATTAGTACCGGATAATAGGGGGAGTTGTAACAAATTTTGTCTGGGTCACGGAGAATAAGTTCATGATCGACGTTGCAAAGGATACAGTCGGATTACACGACTGGAAAACTCCCTGCAATCTGTACCCTTGCTGTACCGATCAGCGAGTATTTTGTTATTGTACAATGTTCTTTCAAAGTCATCTCATTTTATTATAGACTAGCTGATACCCGCGACTTCGTACGTGTGGATTAAGAATTTCTTTGACAGAATTGAATTAAGAAAGTTGTTGGTAGCGAAGGATTGGTCCCAAACAACACCGAGTCGGCATAATATGACCGGAA
This sequence comes from Vandiemenella viatica, assembly GCA_031002005.1. Lineage (NCBI taxonomy): Eukaryota > Metazoa > Arthropoda > Insecta > Orthoptera > Morabidae > Vandiemenella > Vandiemenella viatica. Next base: position 155,233,027 of record JARYHS010011408.1, on the reverse strand, counting down.
AGCCATTATTACTATATCATTCTACCATCGAACCTGTCTCTTGAAGAGAATCAATTTCCAACATATTTAAAAACAGAAAAACAAACGAAGGAAAGGGCATGTGGGGGAGGGGGGTGGTTAACTAAGGGCAGCTTTATTTCAGCTTCGTCTTTTCATCAGCATGAGCATCCAAGTCTTGGGCTCTAATAAATTTAGCTGCTCGTGCTCTGCTAGAGCTACAACTTAGTCCAGTTTACGCCTGCAAGGGATGTCAAAAAAGAAGGCAAAATAAACTGGTGCCAGAAACATTTAAGCAGACACAAAGTAATAGAATAGAGAAAATCGACATCTATACTAAATAATACGATTTTTTCTCTAAACGAAATTTATTAATAAATTATACACTAACATAATGCGCGAGAAGCATAGCTTGAGCAAGCGACGTAACATACAGACTAACACACATATCCGTTTCTCAGTCACCATTCGATAAGTTCTCAAAATTTCGTGACTACAACTGTTAATCATACCGAAAAAAATGTCCTGTGCCCTCCCTAAAGATTTTTTGTTAAATTCCATCTTTATCGGTATATGCACTTAGCCTTCAAAACGTAACAAAAAACTGAGACTTACTTCCGCATTTATATTATTATTACGGCAGATCTCACACAAACTGACTGCGAATCACCCCTGAGGGTCAATATAACTTAAAAAAGTGTACACCTACAGCATTGCAAGACTACCTAGGATTTGTCTGGCAATGCAACCCTAACTTTGTGATATCTACAGTTTAACATACAATTCGAATAACCGACGAACCAGGCGTGACTCCTACGATCAAAAACAATTTTTAAAAATCTTAGCCTCTACGGGGATTTTAACCGGAGACCACGACCCAAACATTAATAAGCAAGCGGTTTCACCACTGAGATACATAACTGCTACACCGAAAAACTTTACAGAGACCTCCATATCCAACGCGTCTGTCTATCGCAGTTCAGTAATTTTTCGAAATTATTTATACAGATAATTTTTCAACCAAATGTAGACAGTATTTTTCTCCTTGTTTCAAAGAGTAAGTGTGCAAAGTTTTATCGAGATCGGATGAAAACTGTGAATTTGTATGAAGAACAAACAATCCAACAATCAAACAAACATACATTCACTCATCTTTATATATATATAGATAGTTACAGGCCTGTTATGCATACCGAAAACATATCACCACCCCGTTAAGATATTTGTTTTGACAAAAACTGAATCTTTTTCCCTAATAATTTCATTCACAAATTGGAACTTTGCTTATTATCAATTAACATATCGTTATAAATATCTGGGTGCTTCGCACTGCTGAGTACGCTGGTTCGAATAACTGTCGGGCCATCCAGATGTGGGTTTTCCATGGCGAATGCTGGGATGGTGTCTTCAAAAGGCCATGGCCAAATATTCCATGCAGTTTCTTGACCCAGTGCTATCCCCCTACGTCAACTAGCAACAAAAAACTTTGTGTTGCAACGATTTGGATGAAGCTAAAATGCAAATACAGTTCTCTAACAATTGATTTTCAGGCGATCCGCCAACACGTGTGTTAACACTAAACGAAGCAGACACTCGTGCAATTTAATAAACCCCTAAAGACTGTTTAAATTTCTTATGTTTTTGGTGTTAGCAATTGGATGCGTTTTTAGTATTGAATAAAACCGTAGCAAAGTGTGCAAAATTCTTTTAATTGTTACACGGAATGCATTAGGTGTTCGTTTTACGGCTTTCCATGTAGAAGATTGAATTTAAAAAAAATAAATAATAATGCTTACGTGTTAGCGTGTAACCTAATTGCAATACATTCAGAAATGCACTTACAGGATCGCCATACATATAACTGTTGAGCAAAATGTGAAGTTTTGAGCAGACACTCTACTAGCTTTTACGTCATTTTTTCCGGTAGCCATTGCCACGAAGGGACGTTCACAGGTCTTCTTGAAACTAGCATGGTTGTTGAAGACATCAAAAGCTTGGCATGTGATGCGTGAGTTAAAATAAAATGCGTTTGGTATCTTAATCTTTCTGTTGACAATTTTGACTATATTTTCGTGTATACCAAAATTTCACCACGAGAAACTCACCAAAATTCGTCAAGGCATTATTATTAGGTTGCTAAATCATCTGTAGAGGCTACCTTTGTCGGTTACCTATACAGCAACATAAACATTGGTAATAGTTTTATGTCGAATCAATACGCTTATTAGATTAATAATATCTTAATAATTAAAGATATAACTAAACAAAACGTCTTTCAAAAATAAAAAGTTCTGGGAATTTGGATTAACTAATACTAGAAACCGATAAGTAATTTAAACAGAAACCAGTCCTACTTTCCCTACGAAAATATTTTATTGGTTTAGATTTTAATTTTTGTTAAAAAATTTATATTTTTAAATTATTTCCGTAACAAAAACAGTTCTGCCGTATTGCTACGCTATTAAGAAGTACAATATTTTAAATACTGCCGATAGTTGTGCTTACTGCACCCCACTCATTTGAAGAATATTTTTCAATGGGCTATAAATATCACTTCGAATTTGATAATGCAGAGAATCAATTAGAAGTACTCGTAGTTTAACGAAAGCAGAAAATTTAGCAGATGAAATTGCATCACTACGTTAACAACTGTATAATATGACAGATTAACATTGTGATGACGTTAAAATATTAATGATTTCTTTATTTAAAAAGATAGTAAAAATGCGAGATGTATTTTGTGAGAGGTAACACTGAAAATGAACTAAATATAGTCAACTTCGTTTAACTACATCCTTTATAACTTGTTTTGGAATAAAATATCTGGCTATGAAAAATCTCTGCTTTACTATGTAATTACTATTGTTGTGTTGGTCGTTGGTAAGCACTTCCGGGGTTGTAATTTCTGGACGAATTGATAAATAACGATATAATGAAGTCAAATGGTGTTATGTGAGAGTACATAAGAAAGTATTTGAGCTTCTTGAGGTGTGATTTCAGAGAAACGACCCTTATTGAGGATACAGTTACTGTCCTTTGGCCGACGGCAGTATACAAACGTTTACTAACTCATTTAGGCAAACTTCTGTTTCGTAAGTAACTGAAATGTGAAAGGCACTGCATGCATTTTGTTTCATTTGATCCACAAAAATATCTGTAAATGTATCCGAGAGTGGATTGAGAGAATAAAAACCTCATGGCCATGTAAAAATGTTCAAATGTATTGAGGTATAGTTAAACACAATTTAATTTGTAGCTTAGCATTTCATAGTTTTTAAAGACTACTAATAAATTGTTAAATTATAATTGAATCAGTGATCTTCAACAGATATATGGTATTTTCAAAAGGTACCGTCTAAGGTAACAGGACACCAGTGTAAAATAAGTCTACAGCAACAAGCCATTAAACCCTGATACCACTTGCTGTCGGAAATCGATGAAAAGTTTTGATACAAAAACTGTTTTTCTCAGTACTGAAATATTTGCTATTCCTTACGACCAGGACTAGCTTCACATAAATAAAAATAAAAATTTATAAAACAAAAAATAACCGCTTGTGGCTTTTTTAAAAAAAAAAAAAAAAAAAAAAAAAAAAAAAAAAAAAAAAAAAAAAAAAAAAAAAAAAAAAAAAAACTGAGAAATGAAAGGAACGCAACCCTTAACACCATAAGTTCAAGTCCATGTAAACACATTAAACGCTGGTCTACACGTAACGTCTCGACTGAAGTTTCACTCCATCAGGCAAGACGTCAGGTAAAACTGACCAAAAACTCGCGTCCACACTCTTACGTTTTTGATTTCCGTCTTTAGCTCAGTTCTATTGAAATCATGGGTGAAGCATTAAGTGGTTATTTCACTAGTCTGATGGCATTATAAAGTAACAATGGTCTAGAAGATGGTTGCTAAAGAGGAAAAGGTTCTTTCATTTGAATTTACTTCCGAAATTACCTCATGAACCTGAAAACAGGCGTAATTATTTACGAATGGTTACGGACCCTTATTTGAAATAATCTAAATAAATAAATAAACAGACTCTGCTGTGAGAAGGAGAATCTCACCCCTAGAGAGACTGATTCCTATGCTAAGATTTTCAGTAACAAGTAGAAACTATGAAGATCTATGGTTCACAACTGTAATGTCGAAACAATCTCAAGATCTTGAGTTCACAGCTGTGATGCCACAACAATCTTTTTTCCGTCTTATACCAGAACCTTGTCGAGTTATATACGACATGTTGGAACCAGGAAATATACACAACATTCATTTATGAAGAAGTGGAGTTGTTTTGGCAGATGCGAAACGTGTAGGGGATACATTCAAGATGTACTTTAATAAACAAGGATCATGATATTGGCCGGACAACGCCCTAACTCTTCTAGGAGAATTTGATCAAAATTATTTTATTGTAAGACAATAATTATTTCTTTCGCTTATATTTAGCGTTACTACTGTCTAGCTATTAAATAAATCTACTTTATTTTTATATGTACATCTCTACGCACAGTTCTGTTAATTTCCAGCTCTTAACAACTTACTTGAACTTCTGAATCATCCTCTGTATTAATAAAAATTTCTTTTGGGATATCTTTATAATTTAAGAATAAAAGAAGGTTAAGATTCGACAGAGAAGGTTTGTAAATATCATCGGTACCAGCACCAAGACATGCCGACTGCTTAATTTTTAGCAACCTTTTAAGAAACACTGAACGAAAAGAATTGATTATTTTCTTCTTTTACGCTTCCTTCGTATCTCCAAGATACAATTGCTTATATTTGTCAACCAAAGCATATGTTTAACTTTATTGTCTTGGTCGCAGTAGTCTTTTGAATTTAACTTGCAGTATACAAGTATAACTTCGATACAGCTCAATTAATTCCGTAAACAAATCATTGTCATAGATTTTAAAAGACCACCGCGTAAAATGTTTTCGAAAATAAAAACAATACAATAGATATTTTAGCTACGCACAAGCTGAGAGAGGATTAAAGACTGCAGGGAAAACTCCAGTCAAGACCGAAAACAATGCTCCCGCCAATCTGTTTTCTGGAAGTCGTCAGTCAAGACTGAAAACAATGCCCCCGCTGATCCATTTTCTGGAAGTCGTCCGTCTTCATTCAGTTCAGGTAAAACGTCCGTTTTGCTTTCCACAATGTTTTGTCTGGTACGTTTCTCCTGATCAAGTAAAACGTCCGTCAAGACGGTACGTGTAGACCGGCCTTAAAGCACTGCGTGACTACCAATTCAGTCTACGTCGAGTTTCTTGAAGGAGCCGTCAACTCCGAATATTTCGTGAATGAAAGTACTGCCTGGAGGTCTTCTGGTCTCGTCAGAAATGTACTTGTCCTGCTCCAGGAACCAGGAACGGTAAGCAGATATCTTCTCCATCGTAGCGGCTGCAACAGCACACATAAAAAGTCAGAAGCGAACGAAAGATAACTTGACTCAACAGTATGCATGTAGCGAAAGGCATAGCTACGATAAGACATATCCCCAAATGGTAAATAATCTAACGATTTATCCTCTCCCAAGTGCATGATCACAAAAATTTATCTGCTATCATATTAAACATATGCCTTCTCCTAGCAAGAAAGAAATTTTATGTTACTGTGATTTAACAGACTCGTACGAGTATTTTGGACATATTAGTTGGCGTACCTTGTAACGTAATCCATTGCGTTTTGGAATTTTCTTTTCTTCCCATATAGGTTGCATTTGGTGAGCCATAAGCAATACTTCAACACATTACTACAAAAGGAAGCCCGCCTTGGATTTTATCAAACCATTCGGCCATGGTACGTTACACGTAAGGTTTAACAGAAAAATGAAACATGCTGATGCAAATAGTTTGGAATGAAACAAACTAATCCACACTCAACATTTTTATTATTTACTAGCTGGTACCCACGACTTCGTTCGTGATTGTAAAGAATTCATATTGACAGCTATAGACATCTAACCACCCTAGTGCACGATTGGAGACTCGATACTATTACCACACACAAGTACCAGTCTTCTGCGCTATGTATTTCTGGCAGCAAGGTAAAATTTACAGATACACACAAGTCTTTGGATGAAACACGAAAATATTCATGATCGACCAATTTCAAACACCATATCTCACACACTCCCAAAGTTACCGAATTTCGGCCAACGTTGTGATCGATGGGAGAATCTGTGTTACTACCACACACAAACGCCAGTGATCTGCGATTGATAGTTTTCACTTAAAAGTGATACACCGTGACACATGCGTCTTTGGCAGAAATATGAAATTGCCGCAGGTCGACCATTTTCATCCCCCATATTTTCCACACCCCCATAGCTACAGACATCTAACAACCATAGTGCACGACAACAGACACGATTCTATTACCACACATAAACACCAATGCTTTATGCTGTGTAGTCGTGGTAGAAAAGTGAAATCTGCGGAGACACATGCCTTTCGTCGAAATACGAAAATATCCTTGGTCGGCCACTGACAACCACCATATCTACCACAGTACCACAGTTTCTGAAATTCGGCCGCTGTTGTGATCGAAAGGTGACTCTGTGCTACTACTACACACAAACGCCAGTTATCTGTGACCTGTGGGTTTCGCTGAAAAGTGATACACCATGACACTTTTGTCTTTGGCAGAAGTATGAAACTGCCACAGGTTGACCACTTTCAACCCTCATTTCTCCCACACCCCCATAGCTACCGACATCTAACAACCATAGTGAACTACATGAGATACGATTCTACTACCAAACACAAACACCAATGCTCTATGCTATGTAGTTGTGGCAGAAAAGTGACATATGCGGAGACAGTCGAAATACGAAAATATACTTGGTCGGCCACTAACAACCACCATATCTACCACAGTACCACAGTTTCTGAAATTTTGCCGCTGTTGTGATCGAAAGGTGACTCTGTGCTACTACTACACACAAACGCCAGTTATCTGTGATCTATAGTTTTCGCTGAAAAGTGATACATCATGACACTTTTGTCTTTGGCAGAAGTATGAAACTGCCACAGGTCGACCACTTTCAACCCTCATTTCTCCCACACCCCCATAGCTACCGACATCTAACAACCATAGTGCACTACATGAGATACGATTCTACTACCAAACACAAACACCAATGCTCTATGCTATGTAGTTGTGGCAGAAAAGTGACATATGCGGAGACAGTCGAAATACGAAAATATCCTTGGTCGGCCACTTACAACCACCATATCTACCACAGTACCACAGTTTCTGAAATTTGGCCGCTGTTGTAATCGAAAGGTGACTCTGTGCTACTACTACACACAAACGCCAGTTATCTGTGATCTATAGTTTTCGCTGAAAAGTGATACATCATGACACTTTTGTCTTTGGCAGAAGTATGAAACTGCCACAGGTCGACCACTTTCAACCCCCATTTCTCCCACACCCCCATAGTTACCGACATCTAACAACCATAGTGCACTACATGAGATACGATTCTACTACCAAACACAAACACCAATGCTCTATGCTATGTAGTTGTGGCAGAAAAGTGACATATGTGGAGACAGTCGAAATACGAAAATATCCTTGGTCGGCCACTTACAACCACCATATCTACCACAGTACCACAGTTTCTGAAATTCGGCCGCTGTTGTGATCGAAAGGTGACTCTGTGCTACTAATACACACAAACGCCAGTTATCTGTGATCTATAGTTTTCGCTGAAAAGTGATACACCATGATACTTTTGTCTTTGGCAGAAGTATGAAATTGCCACAAGTCGACCACTTTCAACCCCGATATCACCCACATCCCCATAGCTACCGACATCTAACAACCATAGTGCACGACAGGAAAGACGATTCTACTACCACACACAAACACCAAAAGTCTATGTTATGTAGTTGTGGCAGGAAAGAGAAGTATACGGAGATACGAATTTTTGGTCGAAATATGAAAACGCCCTGCACTGACCAACTTTAATCATTATATCTCCCACTTGCCCACAGCTATCGGCATTCGGCCAACGTTGTGCACGACAGGAAACTCCATGCTACTTCCACCCACAAACATCAGTGATCTGTGCTAGGTAGTGGTGGCTGAAAAGTGAAATATAGGAAAAAACACGTCTATTTTTATATATATATATAAGATTTTGCAGTCAGTTTTTACTCGAATTATTAGTGTTAGCTTTTCGGTAAACTAATACACATCACTCTATTCAAAACCAGATAGTAAAAATACTACTTTCTGTTTTAGCAATCGCCGCTTAGGGACGCTTCACGCCATCATAATAATATCATTCTGTGGCCATCTCACTTTCACACACTCTCGCCGCCTTAGTCCGTCTGCCGCGGAAGCAGTGTCACCAATCGCTACCATTAAAATTGTACGCTACCAACTTAAACTATTTAGTCATTGATTCACGAAGCACTCACCGTGGAACCTCGTTACAAGAAATTAGATACAAACAATACAAAGTTATATTGATATATCGTTGTTACCCTTAGATTCAAATATAAATTTCCCAGCTATAGAACAAAATAATTGAAGCTGGAGAGATAATGTGTTCCACTGAGACAACTGCTTATGTTTGTTATGATAGTTAAAAGGATCTTTATTGCGAAGGAAATCAGAAGAATATCATTCGTTTAAGCGTTGGTATAATACAAATACTAAACCTCTTATCTTATTCCCATAAGATAAGGGAAAAATGATGTCAGTACACTTCTAAACTAACACTCTGCACTTATTTCTTTTTAACTTGTGGACAGTGCAGAACAGGAGAAATATGTTAGGGACAGGTTGAGATCAACAGCCATCAAAATTTTTTCCAATAGTAACATCATTTCTTTATTTTAATCTTGTACATGGCTGACACAAAGAATGACATTCGTTCTAAGCGGATTTATTGGATTTTCAGTATAGCTGGCATATTTTCAGCTAAGACAGCCGATTCCTCTTCGAGTTCACCATATACCTTCCTTAATGGTAAAGTCGTTTCAGTCAAATCATATTCTGCTACCGGTGAGACTTATGCTTTCGTTATGGCACAATGCTCTTTAATTACGAAAAAATTTAGCAAAACAGTATCAATATATCGTAAAGTTAGAGCAAAATCCGAAGTTTGGCTTTTTTACACACAGCTTTCAAACTATATTCGTTTTTTTTAGTTCATGTTACTGTCTATATTGGAGGCAGATTCAATTATTGGTAAATGAGTTTTTGAAATAGACCTGCTAACGAAAATAGATAAGTTTTACTGCCGATCGCGTCTTTATTTTTCGGTTAAAATGTTAAAACATTTCAGTCATTTACTTGTCTACTTCCAAGCAATAATACACCAGAATTTTAAATATAATTGTTTTTCGGTCTCGCTTACTACCTATGGGATCCCTCAAAAACAATTTTACAAAATTTTAACAGAATATTTGGTTCTGTGTCTACGAAATAAGCACAATGTGCACAGTTCAAGTTTTACAAGTCAGAAATGTGTAACAGTGTAGCTCCATTTTGTTTTGAATACAGTGGAGCAGCCTTGCATCATACGTACCTCGCAGCCGTTCGGCGGTTCCTGCTGAGCCACCCAACTCCTCTGGCAGAAATTCAGCTGGTACGTGATCCAACAGCGTTTTCGAGCTTGACGAATGGGTCATTATCTACAGCAGAATAACATCAAGCGCGCTTAGTAAAGTGTAAGAACTAAGCAACAAATTTGGAGGTGCGTAATGTGTTTTGCATTCGTGACAACCATTAAAGAGTGATAGAGCATATGAAAACCAACATATATTGAAGAAAAAAGAAATCATGCACTCAACTTCAGGGTTAACGCATTAGAGAAGGCGCATTTTGGCGTGTGAGAAGTCTGTTCTCGGTTGTCTGAAGCAGAATCATTGGAACCGCGAAGCGCAATAATCGTTCCAGGATATATATTGCAATACGTGATCCTTTTTTCTGGAGCTTCCTAATGAAGTAAAGGAAATGTGTACGAGATTTTTGGTCAAGAGATCCCCCAGGGATATTCGGTCACCGAGAAACAGAGATTAAACTTGGCACATGTCATAGCTAAGCTCAAATAACACGGTAATACTACGGGTAAAAAGGACCTACAGTTTTACCTGTAAGCAGAGGATCCAACATCGTAGTGCACTATTCATGAATAACGTAAAACTTCGCTAAAGGTGATAAGTTTAAGAGCCCATAATTGTCCCGGCCGATACTGAGACGCGTTCCGAAAGTCTACAGGGGACCTTAGGATCTTCATTCAAGTGCCTTAATCAAATCAGCCAATTCACCAATCGGCTTTCTAGTATTTCATCATTATTAAATTTCTCAACAAACGTTACGACGGTTAATTATGTTAACCTTTTGGTCTAGCCCACGTGTGAGGCTTGTGGTCAGGTTTTCGAACCAAAGCTGATTATAATGAGCCTGGCCCGTGGTATATCGGTCGGGCCATAGCTGATTATCACGACCCTTGGCAGTGGTACACCGGTCGGGAAAAAACTGATTATTACGAGCCTAGCCAGTGGTATATTGGTCGAGCCAAAACTGATTATCACGAGCCTAGCCAGTGGTATATCGGTTGGGCCAAAACTTGTTATCACGAGCCTGGCACATGGTATATCATTCGAGCTAAAATTGATTACAGTATTACGATCCTGGGCCGTGGTATAACGGTCGAGCCTAAACTGATTAACACGAGCATGGCCCGTGGTATATCGGACGGGTCAAACTGATTATCAAGAAACTGGCCGATGTTATATCCGTCGGACCAAAATCTGATTATCACGAGCCTGGCCCGTGGTATAACGGACGGGATAAAACAGATTATCACGTGCCTGTACAGTGGTATATTTGTCGGGCCAAAACGGATTATTACGAGCCTGGCCAATGGTGTATCGGTCGGGCCAAAACTGATTAACACGAGCCTGGCCAGGGGTACACCGGTCGGGCCAAAACTGATTATCATGGGGCAGGCCCTTGATATAACTGATTAACTATGAGCCTGGCCCGTGGTATATCGGTTGGGTCAAAACTGATTACCACGGGCCTGGCCCGTGATATATCGGTCAGGCAAAACTGATTATCCCGGACCTAGAACGATGTATTTCTTCCAGGTTAAATGTTAACACCACGAAAAATATCACACTGTTGAAGATTATTAATTTTTTGTTAATTTTTGTAATAACCGTAATTGTGTTCAATGGGAATTTATTCAGTAACTGGATTGAAATGTTATTTATTTATTTTTTATTTCGAGATGGTAAATCTTCTGTGATATATTTTCTTCAATTATTAACCTTTACTGTTTGTTGTTTAATCTAATATATCAAATAGTTGTGATGATTTGTTTGTTAATAGTTTTTCACTTATATTTTTTATAATTTTATCACATTAACTTTTCCCGAATTATAGTTTTCAAGTACGTAAGACACTCCACGTGCGATTGGTACGACAGACAGATTTGCCGAACCGCGAAATGGCTCGAAGGCTCGGCAGCTCTGTTTACGTTTTCTGACCAAACTGTTGAATCTCAACTCGTAGAGAAATGGTTTAAAAATGATAGTTCTCTTGTGAATTAATGATTTCGATGTTTCTTGTGACATTCACAGTTTTCGGATCACCGGATCCTAAATCAATTGAGCGCTTGCACTGCAGATTTTGTGTAACAGAATCGTTCTGTGTCAACGGGGTGAAACATTCTTGATGCAAACCATTACGTTCGAAATTGAAGTTGCAAATGAATGCGTTTGTGACAAACGAACGGGCTTCCCACATGCTACAATGCACTATCAGCTGCGTATTGGCTGCGGTTTGCGTTGCCCAGACGAGTTTGTTTTGATGTTCGCTACCATGCCTTAATGTCTGTTTGATGGACTGAAAATTTACGTGCAGTGTGTGGTATATAAAATTGCGTAGTCCTGCGTAATATCTACATCACTGTAAATCTTATCAATTCCACGCTTTCAAAATTTAAAACAAAATATATTAAAACAGGGAAAAAGAAGTTTTTAATGAATAAAATAAGAAACTACCACTGTCATTTCACTGTTTACTGTCACTATGACAAATCCATCCTCTCGTTACAAGGAATAATGAACAAAACATATTTGTAATTGTTATTTATTCACAGATAACTTTGTGCATTAATGCAATTAAAAGATACGTAATTAGAGTCAGAGATATACTCTATAGGGTCCTGATCGTTAGAATAGGTATCTTGTTACGGTAAGATTTTCAGTGATATTGTGTAAACATACAAATCTAATCTGTTTAAAAAACGAAATAATAGTGATTCATATTAGCCATAATGTGTCTCTGCATGTCAAATGAACGATGGTTTGTCGAGAATCACTGAACCATTTTGCAAGAATGTTGGTCGCGTTATTAATATTCATTTCCAGAGCAAATATTCAGACTCCAGAATTGCAAATTTGCGTTTAGTAGAATACCTTGCGAACAAATGGGTTACTTGTAGCGTAGTGCGCGCTAGGAATTATTTTTTGTTCCTAGATAATTACTTCATGCTTAAAGCAACTAGTATAGCAGAAACTCTGAAAAATAATCGGGAAATGTTGTGTTCAGGAAGAGAATGAAGTCGGCAGTTTAACTGTAGGATGCCATTTTGATTGTTGATGTATGGCTTTAGAACATAACTTGGATTAATTACTGATAATAGCAACAGTTACTTTCAGAATATTTCCGACACAAGCGTATAAAATATTTTCTCCAATGTTTAATGATAATTTTTGGCAATCTGCTCTACGCATTTAAAAAAGGCTAAAAAATACATTTAGCTAGCTCCTAGAACTATGTATCGGCTAATTTTTTTAAAAAATATATCTGTTATAGATTCCCCAGTATTAATATTGTGAACAATAAGAACTACACAAAATGATCATAAGCCCTTTATTAAAATCTTGCGCAGTTAGGTTTTTTTTTTTTTTTTTTTTTTTTTTTTTTTTTTTTTTTTTTTTTTACCTGTCTGGTTACCGTAGTGGTCCTAAATATCTTCATTTTACAATCAAAATAAATGAGGGAAAAAATTATAGTTCATCATTTCGCCAGCTCTTAGTAACAACACACACGATACCGCAGCCCTATTTATCAGGAGGTGGCTCCTTCAGGACAAGACTTCTAAAAATATAACTGAACAAAATGTTTATTACAGTATCCAGTTATGCGTCAACTTTGTTCAAATTTGAACTTTCCAACTTATTCGGTTTAGAAGCTTGTGACGGAAGGACAGACGACCAACAAAAAATCTACCATTGATTCTATCCGAATTAGAAATACTACAAACATCTATAATCGTAGTTCTCTTTTCAGAATCACTATGTTCACACGAGTATTGTATATTGTAACAAACATGACAGCGCTTTGAGCTCGCTCACGTTGATTGTTATTGGTAACCATGCCTTTCATGAGATATGTTATGCAATCTTTATTTCTGTTATTTGGCTAAGTAGTTGTATATTTGCAGAATAAACATTTTTTAGTGAGATGTATGGAATGTGACACTGCGTCTTCTAAACCCCAAATTACTATTACTCGTACCATAACAGAACAATGTTTATTACTCAGTGTACATCTATGTATACTTGGGTTTTTCAACCTCATTTTTAACAGTATTTGCTTCGGTATTTTTAACGCTGGCTATCATAACAGATTTTTATGAATGATCATCCAATAAAACTTACTCTTTCACCGAGTTTCTGAGGAAGCGCTGTCTTCAGCACAGTCATAATCATGTCGACCACCTTAGAGTCGGTCACCAGATGGATTGCTTCTATTCTGCGCCGGTAAGCTGTCTGTAAATTAGATGAAATTATTAACATCGACATAAAACTGTAGTAAATTATTATTGAATTGAGACTGATTAAAATTACCATACCATTCTTATATACGTCATATTACCAAAATATTGAAAACATTGTATGAACGGAGACTCTTTTACAAAAAAAACAAAAACAAAAACAAAAAAACCAACAACAACATAATCCGGCGATACACCTGTGAAGACTTCATTGCATTGAAAATATTCAAATATTCTAAACTGATAGTTCGTTCTTGCAAACACTGAAATATGTTTAACAGCAGATTCTTTAGGATGTTAGTGTTTAATTGTAACGTTATTTGTGTATAGGACATATTTTAATTATTATTATTTAGCTTCACCAAACCTGAGCCTCGGTGGCGTACGTGCAAACTGTAATTAATTTTTTTAAATTTAATTTCAATGGAGCACACGCTCCAGTGGCAATTTCCCTACACCCTCATCTTCCACCTATCCTGCACCCACCTACATTTACCCTCTACAAATTTTATCTTTAAATTCATTCAACGTTTTCGGTAAATTATTCATCATTTCTCTTCGTTACTCATTCCAATCCCTGACACCCTTACCTAAAAACGAGAATCTTCCCACACCCTTGTGCCTGAAATCGAGTGCTAGCTTGTGGTCATGGTCATCTTTTCCCTTCCATGCAATACTTTTCATACATACTCCAATATCTTTCCATACCTCATCGCCAGTATACGCCCTGTACACTCCCATGACCCTCCTCATCCTCCTCCTATCTTGGAATGAATCCCATTCCAGCTCCTTTATGATATCCGTCACTGATTGCATTCTGCGATAATTTCCAGAAACAAATCAAGCCGCCCTTTTTTGCACCCTCTCCAACTCTTGTATTTGATACACAAAATGAGGGTCCCATACTACATTACCATATTCGAGCAATTGTCTGACCAAAGTTTTGTAACTCAAACCGAAAACGTTTAAAGAATTTAAAGTTAAAATTTGTAGAGGGCAAATGCAGGTGGGTGCAGGATAGGGGTAAGTTGGCTGTGTAGGGAAATTGCCACCGGAACGTGTGCTCCATTGCAATTAAATTAAATAAAATAAAATGCTGTTTCGACCGAACGGAAACTGCTGCCTGTGAGCTCGGCACCTATGCCACCGCGTGGCTGAAATTGCACACGCAGCTTCGTTCAACTTGTAGCGAACAACTTGTAATTTTTCTCACTTGTATCTGATCTACGGAAGCGTCAAGCACTGTCTCGGATCGTCTATCGAGTCTTGGAATGTTTTCTATTGCAGAAACGTAACCTTTGCTCACATTACGTCGCGTGGAGTCCGCAGATGTATTTTTATTAGTAACTGAGCCATTAAGTATGTTGCAGTAAACATGTACTATAGCGGTTACAGTATTTAATTCGGCTAGAGCAGGGGTGGCCAACCCGTTTCCCGCGAGTCGCCTTGAATATTTTTCCGGCCAGCGAGATTCATTACAGTTCTACAAAATATATTTATTTTATAATGGTCAAAGAAGTGAAAGCCAATGTATTAAAAAAATACACTATTTCCCGTTCTCATAACGTAAACACCAAGGCTAATTCTATATCATAGTCCATTACAGACACTTTTTTTCTTATTTGTACATTCAACTCTGTGCTGCATAATTTAATACGTACTTAATAATGGAACTAAGGTTACTTAAAAATGAATCAAGGAAGTACATCAATAATTATTGTTGCTTAACTCTGTCACATGAGAATCTTATGCGTAAAACATAACGCTGGAAACAATCATTAGGAATTCATCGATTTCATGATCACCATTTGTTTCAGTTTAAATATTTATTGTTACTAATATTTTATCCATGATGGATTGGTGGAACTTCCGCGACTGTGATGTCAAATATGGGTTGTAAAAAATACAGCAACCAGTCACAATATGATGTTGTTTATTAAACCATTACCGGTTTCGAGCTATACTGTTACTGTAGGACAACCATACATTCCTGTATATTGCATTTGTTGATGTAAATATTTACAAAAACTTCTTTTGTTACTGTAGGACAACCATACATTCCTGTATATTGCATTTGTTGATGTAAAATTTACAAACCATCTGAAGATGAGCAGGTATAGCTCGAAACCGGTAATGGTTTAATAAACAACATCATATTGTGACTGGTTGCTGTATTTTTTACAACCCATATTTATTGTTACGTTTGCCAACAGAGACGATGTTTTGCACATTTACACTGCGATTTAAATGTATAAGTTGACGTCGGGTATAAAACTGCATGCCGAGGTGGGTATTCGAACACGTGTCCTCCCAAATAGCAAATTAGAACCATACTGTTCACCCACAGTGGTTCGTAGGGATCCCTACTGCAAATCACATTAACGACCATACGGGCAACATTGTGATACAATCACACAGTGTAACAGAAGTAAGGTAATACTGAAACTGAGAAACTTCAACATTTCTTCTTCAATTTATTTTAAGTTGTTTTTATTCATTGCTGTGTGACGTAATTACATGTACATGTTTAGTTTTTTTTTTTTTTTTTTTTTTTTTTTTTTTTTTTTTTTTTTTTTTTAAATCTGTTACTAGTTTCTTTGCAAACATGTTCACTATCAATCACACATTACCGCCACCTAGATTATGCCTAATTTGAATTTAGTGCTAGTTCTTCTTACGGAAGCTTGAGCAGGAAAGTAGCATAATCTTATATATATATATATATATAAACAAAATAGACGTGAGTTTTCCTATATTTCACTTTTCAGCCACCACTACCTTGCACAGATTACTGGTCTTTTGTGTGGAAGTAGCATGAAGTTTCCTGTCGTGCACAACGTTGGCTGAATGTCGATAGCTGTGGGGATGTGAGAGATATGATGGTTAAAAGTGGTCGATGCAGGGCATTTTCATATCTCGACCAAAGACATGTGTCTCCGTATATGTCACTCTGCTGCCTGAACTACATAGCGCAGATTACTGGCGTTTGTGTGTGGTAATAGCATCGAATCTCCCATCGTGTACTATTGTGGTTAGATGTCGGTAGTTGTCAATCAAAATTCTTTACAAACACGAATGAAGTCGTGGGTACCAGCTAGTGAAAATATAAATTTACGCCACTCTATTGTATGTTTGTTCCCATTTACACCATATATCTCCCGATATGCCCCAGTTTAGACTTCCACTCTTCCCGTAACTTCTTACTCATTACAAAAATATCATTATCATGCCATGAACTCCTTTGGCGCTACACACATCAACTGCCATATAAGGTTATGTTTACATTTCATTAAATTTATCTCTAAGAACGCTTGTTATAGATTAGAAGTTCCCAAAGGTTTCTTACCACGCCCTCTTCCATCAAAAGAAGAGTTCTCGCGCCCCCTGCCCCGCATTGAATAGGTCAATACCTACTTCTCAGTACTAACAACTTAGAAAAACTCAAGTCGGGCTAAACGGCGTAACGCTACGCCGGTACATCTGAGTGACTCCAATCTGTCCTCCAAGTTCGAGCCTGGCGCTACAATTTACTGTAACTTAGTGGCTCAGTGGCTAACGCGTCTACCTGGAGATCGAAAGGTCCCCGGTTCAAATCCCTGTCTCGGAGGGCATTTTCAAAGGCGCTCTGGCACAGCTTGCTGTATAATGAGAAGTACGCCAGAATAATTCCGTAGTTCGGGTTTCACGTTAAACTGTAGGTCCCCTGTACACCGCAGGATTAACGGGTTAGGTTATGGCGGCTACGATAGGGGCGGAATGCGTAGCCAATAGGAACCCTGTCTCCAGGTCATTACGACCACATGGAATTGTTATTATTACTGTAAGAAACGTGGGCCCAGCCTGTGCACAAGAAGGAAGCAGGCGCCTTCCATGAAATGTCCATGTGAAAGTTGGGTGGTACTTAGCCAATACCAAACGTCTGTTTCCCACGTACTGGTCCAGGTAAGCCAGTTGGCGAAAAAGGAAGTGAAGGAGTGTGCGGTGTAAAAATCATAGAAAGCAGTTCTGTAATTAGGGAATAAACACCATTTTAGACCAAAAGTGCCAATTTCCCCTCTACTGGCACTACCATTTTGGATAGAAAGGTCCACTATTTTACACTATCGGAACATCTCCAACCTGTTTAATAATTTACTATCGCCTAAGGCTGTATCAATTATGTAATGAATGTCTTCAATCAGTTTTACAATAAATCCATTCAACTATATCTCTTGGGATCGTTCCAAGGACCTACGTCATCATAGTAAAGTTATACCTGTCTTTTCTAGCAAGATCTTACAGGTGTCGACTGGATAATTTTTAACCACAGCAGGTTGTAGAGTGCTAGAACGGATCCACTTACTGGTAAGTGTAGTATTCAGCTGGATCAGCCACGCGGCAACACTTAGAGGCGGTGAAGGAGACATAACACCTCCGGCAGTGTAAAGATAGGGTATCTTCCACAAGAGCGGTGAACCTACCTCCCACGCCTCCCTTAAAATGTCTTTGCGCCCTCTCCCCTCTTCCCCCCCCCTCCCCCTAGGGAGTGGGTGGCCCCTAAGTGGGGAACTTCTATTACAGAACGACGCACCGATGGTGCATGAACACTTTTTGTATTCATTATTGACTTACTAGTAATTTTCATCAAGATTTTAACTTATTTTTCAAGTCCTGGAAAGTCTGCATTTTGTATGTTGAACACTCCATTTAAGCTCTTAATTTGGTGGCTACGGGTTTGTTACAACCCGCAGGAGTATTGAACTCGGTGGCCAGGTTATTTAGGCCAGAATAAATTATATTTTCATCAATTCTGTAAAGACTAGGTTCCAGTCCGATTTTAAATCTTCATCGCTTTTAATTTTGTTTAGAAATGCGTACTATACACTGTATGTGTAAGGAGGAGATTGGAAAGAGAGAGAATCGGAATGATTTGCTTAACAACAGCAGAACTGGTTGTCAACTGACCCGGTAAGCCGTCTCCACTGCACGCAAGGTGTTGACGCCCGTCTTGAACACGTGCTCTGGAGTCACTCCTCTGGTGTCGAAGACGATGACGTCACCCAGTGAGCAGTCCTCCTTGATCGCCACCTCTTGCCACATGAGTATTGTTTTGAAGACGTTTATAGGGTTGTACAGAGATGCGTCTGGCTTAACACAAGTGGCGATCACAACGCGGAGGCACTTTGGGGTGAGGCGAGGCATCACAAACGCCATCCTGGAGACATAAATAAATTAAGGGCATAAACACAGCAGACTTTTTTTATAACAACATTCGGTTATAATAACGTTTACATATCGGAGGTAGTTAAACAGGGTCCTTTATATTTTTGAGGCGGTAAAGGTGGACACTTAATCATTCCCAATACCCGTTAATGTTACATTTGTATACTGCAAATAACTAAAATAGGAAAAAAGTGTATTTATTAATAAAGTAGAAAATTTGTGGGATCGAACTGAAAACAATTGAATGGCTCATCACGTGAAATAATCATTAATGCAATATAACAGTAAAATAATATTACCAGAAATTATCATAGCAATACTTCGCAAGAACAGTTGATACAGCCCATCCCAGTAAATAATACTTTATCCTGAAATCAAACTTCAAAAACGTAATGACAAGTAACTCAGCGGAGAGAACGATGGTATTACGTCAACTCACAACAAAAGCGAGAGCCACCGACCGTAATGAAAGCTTTCGCTATTTGGTTGGGCATATTAACAATAGTGACTATAGGAGCGCAAGCGGTTGTGCATGCCAAATAAATGTTTTGTATGATTATAAGGTGCAGGAGGAATTGAGTAAATATCTTGACATAACAGTTGATAGCAAAATCAGTTGCGCAGAAAACATTGAACAGGTGGTGAGGATAGATTTCGTGACCTCCATATACTGGAAAGAGTAACGATAGGCTGCACGATGGCAACAAGGGAGACGGAACACAAAACCTTGGTTACACCATTGTTCAGTATGGTGGGATAACACGGGACTGATATTATAAGTACCAAATACGGATTTTCGAGTTGTCTGTAGAAATCACCATAGAACATGATTAGTAACTCAGGTGATAATTGAACTGTGCGTCTGAAGAGAGTGTTGGGAGTAAATAAGGCATATATGAGGGACGTGTCCGGACAAAACCGCGAAGTGACAAAACCGCGAAGTGACAAAACTGCGCAGACAGAACCGCGAACGGACAAAACCGCGAACGGACAAAACAGCGAAACGGACAAAACCGCGAAACGGACAAATCTACGAGTTATCCCCTCACTGTTTGATCTCTTATGCTCCAAAATATTATCATAACGCAGTTTTTAAACGATTTGGGGATCGCAGCTAGGGTTACGTTATTATGGAGTACGGTAGTGTAATTTATTTTGTGTATATGTAATTTATAATCTACGAGTTATCCCCTCACTTTTTGATCTCTTATGCTCCAAAATATTATCCTAACGCAGTTTTTAAACGATTTGGGGATCGCAGCTAGGGTTACGTTATTATGGAGAACGGTACTGTAATTTATTTTGTGTATATGTAATTTATAATCTACGAGTTATCCCCTCACTGTTTGATCTCTTATGCACCAAAATATTATTCTGTCAAGCGTCATCACTTCGCATTTGACGATTTTGTTTTGGTTGAGGTTAATAAAGAATTAGACCCGATGCGCGGTGGGAATGCAGCTTAATGGGGCTTCTGTATACCTGAGAAGAATGACAATGGCCTTCACAATGGAGTGACACATACAGAAAATGACATATGCGAGAGTCACCAAGTCGATTTTCAATTTAGTTAGTGAATATGATTGTAGCGATGCACAGAAATTTCTTTCTGGTATAGTTCATAATTTCGATTATTAGATAGTGTGCTTGTGTATTTTGTTACAATTTATATTAACTTATTAATGGTTTATTGATGTATATTTCGTATAATCCATCTATATTGTATTTTTATTTTCCATAGTGTTCATGCATTTGTGTAATTTTTTAAAATAAAAAAATAATGGGGTGTTACGTAGATCACCTCCTCGTGGTGCACCCTGGGTAACGCTAAGAATCTACGAACTCTTGTGGTTTTATGTATTCCTGGTTTTTCTGTATTCGCGGTTTTGTCCTTTCGCGGTTTTGTCCGTTCGCGGTTTTGTCCGTCGCGGTTTTGTCCGTCGCGGTTTTGTCCGTCGCGGTTTTGCCCTAGAACCATGAGGGATTAGTCCTGCGTAGTGACAGATTTAGGAATAGTACGTGGAAGGGAAGAATAACCAATTACTTGTTTCATGTATAAGACATATTGTATGGATGCGACATACACGTATAGTGACTTGCGAGGAAGGTTATATATCTTTTTGTATTATGGTTTCTATATAATGTAATTTTGGGTATAGATGGAATAATAACATTAGATTTGAGGTGGGGTAGATAAATTTGTGTAAGAGTGCGCGGAGTTATGATACTAAAATGTTTTCTCTTTGACCGTAGATTCAATTATTTGTTGGTCTAATATTCTGTTTATACATATACAAGCACACAGCCAGATTCAAAGTTATATTTGTTCTATGAGGATGTAAAAACTTGCATTATCTATTCCTACTTTCGGAATACTACAGACGAAACAGGTTAACAGATCATTCCACCACTGTTGCTGTTTAACGAAAGTCAGTAAATCCCATCTGGCAAAGGCGGAAATACAAGCTACGCAGAATGCACACAACGATAAGTCAATGGAGAAGCCTCTTTTAATATAGATGTTACATCTGGCGTACCTCCAGGAAGTGTAATAGACTCAATCCTTTTCTTAAGTTTTATATGCGATCCCGGAGAGGTTGTTCGTTGATGATGTGGTCATCTGTAAACTAGGGAAGTAAAGATTCGGCCGATTGCTTAGAAATTCAGCGCTATCAGGATGTTGTTTCTGCCTGGTGTGACGAATAGCAACTTACATTAAATTCTAAAAAGTAAAAGACTTCTTTTATTCTGAAATACAAACCAAACAGATCAGTTATAAAATATTTTGCTGTTTTCGCAGCCGTCGTATTAATATAATTTGCTTACGGGATTAATGCTGTGTTGAAATACTCCTTCTTTTCTTCTTCCCGACTGGTTGTTTACGTATGTGGACTGTAGGACAAATACGTAAACAACCAGCCACGCCATTCTCCAGCAGATCCCAATCTGTATCATATTCGGTAGACGGCCCCTGATGAAGTCCCAAGCCCTGGTCGAAACGTCGGGAAGAAGAAGAAGAAGGAGTATTTCAACACTGCATTAGTCCTGTAAGCCAATTGTATTAAACAGATCAGTTATTGACATGCTCGATTCCGTGAAGTATTTGGGCATGACAATACAAATGAACATTTAATGGGATTTGTATATTAATTTGGTCATACGTAGAGCTAATTCTAGGCTGGGATTCGTAGGTCGAATCATGAAAAATTGTAAAGCGCAAACAAATAAAAATCTCTGTGAGTCCACATTTTGACTACTGCTGTGCCGTTTAGGATCGATTTCGTAGGGGTTTGATGGACAGTATAGAAAAAAGCCGTTCGATTCGTGTCTGCTTGTTACAGTCCTTCCGAAAGCGTCACAGAGTTGGTTTGTTGATTGGATAGGGATTCTCTAGTAGATAGACGACGCAGATTTCGTTTGATCTTATTAGTAAACATGCGTACACACACTTTCACTAACGAGTACGATGAAATACTTCCTGCAGCCACCTATTTGGATCTCAATGACGAAATAGATAAGAGAAATAAGGTGTCGCACTGACGCTTATATGAATTATTTCTTCACCCCCGCCATTCTGGATTGGAATGCACATAGCAGAGATTATTTTTGGTGCAAAGCATCCTCTGCCATCGAAAATTTTGTGAATTTTAGTGTATATATGTAGATGGTTTACTGAATGTACCGAAATCAAAAAATTTGAAAAATATGAAGGTCATTTTCAGTTATTTAGTAATATTTAAGAGGAGATCCAGTAGCAGATTTTTCATGAAAACTTGGTAGAACGAAAATGCTACCTACCCCGACGTCGACGAGGCGTAAGACGACTAGGAAATAAAAGTTGAGTTCCGCCCGCTAGTTACATGCTCCCACTCTACACGGTAGGTATTACATGTCTATACTGTAATTTTCTCCTTGGATCAGCGGACGTGTTGGCACGAGAGGATTAACGGAGGTGTCACTTCCCGCAAAGCCAGGAATGTAATATTAGTAAATCTGACGCGGGAAATCCGCAAGTAGTTCTGAGGTCGGTGTGAAACCGACTTGGAATCACGTCCCACAGGGAGAACACCATTTTCGACTGCCTGGTTGGCATGAAGGCTGGAAGGGGACAACTTCAGCCTGTGTACGAGATAAAACTATTGATTACACATTTTGTCCATTGTTCTAGCCAATTGAAGCAGAGAATATATGTCGACAAAGAAGATGACTAAAACCCCGCCTTCACATCGACGAGCCATAAAGCCACAACCAAAAGTAAGTTCACGGCAGAAGAAAAGGGCGCGCTGGCTTTGGAATCAGAGGAAGACATTGTCAGTTTATAAAAGAGGAGAGGACGATTTCGAGACATCTGTGGTTGGTAACCACTGGTGGGGCTCCATCTTTGTTTTGAAGACTGATGTTCTAGGTATACTTCAAGACAGCAAGAAGTTGAGAGGGGCGCACTCTGCATAGCTGACTAACGACTTGAGAAGGTGGCAACTCTGTTCTGAATACAGTAGGGAGCCATCACTTCAATTGTTGTAATACTCTTACCGCCAACATTTGACCATAAAGAACTGTTCAACCAATTAATAGCACCTGAGTTATATCCCATGCTTTAAATACTCTGTCAATCACATTGTACTTGGTCTAACTTCCGTGTGTATTGGTTTCAATAAAATATGCGTGACATGCCGATTTATTTAATTCTGTAATTCATTCTCACTGTTGCGAAGATAATTCAAGCTTATTAATATTATAGTAAATAGTTTTATTAATTATTTATATTACTGATAGTGTAACAGCACAATTTGGAATAATCAAGAGCGACACAACTATACAAAAATATTCTACAGAAACACTTAAAATTTGTTTATCAATGCCAATTAGAAGGCAGTGGATGCTTTACTGATAGTACTCACCCACAATAGCAAGCCGAAGCGACGTAGCTTGCTAGTGGATCTCTACCCATTAGCAGCTCGGGCACTTTGTGCTTCAACGAGAAGTACGCGTCCAGCACCTCCTTGGTCCGCTCCACGCTGCACTTGCAGTTAATATACATGTTCTTAATACGGTCGTCATCTGAACACAGAAAGAGTGAAATCACAAACTAAAGAATATCATTTAGAATCAACGATTAATTTTATAACCGTGTTAAACTGAATTGAATTTAATTATTTTCTAAAAGACTAATTCTACTTGACGACGACTCCGTCTTTCTTGCAGTTTTGTATCTTATGGGTTATTATTATCGTTTGGAACTGTAAAGCAGCTAAAGGTCTTCTGGGAATTCTGATGAAAATACACTTTTGCATTAGGTGAATTTTTAATTTAATTTCTTTCACTATTACACTTAAATTTATCAGCATCTATCCCCCCAAAAAACTAATTCCAGTTCATTGGCTCCGTTACCTACCCTTTTCCTTTCTTATACATGAATCAGGAGTAAATTTATGGTCACAGTCATGTCTTTGCTTACACGAGATACTCTTAATTCGCCATGCAATACACCTCGCGGTATCGTCGCCTGTAAGACTTCTACACACAATACGTTGTTTTCACTCGTTTTCCAATGATTCCCAACCCACTTCCAATTTACTGATCATGTCCTAAGATAAATTTGCGAATAAATCTAGCTGCCATCATTAGTAACCCCGTAAAATTATGTATTTGATACTCGTAGTATGTATTCCTGACAAAAGAACTGATATGAACAAGATATATTTTTATCCTTTCAAGACTGACTATGCTACACTCCGGGTGGAATTGATGACTAATATTGGTTTAATACAATTTGACCACGCATCAAAATTTACCACGTTTCCTTCCATTGCGGTATAATTTTGATCTTTGGGTAGTCGATTTCACCTGGGTATTGCATTTAATTTTCTTTAGGGTCTGGAACCTGTGATTTTGAATCCTATATTTCAACTTCGAATTACGTGTTGGAATGAACACGGATGTTTCTCTTTTAAAATGTAATCAAAAGTGGACATTTAATCATCAATTTATAAGGTGTTTTTTTTTTTTTTTTTTTTTTTGTCGCAAGCCGTTATTACCCTTCATACTTAACCCAAATCGATGAATAATTTTAAAGCTTATGGTCTCCACTTTGGTCACATCATATTTTAAGAAAGGCATTTTTTCGGAATTCTACCCTGAAAGGACAAAAACTTCAATATTCCTAAAATTCTGTTTTTTGGGTTACGAGTCATTTATCTCCCAGTATACCTATCTGAAATCGTTTAATGAGGTATCATTTTAAAGATTAAGATCTCCGCTTTGGTGATATCATATATTAAGACAGGAATTTTTCAGAATTCGACCCTTAAAGGGTCAATATTTCTGCAATGCGCTTTTGTATGACGAGCCATCTCCCTTCATATCTAACCGATATAGATAATTGAGATATCAAATTAAAGATTAAGGTCTCCGCCGTGGTCACATTGTATTTTAAGAAAGGAATTTTTCGCAATCAACAACACCAATAATAAATAAACGTTAGTGGAACCGAAGTGCGGCTGTGATAATTGCTGGTGGGAATAGTAGTATTAGTAGTAATAGTGGTATTATTAGTAGCCTGATAGTAATGTTAGTTGTAATATCAGGAAAAATAGCAGCAGTAGTAGATGTAGTAGTGGTGGTGGTACCCGCTCTGTTTAATAGACAGTAACTACACAGTAGAAGTAAAATAGACATTGGAACTTCAATCAAAATATCTAGTATTAACCGTTTATAAAATTAATATCATACAAATACAAGATATAATAATGTATGCATATAAAATAATGCAAATAAAGGCTCAGATTAGATATTAGATGCTGGGCTATTTTGTATGTGGGGAAATAAATAAATAACAACTAATAGATCCATGTACGATAACGTAGCAATAAATGGCACCAGTAATGAGAATTAGAATATGTTTATCAGTGAAGAACATAGAAGTTTGCATTGACTTATCTATGAAGAAATGGACTTCTCACCACAGTAAAGTAAAACTAGTAAACGACGAATGGAAGTTGGACCAGCTATATAACAGAGTTCCTATTGGTGGAACACCAACCCAAGTATCATCCTAGCTTAGAGGCTTACACATTTATGATTAATCAGAACCTCGTAAGCACTTTAGAGTACTTTGCACCTATAAATCCACTTTTCGAAACAAAGAGAAAGCCTGGAGTCTTAACATGAAACTTGCAAGTTCCTAAACAGACATCCTCACTTAACTACCAGAATAGTGAGCGATAGAACTATCTTTTCAGTGCGAATCACCTTTTAAAATTCAATCATGCAGTAGGTAGTTTCTAGCAGATTTTAAGTTAGTTGTGAGGTCTTTTTGGTATGTAATCAATGTGTAGGGTAACTTGAAAAACATAAGATTCAACATTTCTTATTAGACTAGGCTCAAAAATGAAGAATATGGCCGAATAACAGAAACTATGCCGAAAAAGTATTGAACAAATTACCCATAGCTAATTTAACTGAAAAAAGTTTAGCTATCGGAAGAGCAGGGAATAAACTGTGTTCTATTTGTACCAGACTTTGTCAATTAACAGCGCACGGAGTGGGAAAATATCGACGGCCCAGTAGATGCATGGGGATTGGTTGATGATTTTCTAACAATGAAAATAAATACCAACGTTGTATCGCTACATCAAAAACTTAAATGAAAATGAAAGGTAACAAAAATTTGAATGTTTTGAAGATCTCTCGGGCGTGCAGCCGGGTCATTTGGTCGTAAATGTACGAATTTTCGATGGCGTACCGTGCCATCATCTTCAGGTAGCGTCCAGTGGTCGGCGTGAGGAACGCAGTCCAGGACGCGACTGCTGGACTGCTCCGCGCGCATCGATATTTATACCCTCCGACCCCGCCCTCCCACTCCCGCCGGGTCGCTCCGATGGCGGTGGTGGGGGCGGTGCGTTACAGTGCGTCGAGCAGTGTCCATCAGTCTCTACGCCACCTCCGTCGCGCACAGTGCCACGGCTCTGGTGTTTGCGGAGCCGCTTCAGTGCTGGGTGCCAATCCTGGCTTAGTTGGAACCCGTTGTCTTTGTTTATGAGGTTACTCCGTAGCCGGATCTCGATGGCTTCCTTGTACACACAGTCCCAGAAGTGAGATGTGTTTCTCAGAACTTCGATGTCCTCATATTTAATATTATGCGTGTCTCAAGACAGTGTTTCAGCAACTGTGGATTTTGACGGCTGCTGTAGTGCTGTGTGGCGTTTATGTTCCCTACACCGTTCTTCGATCGTGCGAATAGTCTGTCCGACGTATGCTTTTCCACACTCGCACGGTATGTGGTATACGCCAGGTTTCCTGAGACATAAATCATCTTTAACCGAGCCAAGTAGGGCTTTAATCTTGGCCGGCGGCGGAACACGCACTTGATGTTTTGTCGGCGTAGAATTCTGCAAATTTTGCTTGATACATTACCGGCGTACGGGATGAAGGCTGTGGCTCTTGGCTTGTCCTCTTCCTCAGTTGGTTCTTGCGAGGTCTTCCGCCTGAAGGCGCGCCGAATTTGGTGGTTGTCGTAGCCATTACTCTGGAACACGTTCTTGAGATGTGTTAGTTCAGCAGACAAGCTGTCTTTGTCAGAAATCACACGTGCTCTGTGAACCAGTGTATTTAGCACTCCTTCCCTCTGTGACGGGTGGTGGTGGCAGCTGGTGGCATGTAAATACTGTCCGTATGAGTAGCCTTCCGGTAAACACTGTGCCCTAATGTACCATCCGGTCTTCTCTTTACCAGTACATCCAAAAATGGTAGTTGGCCGTTCTGTTCCACCTCCATGGTGAATTGTATCTGGCTGTGGATGGAGTTCAGGTGTTGCAGGAAATATTGAAGTTCTTCTTTTCCATGTGGCCAGACGACAAATGTGTCATCAACATATCTGTAGAAACACCGTTGGTTTTAGCTGTGCCGATTCCAGTGCTTCATCCTCAAAGTGTTCCATGTACATGTTGGCAACCACAGGTGACAGTGGGCTACCCATAGCTACACCATCCGTTTGTTCATAATACTGTCCATCGAAGAGAAAATATTGTGGATGTTAGGACAAAGCTGAACAGTTTTGTGAGCTCAGGCCCAAATTTTTTGCCAATCAGTTTCCAGTGATTCCTTGAGGGGAACTCTGGTGAATAGTGACACTACCGTCGAAACTGACCATGAGATCAGAGTCGGACAGTCTTAGTTGTTGCAGTTTTTCGACGAATTGAGCTTGATGTGGTGCTCACATTTTCCAACTGATGGACTCAAGACTGACGTCAGGTATTTGGCCAGACCATACGTGGGCGCACCTATTGTGCTTACTATGGGCCTCATGGGCAAGCCCGGCTTGTGCACTTTCGGCAGTCCATAGAGCCTAGGTGGTGCGGCAGCACGAGGACGAAGTTTCTTGGCTGTATCGTCGGGTACGGAATTTCGCAGAAGTTCAATCGTTTTCCTTTGTATCCTGCTGGTGGGATCGGACACCATCTACCTGTAAGCTGTGTCGTCAAGTAATTTGTGCATCTTCTCCTTGTATTCTGCAGCTTGTAGTAGGATGGTTATATTCCCTTTGTCAGCTGGAAGGACGACTATTTCAGGATCTTCTCGCAGGGAACGCAGCGCGTCTCTTTCCTGTCTGGAGATGTTGTTCCTCGGGGTAGCGGTCCTCGTGAGAGTACGGCATGTCTCGCGACGTATTTCCTCCGCTACAGCTGATGGTAGGCTGTAGGTGACCTGTTCGATGCCACTGATGAAGTAAGCGATTGGTAAAGCTGCTGGTGTTGGTGCAAAGTTTAGTCCTTTTTCAAGGACTGATAAGGCCGCATCTCGAGGTTTTCCCCGTAAGCGACTCCGCAAACACCAGAGCCGAGGCACTGTGCGCGACGGAGGTGGCGTAGAGATGATGGACATGCTCGACGCACTGTAACGCACCGCCCCCACCACCGCCATCGGAGCGACCCGGCGGGAGTGGGAGGGCGGGGTCGGAGGGTATAAATATCGATGCGCGCGGAGCAGTCCAGCAGTGGCCGATCCCCCGCCATTCATGGTTCTGCTCTCGAGCTGCGCGCATCTTTTGTTTGCTTTGCGCTGGTGTGCCTTGTCGTCGCTCTGGTGCTCTCGCTTGCTTGCGTGCTGGACTACGCCGATTCGACGCTCGCCGTTCGCCGTGGGACGTCGCCGTACAAGCAAATTTTTGTCGTCTGACCATTAGGCAGACTATTAACAAACAGACTGACATTACTCTCCACCTAGCTATAGGGTTTTACCGCCTCACGGCCCGCTCTTTGAGCGGAACCCCCAGGCGCGCTGTGTAGGGTCGCTTTCAGCCCTGATACCTTTCAGGTGTAAACGAAAGGCTGAAGTGACACTCTCTGACAGACAGACTGACGAAAATCGGACCACCCTTGACTAGTACAATCCGCGGCGGCCCGAATATGGGTTCCCGCAGCAATAAGAGAAAATCCCAATCTTCACCAAAACAGACTAAACAAACCACTGCTCAGACAGACCAGGGTTCAGTACCAGAGGGGTCATTTCTTGCACTACCACAAAATGACAGTGAGTCTGATACAGAAATAGTTTCCAATGAAACATCACTATTCAATATTCCCACTTCAAACAGATTTGAAACTCTAGACAATGCTCCAGAATCAGTACCTCCCCCCCCCCTCCACCAAGCCAACGGACCAGAGTCCCGCCCATATTCTGCTACCAAACAACTGGATACATGGCATTCATTAAAGAAATAGAGAAAGGACTAACAGGCGACTTGCACACTGCCTACCGCGGTAAAAGCATTAAATACCAGGCCTCCAACTTAAGAGACTTCAAATTCCTTTTACAAGCTATGAACATCAGAAACTACCAGTACCACACCTATGACGAGGACCCTTTAAAAATCATCAAAGTAGTTATCAGAGATCTACCTATTGACATCTCGCGTGAAGAACTTCATGACGATTAATTGCTAAAAAGCTTCCTGTGCACGACGTGCACCAAATGTCCACCACTACCCCTGAAGGTATCAGAAAACCGCTGCCACTGTTTCTTGTCCAGCTATACCGCTCGGCAGAAGCGGCTGAGATATACAATGTGCAATATATTCTCCGCCTCAAGGTGAGGGTAGAGGCCTATAGGGCACCGAATGGCCCCATTCAATGTCATTCATGCCAGAATTTTGGCCACGGGTCTAAAAACTGTCACATTACACCTCGCTGTGTTAAATGCGGTGGCGCTCATCTCACAAAAACTTGCCAAAAAAAACCGGAAGAACCACCCAAATGTGCTAATTGTAATGGTTCCCACCCCGCGAGCTACAGGAAATGTCCTACCTACCAGGAAATCTAAAGAAAAGCCTAGAAGTCAAAAAAGCTCGTGAAGAACGAAAGAAACAACAAAAAGAGAAAAAAACTCATCTGACTCACCCAATGACTCCAACAAAGCAACAAACAACTTTCAGCTTGAAACTTCACAGTTTCCTCCTCTTCCTAACAACATAGCCACCCTGAGCAGCATACATCGACCACGACAACAATGAACTTCTAACAGCCAGCAACTCTAATACAAATTCTACCAGCAATGAAACCACATCCAGCCCGCCAGCAGGAGAAGAGACCTCCCCCCCCCTCTCAAGCCCCACCAGCCTCATCATCCCCTCTATCAGACTTCCGGGAAATACTTAACTTCTGCAGAGGATTATTTCAGACCTTCAAAACCGCTATTCAAGACTTCAAACAAGCACCAGACTTAGACTCAAAAATAATGGTTATTGTTAATACTTTCTCAAACCTTATCGATGGCGCAAAATAAACTAAAAAACCTAAATATTATGACGTGGAATGCCGATGGCATTCTCGGCCAAAAACACACGCTAGAATTATTCCTAGAGGAACACAATATAGATATAGCCCTACTCAGCGAAACTCACCTGCATGCGGGGCAAAGATTCCAGGTGAGGAACTACGCTATTTACCGTACCGACAGACCAAACCGGACAGGGGGAGGAACAGCAATCCTCATAAAAACACGCCTTGCACACAGATCAATTGATTTACCTGCGCTCGAGCGTGTAGAAGCTACAGCTGCTGAGGTCGCAATAAATGGGCAGGCAATTAGATTCATAGCAGTGTACCACCCGCCCGGCAGGAAAATGCCAGAGGCCGACCTGGTAGCACTGACCACAGCCGACAGAACAATCCTCGGGGGTGACTTTAACGCTAAATCTCGCACGTGGGGATGCAACACAACTAACAGCAGCGGCCGCACTCTGTACGACTTTGTCGAAAAACACCCCCAGGTGACTGTAGTGGCGCCTGACGAACCCTCGCACTTTCACAGGGACTCCAGACTCAGGCCTGATATCTTGGACATATTCGTGTTCAAAAATATCACCTGGTCTGCTGCATCCACTGTATACAATGACCTCGATTCCGACCACAACCCGGTGGTACTATGTATAGATGCAGCTGTATGCCGAACTGAGAGTAAAAATTCTCTCTAACCACTAACTGGCAGAAATACAAAGAACTTATAAGCACTCACATAACTGAACAGCCTTTTCAGATTAACAAACAGGAAATCGAAAGGCAAATAGATATCCTTGTAACAACCATCGTGGAATGTGCAAAGAAGGCGACAATAAAGATCACCCACGATCCAGGAACTAAAAACCTTCCACCACACATATCAGAGCTAATTAAACTAAAAAACCACCATAGGAAACGCTGGCAGAAATATCGCGACCCGATAGACCGCCGGATTACAAACAGACTTGCCCACGAAGTGAGGCAACACCTGCAACAACACAGAGCTCAATGTTGGAACAACACTCTCCGCCGTGCAGAGCAACAGCCCGACCTGTTCTGGAAATTAATCAAGGCACGCAAACAACCAACTCAGTGTTCAAAACCACTACACGGGCCAAACGGCATAGTATACACAGCGCTGGAGAAGGCGGAAGCAATGGCGGACACTTTGGAACGCCAGTTCCAAGAACATGTCATCGAGGATAGTGATATCCACGAGGAAAGAGTAATTAGAGAAGTGCCTCGCATTCTGAGGCAAAGAACACGCGGCTCTTTCCGTCCAGTGGAGTCGTCCACAGTGACTTCAATCATTAGGGCGCTTGGCAATAAAAAATCCCCTGGTCCTGACGGTATCAGAGCCTCACATCTCAAAAACCTGCCACAACCAGCAATAGCTCATCTCACCCTCATCTTCAATGCATGCCTTAAACTATCCTACTTCCCAACAGCATGGAAATCTGCAAAAGTGATAACCCTTCCCAAACCCAACAAAAACCTCCTATTTCCACAAAACTACAGACCCATCTCCCTACTCAATATCCTTGGAAAAATCCTTGAAATACTCATCAACACAACCATCCAAAAATTCCTCAAAGATCGGAACATCATCATTCCTCAACAGTTCGGCTTTCGTGCAAGCCACAGCACCACCCACCAAGCCGTCCGACTGGTTGAAAAGATCTGTCGGGCACGCTCCATAGGACACCATACAGGCGCTGTTATGCTAGACATCGAAAAAGCCTTCGACAAAGTTTGGCACGACGGCCTTATCTACAAACTGAACACCTATCACTGTCCTGGACACTTGCTCAAAATGATGATAGCTATCTCCGCAACAGGAAATTCTACGTTGTGGTGGAAGGAGCCAACAGCCAGTTCAAATCAATTGAAGCAGGCGTACCCCAAGGTTCGGTAATAGCCCCGATTCTGTACAGCATTTATACAAACGACATTCCCCACCAGCCAGGCGGAGAAATTGCACTATTTGCAGATGATACCGCAATATACAGGTCCAGCCGATGCCAAAGATTCATCGCCAGAAAACTAACTCAACACCTCGAACTTATTACACAGTGGTGTAATAAGTGGAAAATCAAAATTAACACAGGAAAATCCCAAGCAATAATGTTTTCAACCAAAAGATCAGCACCGGATGACTGTGTATCACTAGACGGAGAGGATCTAGCATGGAGCGACACAGTCAAATACTTAGGTGTTACCTTTGACAAAAAGCTTAATGGACAACTCATATTCAAAATGCATGCAACATAGGCAAAGCCGGTATTTCAAGCTGTACCCCCTCCTCAAGGGGGCCAGCCTCAACACCAAAACTAAGTTACAAATTTACAAAGCTATAATAAGGCCAGCAATCCTATACGGCTCAGAAGTATACAGCATGGCATCAGACAGTAACCTCAAAAAACTGCAAAAATCCAAAACAAATACCTCAGAATAATAGCAAATGCCCCTCGGTACATGACCAACATACGACTCCATAACGACCTAGGCATTCCAACACTGACAGACTACATAAAAGACAAATCAACAAAATTCTTCACAAAAGCTCAAGCTTCTCCGTATGAGACTATTCAATGCCTAGGACAAGACCCATACGATCCAACTTACAACCGACCAATACTGACACTAACACGCCATTACAGAACATGACAAAAAAAAAAAAAAAAAAAAAAAAAAAAAAAAAAAAAAAAAAAAAAACATACTACCACCTACCACAAGACTTGACTAGACAGCCATTACGAAAAACCTTTATCAGACAAAAGTCAGAGGCCAAAGGTCCGGAACTTTAGACGCTACATGAGCCTAGCTCAGACAGATGACTCGACTCAGTCCAGCAGTCGCGTACTGGACTGCGTTCCTCACGCCGACCACTGGACGCTACCTGAAGATGATGGCACGGTACGCCATCGAAAATTCGTACATTTACGACCAAATGACCCGGCTGCACGCCCGAGAGATCTTCAAACATCAGATCCGCCGGGAAAACTTACGATTACAAAAATTTGAATATTTCACATCAAGAGAAAGTACGTATTTTTAATGAGACAACCAGAAAATAATATACCGATAGGAAACAAGATAGAAAAAAGTGAAATTAGGAAGGATACAAGATCTTCCAAGGTACCAGTTACTCTGTTCGTACTAACCTATGGCATCTGGCAGGTGAGGTTGCATTTCCAGCCAGGACCTCAGTGAGGCTACTGTGTCCTTAATGTCCTTCTCTGTAGTACCCAGTTCCTTCATGATAAAGGATAATTGCTCCTGATTAGGTGGCTCAAAGTTCAGTGCTGGACTCATTTTGGTGCTGGCTGGAACAATACACAAAATGTGAAAGTGTCACCTTATTTCTCCGATACACAGTTAATCACAATATTGATAAGTCGTCGGCTTTGAAAACAGAAAGGGATCCGATTTACCAGCGACATAACATGAAATTTCTCTAAAGATTTTCAATTATTTTTCATAAACCATTTTGTCATAAAACAGAGGGAGATCAGTCAAGACCGCTTAAACGTAAAACATAAGTGATCATAATTTCGTTACACTCTATGCCTACCATTATTAATTTATTATATGTCTCGCATCTGAAGTCACTGGAATGTTGTCGTAAATAATGAATATAAAAATTAACGAATCCAACTTCATTTCGACATTTTGTAACGTCATCTCCGTTTTGATTTTAACAAAACTTTAAGACTTAGTTCATTTCATCATACACTTGAATTTATATTCTCTTTGTAAAGCGGGATCGAAGTCGATCACTGCAATTAAACATGAACTGTAAATTAATGTTGCTTTATATTAGACGACACTTTTTTTTTTTTTCTTTGGTATTTTCTCTCTTAAGACCTCTACGAATTAGAAAAAATAATACTGACATGTAGCATTTTTCTGTGATGACTGGTGAACAATCATTTCAGCTTTAGGTGCTACGTGTTTTACTACTGCCGAGCTTGATGAGTCATGCTCGGGCTTTGCGTTCGGGATAACTCAGGTTTGAAACCACGTCACGCCTTAAAAAGCCCGGTCTTTAATAGTTTCCCGAAATCACTACAGGTTAATACCAGCATGATTTCTTCAAAAGGCCATGGCAGAATCCATACCAGTTTCCTTGTCTTTCATCCTCTGTTGGTCCTAATGCCTCGACCAAGCAGTAAAGAACAAAAAAAGAGGAAAAAAATATTTTTTTTTCTACTACTATCATCTTCATCTCATAGGTAGAAAAATCGTTAACCATGTTTACGTGAATCAAGTCCCATTTAACACAAAATAATATATGAGAATTTTTGCTGTAATTATTATTTAGTTGCTAGGACAATGAATATTATTGGCATATAAGCCCTCGGTTCGAAATCGTGTATTATTCTATTTCTCGGAAAACTAACTTACGGACATTATATATATGTATGGAAATTACTAGTTCTTTATAATGTTCAGCTTTACCAGCTTCGAAACTGTTACGGAGGCATGTTTTTTTAGGTTTTTTGAAGTAAAGGAGTGTTGATTTAAATCGATTTACAGGAGTCAGACTTGGGTGCTTCACCACCACAGTGTTGAAGCTGATTGAAATAAGTTGGACGGAGGTCTAGGCCTCCTCTTGTAAGTAATGGCATCTAATTCCGTAAATACGTGTTTTGTTTTGAAGAATAGGTTTTGGAATCAACGGAGACGAAATTTGATAACGCTCAGTGAGGAAGAAGCTACTTGTTTTCCTGGTGCTGGTTCAGAGGAAAACGAGTTAAACATGCAGTTCAAATTACTTGATAATCCCTATTTTCTGCAGTTTAAAATTTATTTATTTTAGGTCAATCTATTATTCATCTTTAAATTTAACGTAAAAGCTTGCAGTCCAAGCTGACAAATACAGTAGCAACGCAAGTTCATTTTTTCAGCTTAACTAACGTATAATCACGGAATCACAGTTTGAAGGGGGAGGAAAATGGCAGCTTAAATGAATAGCTTAAAGTGAAACGTAATTTTCTCTGTACATCGTCAATACCTTGCGATACGGATCCCATACTACACCACAACAATACTCCAGATGTGGAACGCAAAGATGTTTGTAAACCATTTAGCTTAAAGATACATTACATTTCTTCAAAATGGCCAGATAAATCGAAGTCTAGAATTAGCTTTTCCTCCGATTATGTTATGTGTCGATGCCATTTCATTTTGCTCTGCATTTTACACCTAGGAGTGCTTAAAAAGATTAGACATTCACAAAAACTGTGTTCTAGCACAAGTAATTTCTCTTTATTCGATATGCGTGTTAAGTTAACCTTATTGCACATTAACGTCTGGTATCAGATGTGATCATGACAGTTAGAGTGGCTCGCGAATAATTTATAAGTAATATCTACGCGTTATTCACACTTGCAGAAAATCAAACACAAGAGGTTGACGATCAGTAATGGGTGGCCAAGTGTGAGCCAACAAAAGGATTTGTCAGTGCTAGGAGGAGTATCAGGAAATAATATATTGCTAAGCCCTTAAAAGCCTGGGGTAGCCTTGAATGAAAGACAAGAGACACTTGAAATGATAGAGAAAAAATGAATCATTTCATTGACAGTATATTCACGGGAACGAGCAGTATTTGTTTGTAGCTGCGAGGACGATATAGCTACAGGAATGTCCTGTGGAGGCAGCAGGCACGCACGGGGGATCAAAAGGCTGGCGTCCTGTCGTTCTCCTACGAGCCAAGTGCTCGAACACAGCAGGGGTTGAGACCTGGCGAGGGAGTTTCTGCGACAGCTTTGTGGAAAAGACTGACAAGTGAATGAGCAGCAGATTTATAAGGATGTGCCAAAATGCAAAGTACCCTCTAAAGGTGTTGTGTCTTTTCTTTCTCAGAAACTAACGGAGCCACTTCGAGACTTCAGGAAAGAGAGGCATTCGGGTGGGAGACGCCGTCTTGGCTGGACTTGCAATGAGGAAACAGCTGTTTAGTGCGGCGGATAGTGTAAAGGCTTGTTTACACGGTTCAATTTTCGCAATCACTCCGGATGAATCACTCTCAGTGAAAGGAAAGTGAACAGTGTAAACAGAGAATCATCCAAAGTGATCATCCAAGATGATGGATGAAAGAAGTTGGCTCGGGCTCAACATTTCGTTCACTTTTGGTGTTTCACTCGGATGAATCATCAAGAGTGACGCGTGTAAACAGTCAAAATATCGAAGTGAAACCTCATCCTGGATCGGTCGCAATTATTTGTTCCTGATTGTTGTTATTTTGAACACATAATTGTTTTTAAATGGAAAGTAGAAAAATTTCTTTATTTTTAAAATATTTTCATTACAACCATTGTTAATAGAAAACACAATTCTAAAGTTATAAAAATAAAAACATAAGTGGTAGGACAAGATTAAAGAATTGAATCTTCCATTTTTGAAAATAGAATACAAGTAATATTTTAAATCTTTACGAACCAGATGATCTAGCGAATTAACTAAAGTTTTAAAACCAGAAATAAGTGTAAATTGTGCTTCTATTTGAATGTGTTTCAAAGCAGTTACTAGTTGGAAGAAACCAGAGTAGTTTCTAGCTTCAGTTTAAACGGAAGACATTTTATCATTAGTGCCCTGTCTTGTAATTAGCGGTAAGCTTTTTTATAGCAATTCTTTATGACTCACACATTCGAAAATGATTTTTTAAATGTCATTTTGTCCTGTAATACCCATTCTACCACGCCGTAAGACTCAATTTTTTCGCCTACCAACTTTTCTTTTTTCAATTAACTTTTTTGCTCGATTTAACTTTTAATTCCTTAGGCAAGGTTTCTGAAAATTAAATCCACTCCAACACGCAATAGTTTGTTTGTCGCCATTGTTCAGTCTGCCAGTAAAGGCCCCTGCCAGGCAGACCTCACACACAACGCGCCTGCACGCCGGGATACATATACGACTCCAAACAGGCGCAGAGGCATCAAAACAAACCAGGAAAATAAATAGAATCATCTAGAGGCTAAGTGGGACCTTTTCTTACAGAGGTCGCCGTACTACCACACAACGGAATTCCTGCGCCAGGCCGCCTATATAAGCGTAGCCGACAGCTCCACCCGGCAGTTCAGTTCCAGTTCCGAGTTCAGTTCAGTTCTCCGGCCTGACCGCTGAACCAGCGTATGGACGAAGAGGAAAGCGCTCGCCGCGCTGCCGCGCCAGGCGGGTCGAGTGCCTCAGTGCACTCGGCTTTGCCGGCGGCAGCTACGGCCCCATCGACGACCCGGCTAACGGAAACGGACTTAGACACGGCGACAAACTGTACGGCAGCCACCACTACGACGACCTGGCAACGCGCACCGGACTTGGCCATGGACAAGGACGGATCTATACTGGAGACGACCACGCAACTCCCATTCAAGAAGAGAACGGCCGCCGACGGATCTGTAAGGATTAATCTGATGACGACCAGGCCTGCCTACGAACCAGCAGATGCTCGTCATCCCAAGAGACGTACTTCTCCGCCCGTAACGGGGAAAGCAAAGTTACCGAGGAACGAACAGTGCACTAGTGGTACAAAACTCAGCGTGCCTGTTCAGCAACTGTCAAATGCTACAGCTGGCAAGGTGAAGAAGGCAAAGAAAAAGAAGAAGGAGATGACAGCCCATTCGGCTGCAATCTATCCTTTTCAACCAACTTTCACAAAACAATCGAATACTGCAGCCAGCGTGGAAGAAAGACGCAAGAAGAAGCAAGTCAACCAGTCAAATGAAGAGGGCTTCATCACCCCACGACGTACAGCTAAGCCGCCCCCAGCGTTGGACCCGCAGCTGGTGATGGACACCAGCAATCGCTTCCAACCTCTGGACGACTCGGCGCAGCCAGCAGCGAAAAGATCATCACACATTCCACCGATAGTGGTACAGTTTGAAGATAACTACAAGTCACTGCACGACAGAGTAGACGCCAACACCACGGACCCATTCACCGCCAAACTGCA
>JARYHS010011408.1:155030536-155193293 GCA_031002005.1 Vandiemenella viatica | reverse complement strand
GTATTTCAAAGCAGCATTAATCCCGTAAGCAAATTATATTAATATTTTTATTTTATTTTTTGCTTTTATCAGTCTTTCGACTGGTTTGATGAAATCCTCCATTACTTCCTATCTTGTGCTAACCTCTTCATCTCTACATATCCCCTACAACACATGTCCTCAATTATCTGCTTCATATATTCTAATCTCTGTCTTCCTCTACAGTTCTTACCTTCGACTGTTCCCTCCACCAGCAAATTAACTAATCCAGCATATCTCAAAACATGACCTACCAACCTGTCTCTTCTTTCTGTAAGCTTCTTCCACAAACTTCTTTTCTCACCCATCATTTTCCAAAACTCGTTCATGTCTTACTTTGTCTGTCCACCTAATTTTCAGCATTCTTCTGTAGCACCACATTTCAAATGCTTCAAGTTTCTTTCTTTCCAGTATTCCAAAAGTCAATGTTTCTCTTTTCATGAAGGCTCTTTTTGCTAGTGCTATTCTGCTTTTAACATCATTCCTGCTTCGGCCATCGGTTGTAATTTTACTTCCCAAGTAACAGAATTCACTCCTATTGCATCCGATCCTATTTTTATATTTAATCTACTAGTATTGGTATCATTTCTGCTACATTTCATCACTTTTGTCTTGCTTTGATTAATATTCAGTCCTAAATCTTCCTTCAGTATTTTGTTCATGCCATTAAGTAACTTCTCAGTACCCTCAGCCCTCTCTGCTAACAAGACAATGTCGTCAGCAAATCGTAGCATTCTGATTTTTTCTCGCAGAAAACTTTATTTCTTCTTCTACATACAAGTTGAATATTAACGGGAATAGACTACAACCTTGTCTCACACCATTTTTAACTGTTGCACGTCTCTCGTGATTCTCTACTTTTATTATAGCCAATTGATTCTTATATAGTTTATAGGGTATTCTTCTATCTCGATACTTTAGACCTGACTTCTTTGAAATTTTGAACATCTTGTCCCACCTAACATTAT
Source organism: Vandiemenella viatica (assembly GCA_031002005.1). NCBI lineage: Eukaryota > Metazoa > Arthropoda > Insecta > Orthoptera > Morabidae > Vandiemenella > Vandiemenella viatica. The sequence continues at coordinate 155,192,307 of JARYHS010011408.1, read as the reverse complement.
CAAAAGCTTTTTCTAAATCAACATATACCATAAAAGTATGTTCGTTTTTCTTGATCCACCCTTCAAGTATTAATCTTAAATACAAAATTGCTTGGCTTGTACCGCGATTATTCCTAAACCCAAACTGATCTTCACCTACTATCTCTTCTACTACCCTTTCCATCCTCCTGTATATTATTCTGGTCAGTAATTATGAAGCATGTGTTGTTAGACTAATGGTGCGGTAATTCTCACAATTGTCGGCTTGTGCTTTCTTTGGAAGTGTGAAGATGATATTTTTATTAAAATCAGTTGGAATTTCTCCTGTTTCCTAACTTTCTGATATCAGCTTGAATAGTCTTTCGATTCCTTCCTCTCCTAGAGATTTAAGAAGTTCTGCAGGGATCTCATCAATTCCAACTGCCTTATTTGCTTTCAAGTCATTCAGATCTCTATTAAATTCTGTCCTCAAAACAAGATCTCCTAAGTCATCAATGTTGACACCGCCTTCCTTTTCCATTACTCTATTGTTCAAGTCGTCCCCATCATGTATTCCTTCCATCGGTTAGCTCTATCGTCTGAGCTTAAAAGAGGTTTCCCATCGGCAGCTTTAATGTTCATACCTCTTTTCTTCATTTCTCCATAATTCTGTCTGATTTTCCTATATGCAACATCTAATTTACCTACGACCATTTCCTTTTCTACTTCTTCACACTTTTCTCGCAGCCATTTTTCTTTTGCTATTTTTACATTTCCTAGTTTATTTGATTTTTAAATTGCTTGTATTGGTCTCTTTCCTGCTTCATCCTGAGCATTTTTGTACTTTCTTCTCTGATCCATCAGCTTCCAAAGTTTCTTCTGTGATCTAAGGTTTTCGGGCAGTTTGTTCCCTAAAGCCTAATGTTTCTTTACCAGCTTTCATTATTTCGGTCATTCAATGCATTCCATTCGTCCTCGGTTGAACTCCTTTCAGAGTTACTTCTTAGACCTAAGTCTACCATTTCTGCAAATTTTTCTCTCATACTAGATTGTTTCAATTTATTCACTTCCAGTCTGTTTTGCTTATGCTGCTTCCTTATTCGCTTGAATTTCAGCCTGCACTTCATCACTATCACATTATGGTCAGAGTCTATGTCTGCCCTGGGTACGCCTTACAGTCTAGAACTTGATTCCTGAATCGCTGGTTGACCTTGATATAATCTAGCTGGTATCTTTCTGTATCCCCAGGACGTTTCTGGGTGTATATCCGTCTTGTATGTTTCTTAAACAGTGTGTTCGCCACTACTAGCATATATCTTTCACAAAATTCTAACAACCTGTTTCCTCGCTCATTTCTTTCTCCTAGACCAAAACTTCCTACAGTATTCCCCTTTTTTCCTTCTCCCACTAGCGCATTCCAATCACCCATTATTATTAGATTTTCCTCCCCATCACATATTGGATTAATTCTTCAATTTCAGTGTACATTTTCTCTATTTCTTCATCATCTTCCTGTGACGTTGGCATGTACACTTGCACTAACGTGGTTGGGACGGGCATAGTTTCTAACCTCATCAAAATAATCCTGTCACTAAACTATTCATAATAACTCAACCGTTTCCCTACTCTCTTATTGATTACAAATCCTACACCAGTGACTCCATTGACAGCTTGTGTGCTAATTATCCTGTGTTCCCCAGACCAGAAATCCTGTGCGTCCTTCCATTCAATCTCGTTAATCCCAACAACATCTAACTTAAGTCGTTCCATCTCCCTTTTTAGGTTTTTTAATCTACCTGCCCTATTCAGACTTCTAACATTCCACGCTCCGACTCGTAGAATGTATCTATCCATCCCTGATGACTCCTCCCTGAGCAGTCCCCACCCGGAGATCGGACTGGGGGACTATTTTACCTCCGGAATATTTTTCCTAGGAATGAGCCGTGCTGGGCTCGCATTGTTTATTTTCCCCGACCTCGATTGTCTTCTGATGCTGGTTCCTGCAGAGCCCGCGTGCTAGTTTCGCCCGTGAGAGCGCGCTGTGGCTCTGGTGGTGCCCTTTACCGGCTGATGGAGTTGATTTTCGGGGACACGAAATCGGGAAGTCAATCGGTCGGCAGCGGCGGTTTGGTTCGTTGGGCCTAATATTTTCCCTAATTGACTGCGACGTTAGAGTTCTGCTGGTATAAGCGCGGACTTGTAATTTGACCCGGCTGCCTGGAAGTACCGCATGATGTGGATTTGTGACCCGACCGAGACCCTTCCTCGCTCGCATTAATCGAGGGAATTCCTCCGCTGCGCTCTATGTTCGTGAGCGGTTTTCCGCCTATTGGGGAGCATGGCAGCGAGCGGGGCTGGCGGTGGCTTCGAGATGATAGATTGCCATTTTCTAGCACTGTCGGGTATTTGAGGTAGTATACCTGATGATCTCAACTTCAAAGTGCGTCGCTTACTGCATTCTTGTTAATTGTGTTTAATAATTTTGTTACGGGAATGGAGAAAATTCCCCGATATGTGGTGCTAATCGTTCCCGCTACCTTATCAGTGTGTGTGGGTGGTAACGACTTATGCGTTGACGTGTACACACTATAGTGTGTCAGAACGTTTTGGTAAGAACTTGATTCTTAAGGTTAAACTGAAGGACGCTAAGGTAACTGATTCCTGTTTGTTTAAAATAATTGCTGTATTTTGCCTCTTGTGTACAAATTTGTGTTTGGTACTAGCTGTAAATTTGTTATATGATGGTAAATTGGTAAGAGCCTGCCCTGTTATATTACGTTTCCAAGCACATAATGATTTTCTGTTTGCATGTTTAATACAAGTGGAGATATTGTGATTAGGGATATTCTCATGGCTTAACAAGGTTGTCATCGCTTTAACATATATTTGTATTGGTACAGGATTTATTAAGATCATAATCTGCAAGATCGAAGTTTCTTATATATTATATTGTATTATATTATTTGTGATATTCTGTATAAGTTTAATCGTTGACCATGATTCTTGTAATAAAATGTTTGAACAAGGTCTGCACTTTATAACCATGTTCCCACATGCTTCCCACTGAGTTCTTAGTTGCAACCACACATATCAAGGAAGAAGCCATCATGATATATGTAATTTGAGAGGATTACATGTCCTCGGGATACCCTTTGGTTCTTTAATGCAGTGGTTTCCCGTTGCCTTCTGCATCCCCATGCCGTTGATCATTTCTGATTCATCCGCCTTTAGGGGATGTTTCCAACCCCAAGGGCTAGAGGGTGCCCTTGACCACTCCCCGCTCTTCCGCCCTCCTTTCGGAGACCGTTGGCAAGCAGTGGGTGACTCCTTATACCGGGAATCATTCAGTCGCCAGAGCCTCGTCCGTGCAAACAGGGTGCACCACGTGAAGCAGAGGTTGACATTTGGTTGGAAAAGGCTACTATAGTCTCTCCCAAACCCTTACACCCCTATATTAATATGACGACTGCGAAAAAAAAGCAAAGTCTTTTATAACTGATCTGTTTACTTTGTATTTCTGAATAGAAGAAGTCTTTTACTTTTTAGAATTTAGTGTAAGTTGCCATTCGTCGCACCAGGCAGAAACAACATCCATATAGCGCTGAATTTCTAAGCAATCGACGGAATTCTTTACTTCCCTAGTCTACAGATGCCCACATCATCAACGAACAACCTCTCCGGGATCACTTATAAAACTTAAGAAAAGGAATGAGTCTATTACACTTCCTGGAGGTACGCCAGATGTAACATCTATATTAGAAGAGGCTTCTCCATTGACTTATCGTTGTGTGCATTCTGCGTAGCTTGTATTTCCGCCTTTGCCAGATGGGATTTACTAACTTGCATTAAACAGCAACAGTGGTGGAATATTCTGTTAACCTGTTTCGTCTGTAGTATTCCGAATAGTAGAGATAGATAATGCAAGTTTGTACATCCTCATAGAACAAATATAACTTTGAATCTCGCCGTGTGCTGTATATCTTTATATATAAAGATGAATGTATGTTTGTTGTTTGTTTGTTGGTTTGTTTGTTGGTTTGTTTGTTCTTCATACAAATCCACAGTTTTCATCCGATCTCGATGAAACTTTGCACACTTATCCTTTGAAACAAGGAGAAAAATACTGTCTACATTTGGTTGAAAAATTATCTGTATAAATAACACATGTTGTGTCATAACTTCGAAATACGGCGATAGACAGACACGTTGGATGTGGACGTCTCCAGACCGTGTTTCCGTGTAGTGAACTGGCAGCTCAGTGGCTAAAGAGCTTGCTTACGAACGTCGTGGTCTCCGGTTCAAATCTCCGTCGAGGCTAAGATATTTAAAAATTGTTTTTCATCGTAAGAGTCAGGCCTGGGCCGTAGGTTATTTGGATCGAATGTTAAACTGTAGATATTAGAAAGTTAGGGGTGCAATGCGAGGTAAATCGTAGGTTGCAATTTTGCAGGTGTACACTTTTTTACGTTATAATGATCCTTCAGGTGTTGTTCGCTGTCATTGTGTGAGTGTGAACCACAGTAATACTAATATAAATATGCAAGTAAGTCTCTGTCTTTTTGTTACGTTTTGACGACTATATGGCTATATCGTTGTGATGGAATTTTATAAGGAAAGCTGTATGAAGGGCACAGGATATTTTTTCCAGTATGATTAACAGTTATAGTCACGAAATTTTGAAATCTTATCGAATAGTGACAGAAATATTTTGAAAATTGTTTCTCTTCAAGAGGCAGGTTTGACGGTAGAATGATATAGTGATAGCTTTCCTGTCATATTATGCCTACTCGATATTGTTTGGGACCAATCCTTCGTTACCAACAACTTTTTATATTTAATTCTGGCAAAAAAATTCTTAATCCACGCGTACGAAGTCGCGGGTACGAGGCTAGTATTTGTATAAAGAGAGAATTAGACCCACAAATAATTGAATCTATGGTCAAAGAGAAAACCTTTAAATATCATAACTCAGCACACTCTTACACAAATTTATCTACCCCACCTCAAATCTAATGTTATTATGCCATCTAAACCCAAAGTTACATTATATGGCAACCATAATACAAAATGATATATAACCTTGCTCGCAACTCACTATACGCCACCTGTTCAATGTTTTCTGCGCAACTGATTTTACTATCCACTGTTATGTCAAGATATTTACTCAATTCCTCCTGCACCTTATAATCATACAAAACATTTTATTTGGCATGTACAACCGCTTGCGCTCCTATAGTCACTATTGTTAATATGCCCAACCAAATAGCGAAAGCTTTCATTACGGTCGGTGGCTCTCGCTTTTGTTGTGAGTTGACGTAATACCATCGTTCTCTCCGCTGAGTTACTTGTCATTACGTTTTTTGAAGTTTGATTTCCGGATAAAGTATTATTTACTGGGATGGGCTGTATCAACTGTTCTTGCGAAGTATTTCTATGATAATTTCTGGTAATATTATTTTACTGTTATAGTGCATTAATGATTATTTCACGTGATGAGCCATTCTCCAATTGTTGTCAGTTTGATCCCACAAATTTTCTATTTTATTAATAAATACACTTGTTTCCTATTTTAGTTATTTGCAGTATACAAATGTAACATTAACGGGTATTGGGAATGATTAAGTGTCCACCTTTACCGCCTCAAAAATATAAAGGACCCTGTTTAACTACCTTCGATATGTAAACGATATTATAACCGAATGTTGTTATAAGAAAAGTCTGCTGTGTTTATGCCCTTAATTTTTTATGTCTCCAGGATGGCGTTTGTGATGCCTCGCCTCACCCCAAAGTGCCTCCGCGTTGTGATCGCCACTTGTGTTAAGCCAGACGCATCCTGTACAACCCTATACACGTCTTCAAAACAATACTCATGTGGCAAGAGGTGGCGATGAAGGAGGACTGCTCGCTGGGTGACGTCATCGTCTTCGACACCAGAGGAGTGACTCCGGAGCACGTCTTCAAGACGGGCGTCAACACCTTGCGTGCAGTGGAGACGACTTACCGGGTCAGTTGACAACCTGTTCTGCTGTTGTTGAACAAATCATTCCGTTTCTCTCTCTTCCCAATCTCCTCCTTACACATACAGTGTATAGTACGCATTTCTAAACAAAATTAAAAGCGATGAAGATTTAAAATCGGACTGGAACCTAGTCTTTACAGAATTGATGAAAATATAATATTTTATTCTGGCCTAAATAACCTGGACACCGAGTTCAATACTCCTGCGGGTTGTAACAAACCCGTAGCCACCAAATTAAGAGCTTAAATGGAGTGTTCAACATACAAAATGCAGACTTTCCAGGACTTGAAAAATAAGTTAAAATCTTGATGAAAATTACTAGTAAGTCAATAATGAATACAAAAAGTGTTCATGCACCATCGGTGCGTCGTTCTGTAATAGAAGTTCCCCACTTAGGAGGCACCCACTCCCTATGGGGAGGAGGGGGGAAGAGGGGAGAGGGCGCGAAGACATTTTAAGGGAGGCGTGGGAGGTAGGTTCACCGTTCTTGTGGACGATACCCTATCTTTACACTGCCGGAGGTGTTATGTCTCCTTCACCTCCTCTAAGTGTTGCCGCGTGGCTGATACAGCTGAATACTACACTTACCAGTTAGTGGATCCGTTCTAGCACTCTTACAACCTGCTGTGGTTAAAAATTATCCAGTCGACACCTGTAAGAATCTTGCTAGAAAAGACAGGTATAACTTTACTATGATGACGTAGGTCCTTGGAACGATCCCAAGAGATATAGTTGAATGGATTTATTGTAAAACTGATTGAAGACATTCATTACATAATTGATACAGCCTTAGGCGATAGTAAATTATTAAACAGGTTGGAGATGTTCCGATAGTGTAAAATAGTGGACCTTCCTATCCAAAATGGTAGTGCCAGTAGAGGGGAAATTGGCACTTTTGGTCTAAAATGGTGTTTATTCCCTAATTACAGAACTGCTTTCTATGATTTTTACACCGCACACTCCTTCACCTCCTTTTTCGCCAACTGTCTTACCTGGACCAGTACGTGGGAAACAGACGCTTGGTATTGGCTAAGTACCACCCAACTTTCACATGGACATTTCATGGAAGGCGCCTGCTTCCTTCTTGTGCACAGGCTGGGCCCACGTTTCTTACAGTAATAATAACAATTCCATGTGGTCGTAATGACCTGAAGACAGGGTTCCTATTGACTACGCATTCCGCCCCTATCGTAGCCGCCATAACCTAACCCGTTAATCCTGCGGTGTACAGGGGACCTACAGTTTAACGTGAAACCCGAACTACGGAATTATTCTGGCGTACTTCTCATTATACAGCAAGCTGTGCCAGAGTGCCTTTGAAAATGCCCTCCGAGACAGGGATTTGAACCGGGGACCTTTCGATCTCCAGGTAGACGCGTTAGCCACTGAGCCACTAAGTTACAGTAAATTGTAGCGCCAGGCTCGACCTTGGAGGACAGCTTGAAGTCACTCAGATGTACCGGCGTAGCGTTACGCCGTTTAGCTCGACTTGAGTTTTTCTAAGTTGTTAGTACTGAGAAGTAGGTATTGACCTATTCAATGCTAAAATTGTGACGGGGCAGGGGGCGTGAAAACTTTTCTTTTGACGGAAGAGGGCGTGGTAAGAAACCTTTGGGAACTTCTAATCTATAACAAGCGTCCTTAGAGATAAATTTAATGAAATGTAAACATAACCTTATATGGCAGTTGATGTGTGTAGCGCCAAGGGAGTTTATGGCTTGATAATGATATTTTTGTAATGAGTAAGAAGTTACGGGTAGAGTGGAAGTCTAAACTGGGGCATATCGGGAGATATATGGTGTAAATGGGAACAAACATACAATAGAGTGGCGTAAATTTATATATTGACTAGCTGGTACCCACGACTTCATTCGTGATTGTAAAGAATTTTGATTGACAACTACCGACATCTAACCACAATAGTACACGATTGGAGATTCGATGCTATTACCACACACAAACGCCAGTAATCTGCGCTATGTAGTTCAGGCAGCAAAGTAAAATGTACGGACACACATGTCTTTGGTCGAAATATGAAAATATCCTTGATCGACTACTTTCAACCACCATATCTCCCACACTACCACAGTTACCGAAATTGGGCCAACGTTGTAATCGATGGGTGGCTCTGTGCTACTACCATGACACATACGTCTTTGGTAGAAATATGAAAGTGCCGCAGGTCGACCACTTTCAACCAACATATCTCCCACACCTCCGTAGCTAACGACGTCTAACCACCATAGTGCACGATGGGAGATTCGATGCTATTACCACACACAAACGCCAGTAATCTGCGCTATGTAGTTCAGGCAGCAAAGTAAAATATACGGACGCACATGTCTTTGGTCGAAATATGAAAATATCCTTGATCGACCAATTTCAACCACCATATCTCCCAAACTCCCACAGTTACCGAAATTCTGCCAACGTTGTGATCGATGGGTGACTCTGTGCTGCTACCACACACAAACGCCAGTTATCTGTGCTAGATAGTTTTGGCTGAAAAGTGATACACCATGACACATACGTTTTTGGTAGAAATATGAAAGCGCCGTAGGTTAACCATTTTCAACCACAATATTTCCCATACCCCTATAGCTACCGACATCTAACCACCATAGGACACGATAGGAGACACGATACCACTAACACACACAAACACCATTGGTCTATTCTATGTAGTTGTGGCAGCAGAGTGACATATACGGAGACACATGTCTTTGGTCGAGATATGAAAATGCCCTGCATCGACCACTTTTAACCATCATATCTCTCACATCCCCACAGCTATCGACATTCGGCCAACGTTGTGCACGACAGGAAACTTCATGCTATTTCCACACAAAAGACCAGTAATATGTGCAAGGTAGTGGTGGCTGAAAAGTGAAATATAGGAAAACTCACGTCTATTTTGTTTACATATATATATATAAGATTATGCTACTTTCCTGCTCAAGCTTCCGTAAGAAGAACTAGCACTAAGTTCAAATTAGGCATAATCTAGGTGGCGGTAATGTGTGATTAATAGTGAACATGTTTGCAAAGAAACTAGTAACAGATTTTTTTAAAAAAAAAAAACTAAACATGCACATGTAATTACGTCACACAGCAATGAATAAAAACAACTTAAAATAAATTGAAGAAGACATGTTGAAGTTTCTCAGTTTCATTATTACCTTACTTCTGTTACACTGATGTGATTGTATCACAATGTTGCTCGTAAGGTCGTTAACGTGATTTGCAGTAGGGATCTCTACGAACCACTGTGGGTGAACAGTATGGTTCTAATTTGCCATTTGGGAGGATACGTGTTCGAATACCCACCTCGGCATGCAGTTTTATACCCGACGTCAACTTATACATTTAAAACGCAGTGTAAATGTGCAAAACATCGTCTCTGTTGGCAAACGTAACAATAAATATTCAAACTGAAACAAATGGTGATCATGAAATCGATGAATTCCTAATGATTGTTTCCAGTGTTATGGTTTACGCATAAGATTCTCATGTGACAGAGTTAAGCAACAATAATTATAGATGTACTTCCTTGATTCATTTTTAAGTAACCTTAGTTCCATTATTAAGTACGTATTAAATTATGCAGCACAGAGTTGAATGTACAAATAAGAAAAAAGTGTCTGTAATGGACTATGATATAGAATTAGCCTTGGTGTTTTCGTTATGACAACGCGAAATAGTGTATTTTTTTAATACATTGGCTTTCACTTCTTTGACCATTATAAAATAAATATATTTTGTAGAAGTGTAATGAATCTTGCTGGCCGGAAAAATATTCAAGGCGACTCGCGGGCAACGGGTTGGCCACCCCTGCTCTAGCCGAATTAAATACTGTAACCGCTATAGTACATGTTTACTGCAACATAATTAATGGCTAAGTTACTAATAAAAATACATCTGCGGACTCCACGCGACGTAATGTGAGCAAAGGCTACGTTTCTGCAATAGAAAACATTCTAAGACTCGATAGACGATCCGAGACAGTGCTTGACGCTTCCGTAGATCAGATACAAGTGAGAAAAATTACAAGTTGTTCGCTACAAGTTGAACGAAGCTGCGTGTGCAATTTCAGCCACGCGGTGGCATAAGTGCCGAGCTCACAGGCATCAGTTTCCGTTCGGTCGAAACAGCATTTTATTTTATTTAATTTAATTGCAATGGAGCACACGTTCCGGTGGCAATTTCCCTACACACCCAACTTACCCCTATCCTGCACCCATCTGCATTTGCCCTCTACAAATTTTAACTTTAAATTCTTTTAACGTTTTCGGTTTGGGTTACAAAACTTTGGTCAGACAATTGCTCGAATATGGTAATGTAGTATGGGACCCTCATTTTGCGTATCAAATACAGGAGTTGGAGAGGGTGCAAAAAAGGGCTGCTAATTTGTTTCTGGAAATTATCGCAGAATGCAATCAGTGACGGATATCATAAAGGAGCTGGAATGGGATTCATTCCAAGATAGGAGGAGGATGAGGAGGGTCATGGGAGTGTACATGGCGTATACTGGCGATGAGACATGGAAAGATATTGGAGTATGTATGAAAAGTATTGCATGGAAGGGAAAAGATGACCATGACCACAAGCTAGCACTCGATTTCAGGCACAAGGGTGTGGGAAAATTCTCGTTTTTAGTTAAGGGTGTCAGGGATTGGAATGAGTAACGAGAGAGATGATGAATAATTTACCGAAAACGTTGAATGAATTTAAAGATAAAATTTGTAGAGGGCAAATGTAGGTGGGTGCAGGATAGGGGGAAGATGGGGGTGTAGGGAAATTGCTACCGGTGCCTGTGCTCCATTGAAATTAAATTTAAAAAAATTAATTTCAGTTTGCACGTACGCCACCGAGGCTCAGGTTTGGTGAAGCTAAATAAAAATATGTCCTCTATACAAATAACGTTACAATTAAAAACACTAACATCCTGAAGAATCTGCTGTTAAACATATTTCAGTGTTTGCAAGAATCAACTATCAGTTTAGAATATTTTCAATGCAATGAAGTCTTCACAGGTGTATCGCCGGATTGTGTTGTTTTTTGTGTGTTTTTGTGTGTGTTTTTTTTAAGTCTCCGTTCATACAATGTTTTCAGTATTTTGGTAACATGACGTATATAAGAATGGTATGGTAATTTTAATCAGTCTCAATTCAATAATAATTTACTACAGTTTTATGTCGATGTTAATAATTTCATCAAATTTACAGACAGCTTACCGGCGCAGAATAGAAGCAATCCATCTGGTGACCGACTCTAAGGTGGTCGACATGATTATGACTGTGCTAAAGACAGCGCTTCCTCAGAAACTCGGTGAAAGAGTAAGTTTTATTGGATGATCATTCATAAAAATCTGTTATGATAGCCAGAGTTAAAAATACCGAAACAAATACTATTAAAAATGAGGTTGGAAAACCCAAGTATACATAGATGTACACTGAGTAATAAACATTGTTCTGTTATGGTACGAGTAATAGTAATTTGGGGTTTAGAAGACGCAGTGTCACATTCCATACATCTCACTAAAAATTGTTTATTCTGCAAATATATAACTACTTGGCCAAATAACAGAAATAAAGTTTGCATAACATATCTCATGAAAGGCATGGTTACCAATAACAATCAACGTGAGCGAGCTCAAAGCGCTGTCATGTTTGTTACAATATACAATACTCGTGTGAACATAGTGATTCTGAAAAGAGAACTACGATTATAGATGTTTGTAGTATTTCTAATTCGGATAGAATCAATGGTAGATTTTTGTTGGTCGTCTGTCCTTCCGTCACAAGCTTCTAAACCGAATAAGTTGGAAAGTTCAAATTTGAACATAGTTGACGCATAACTGGATACTGTACTAAACATTTTGTTCAGTTATATTTTTAGGAGTCTTGTCCTGAAGGAGCCATCTCCTGATAAATAGGGCTGCGGTATCGTGTGTGTTGTTACTAAGAGCTGGCGAAATGATGAACTATAATTTTTTCCCTCATTTATTTTGATTGTAAAATGAAGATATTTAGGACCACTACGGTAACCAGACAGGTAAAAAAAAACTAACTGCGCAAGTTTTTAATAAAGGGCTTATGATCATTTTGTGTAGTTCTTATTGTTCACAATATTAATGCTGGGGAATCTATAACAGATATATTTTTTTAAAAAATTAGCCAATACATAGTTCTAGGAGCTAGCTAAATGTATTTTTTAGCCTTTTTTAAATGCGTAGAGCAGATTGCCAAAAATTATCATTAAACATTGGAGAAAATATTTTATACGCTTGTGTCGGAAATATTCTGAAAGTAACTGTTGCTATTATCAGTAATTAATCCAAGTTATGTTCTAAAACCATACACCAACAATCAAAATGGCATCCTACAGTGAAACTGCCGACTTCATTCTCTTCCTGAACACAACATTTCCCGATTATTTTTAAGAGTTTTTGCTATACTAGTTGCTTTAAGCCTGAAGTAATTATCTAAGAACAAAAAATAATTCTTAGCGCGCACTCTGCTACAAGTAACCCATTTGTTCGCAAGGTATTCTATTAAACGCAAATTTGCAATTCTGGAGTCTGAATATTTGCTCTGGAAATAAATATTAATAACGCGACCAACACTCTTGTAAAATGGTTCAGTGATTCTCGACAAACCATCGTTCATTTGACATGCAAAGACACATTATGGCTAATATGAATCAGTATTATTTCGTTTTTTAAACAGATTAGATTTGAGTGATTACACAATATCACTGAACATCTTACCGTAACAAGATACCTATTCTAACGATCAGGACCCTATAGAGTATATCTCTGACTCCAATTACGTATCTTTTAATTGCTTTAATGCACAACGTTATCTGTGAATAAATAACAATTACAAATATGTTTTGTTCATTATTCCTTGTAACGAGAGGATGGATTTGTCATGGTGACACTATACAGTGAAATGACAGTGGTAGTTTCTTATTTTATTCATTAAAATCTTGTTTTTCCCTGTTTTAATTTATTTTGTTTTAAATTTTGAAAGCGTGGAATTGATAAGATTTACAGTGATGTAGATATTACGCAGGACTACGCAATTTTATACACCACACACTGCACGTAAATTTTCAGTCCATCAAACAGACATTAAGGCATGGTAGCGAACATCAAAACAAACTCGTCTGGGCAACGCAAACCGCAGCCAATACGCAGCTGATAGTGCATTGTAGCATGTGGAAAGCCCGTTCGTTTGTCACAAACGCATTCATTTGCAACTTCAATTTCGAACGTAATGGTTTGCATCAAGAATGTTTCACCCCGTTGACACAGAACGATTCTGTTACACAAAATATGCAGTGCAAGCGCTCAATTGATTTAGGATCCGGTGATCCGAAAACTATGAATGTCACAAGAAACATCAAAATCATTAATTCACAAGAGAACTATCATTTTTAAACCATTTCTCTGCGAGTTGAGATTCAACAGTGTGGTCAGAAAACGTAAACAGAGCTTCTGGGCCTTCGAGCCATTTCGCGGTTCGGCAAATCTGTCTTAAGTCGTACCAATCGCACGTGGGGTGTCTTACGTACTTGAAAACTATAATTCGGGAAAAGTTAATGTGATAAAATTATAAAAAAATATAAGAGAAAAACTATTAACAAACAAATCATCACAACTATTTGATATATTAGATTAAACAACAAACAGTAAAGGTTAATAATTGAAGAAAATATATCACAGAAGGTTTACTATCTCGAAATGAAAAATAAATAAATAACATTTCAATCCAATTACTGAATAAATTCCCATTGAACACAATTACGGTTATTACAAAAATTAACAAAAAATTAATACTCTTCAACCGAAATACCTTATAGAAATAATATATATGATTAATAATCTTCAACCGTGTGATATTTTTCGTGGTGTTAACATTTGACCTGGAAGAAATACATCGTGCTAGGTCCGGGATAATCAGTTTTGCCTGACCGATATATCACGGGCCAGGCCCGTGGTAATCAGTTTTGGCCCAACCGATATACCACGGGCCAGGCTCAAAGTTAATCATTTATATCAAGGGCCTGCCCCATGATAATCAGTTTTGGCCCGACCGGTGTACCCCTGGCCAGGCTCGTGTTAATCAGTTTTGGCCCGACCGATACACCATGGGCCAGGCTCGTAATAATCCGTTTTGGCCCGACAAATATACCACTGTACAGGCACGTGATAATCTGTTTTATCCCGTCCGATATACAACGAGCCAGGCTCGTGATAATCAGATTTTAGCTCGAACAATATACCATGGGCCAAGCTCGTAATAATCCGTTTTGGCCCGACCAGTATGCCACTGGCCAGGCTCGTGAGAATCAGTTTTGGGCCCGAACGATATACCATGTGCCAGGCTCGTGACAACAAGTTTTGGCCCGACCGATATACCACTGAACAGGCTCGTGATAATCAGTTTTGACCCGACCGGTGTACCACGGGTTAGGCTCGTGTTAATCAATTTTGGTACGACCGCTATACCACGGGCCAGGTTCGTGATAATCAGTTTTGGCCCGACGGATATAACATCGGCCAGTTTCGTGATAATCAGTTTGACCCGTCCGATATACCACGGGCCATGCTTGTGTTAATCAGTTTGACCCTTCCGATATACCATGGGTCATGCTCGTGTTAATCAGTTTTGGCCCGACCGATATAACACGGCCCAGGATCGTAATAATCAATTTTAGCCCGACCGATATACCACTGGCCAGGCTCGTGATAATCAGTATTAGCCCGACCGGTATACCACTGGCTAGGCTCGTAATAATAAGTTTTTTTCCCGACCTATGTACCACTGGCAGGGTCGTGATAATCAGCTATGGCCCGACCGATATACCACGGGCCAGGCTCATTATAATCATCTTTGGTTCGAAAACCTGACCACAAGCCTCACACGTGGGCTAGACCAAAAGGTTAACATAATTAACCGTCGCAACTTTAGTTGAGAAATTTAATAATGATGAAATACTATAAAGCCGATTGGTGTATTGGCTGATTTGATTAAGGCACTTGAATGAAGATCCTAAGGTACCTGTAGACTTTCGGAACGCGTTTCAGTATCGGCCGGGACTATTATGGGCTCTTAAACTTATCACCTTTAGCGAAGTTTTACGTTAATCATGAATAGTGCGCTACGATGTTGGAGGTTCTGCTTTCAGGTAAAACTGTAGGTACTTTTTACCCGTAGTATTACCGCGTTATTTGAGCATAGCTATGACATGTGCCAAGTTTAATCTCTGTTTCTTGGTGACCGAACATTCCTGGGGGGATCTCTTGACCAAAAATCTCGTACACATTTCCTTTACTTCACTAGGAAGCTACAGAAAAAAGGATCACTCTGGAACGATTATTGCGCTTCGCGGTTCCAATGATTCTGCTTCAGACAACCGAGAACAGATTTCTCACACGCCAAAATGCGCCTTCTCTAATGCGTTAACCCTGAAGTTGAGTGCATGATTTTTTTTCAATATATGTTGGTTTGCATATGCTCTATCACTCTTTAATGGTTGTCACGAATGCAAAACACATTACGCACCTCCAAATTGGTTTCTTAGTACTTACACTTTACTAAGCGAGCTTGATGTTTTTCTACTGTAGATAATGACCCATTCGTCAAGCTCGAAAACGCTGTTGGATCACATACCAGCTGAATTTCTGCCAGAGGAGTTGGGTGGCTCAGCAGGAACCGCCGAACGGCTGCGAGGTACGTATGATGCAAGGCTACTCCACTGTATTCAAAATAAAATGGAGCTACACTGTTACACATTTCTGACTTGTAAAACTTGAACTGTGCACATTTTGCTTATTTCGTAGACACAGATCCAAATATCCTGTTAAGATTTTGAGGGATGCCATAGGTAGTAAGCGAGACCGAAAAACAATTATATTCAAAATTCTGGGGTACTATTGTTGGAAGTATACAAGTAGGTGACTGAAATGTTTTAACACTTTAACCGAAAAATAAAGACGCGATCGGCCGTAAAACTTATCTATTTTCGTTAGCAGGTCTATTTCAAAAACGCATTTACCAATAATTGGAAATCTGCCTCCAATACAGACAGTAACATGAACTAAAAAAAACTAATATAGTTTGAAAGCTGTGTGTAAAAAAGCCAAACTTCGGATTCTGCTCTAACTTTGCGATATATTGATACTGTTTTGCTAAATTTTTTCGTAATTAAAGAGCATTGTGCCATAAAGAAAGCATAAGTCTCACCGGTAGCAGAATATGATTTGACTGAAACGACTTTACCATTAAGGAAGGTATATGGTGAACTCGAAGAGGAATCGGCTGTCTTAACTGAAAATATGCTAACTATACTGAAAATCCAATAAATCCGCTTAGAACGAATGTCATTCTTTGTGTCAGCCATGTACAAGATTAAAATAAAGAAATGATGTTACTTTTGGAAAAAATTTTGATGGTTGTTGATGCCAACCTGTCCCTAAGATATTTCTCCTGTTCTGCAGTGTCCACAAGTTAAAAAGAAATAAGTGCAGAGTGTTAGTTTAGAACAGTACTGACATCATTTTTCCATTATCTTATGGAAATAAGATAAGAGGAAATAAGAGGTTTAGTATTTGTATTATACCAACGCTTAAACGAATGGTATTCTTCTGATTTCCTTCGCAATAAAGATCCTTTTAACTATGATAACGAACATTAGCAGTTGTCTCAGTGGAACACATTATCTCTCCAGCTTCAATTATTTTGTTCCATAGCTGGTAAATTTATATTTGAATTTAAGGGTTACAACGATATATCAATATAATTTTGTATTGTTTGTATCTAATATCTGGTAACGAGGTTCCACGGTGAGTGCTTCGTGAATCAAAGACTAAATAGTTTAAGTTGGTAGCGTACAATTTTAATGGTAGCGATTGGTAACACTGCTTCCGCGGCAGACGGACTAAGGCGGCGAGTGAAAGTGAGATGGCCACAGAATGGTATTATTATGATGGCGTGAAGCGTCCCTAAGCGGCGATTGCTAAAACAGAAAGTAGTATTTTTACTTTCTGGTTTTGAATAGAGTGATGTGTATTAGTTTACCGAAAAGCTAACACTAATAATTCGAGTAAAAACTGACTGCAAAATAAATGATAAAAATGTTGAGTGTGGATAGTTTGTTTCATTTCAAACTGTTTGCATCAACATATTTCATTTTTCTGTTAAACCTTACGTGTAACGTACCATGGCCGAATGGTTTGATAAAATCCAAGGCGGGATTCCTTTTGTGGTAATGTGTTGAAGTATTGCTTATGGCTCACCAAATGCAATGCAACCTATTTGGGATGAAAAGAAAATTCCAAAACGCAATGGATTACGTTACAAGGTACACCAACTAATATGTCCAAAATACTCGTACGAGTCTGTTAAATTACACTAACATAAAATTTCTTTCTTGCTAGGAGAAGGCATATGTTTAATATGATAGCAGATAAATTTTTGTGATCATGCACTTGGGAGAGGATAAATCGTTAGATTATTTACCATTTGGGGATATGTCTTATCGTAGCTATGCCTTTCGCTACATGCATACTGTTGAGTCAAGTTATCTTTCGTTCGCTTCTGACTTTTTATGTGTGCTGTTGCAGCCGCTACGATGGAGAAGATATCTGCTTACCGTCCCTGGTTCCTGGAGCAGGACAAGTACATTTCTGACGAGACCAGAAGACCTCCAGGCAGTACTTTCATTCACGAAATGTTCGGAGTTGACGGCTCCTTCAAGAAACTCGACGTAGACTGAATTGGTAGTCACGCATTGCTTTAAGGCCGGTCTACACGTACCGTCTTGACGGACGGTTTACTTGATCAGTAGAAACGTACCAGACAAAACATTGTGGAAAGCAAAACGGACGTTTTACCTGAACTAAATGAAGACGGACGACTTCCAGAAAATGGATCAGCGGGGGCATTGTTTTCAGTCTTGACTGACGACTTCCAGAAAACAGATTGGCGGGAGCATTGTTTTCGGTCTTGACTGGAGTTTTCCCTGTAGTCTTTAATCCTCTCTCAGCTTGTGCGTAGCTAAAATATCTATTGTATTGTTTTTCTTTTCGAAAACATTTTACGCGGTAGTCTTTTAAAATCTATGACAGTGATTTGTTTACGGAATTAATTGAGCTGTATCGAAGTTATCCTTGTATACTGCAAGTTAAATTCAAAAGACTACTGCGACCAAGACAAGAAAGTTAAACATATGCTTTGATTGATAAATATAAGCAATTGTATCTTGGAGATACGAAGAAGAAGAAAATAATCAGTTATTTTCGTTCAGTGTTTTTAAAAGGTTGCTAAAAATTAAGCAGTCGGCACTGTCTGGTGCTGGTGCCGATGATATTTACAAACCTTCTCTGTCGAATTTTAACCTTCTTTTATTCTTAAATTATAAAGATATCCCAACAGAAAAAAATATTAATACAGAGGATGATTCAGAAGTCGAAGTAAGTTTTTAACAGCTGGAAATTAACAGAACTGTGCATAGAAATGTACATATACAAATAAAGTTGATTTATTTAATAGCTAGACAGTAGTAATGCTAAATATAAGCGAAATTAATAATTATTGCCTTACAATAAAATAATTTTGATCAAATTCTCCTAGAAGAGTTAGGGCGTTGTCCGGCCAATATCATGATCCTTGGTTATTAAAGTACATCTTGAATGTATCCCCTACACCTTTCGCATCTTTCAAAACATCTTCATAATTGAATGTTGTGTATATTTCCTGGTTTCAACATGTCGTATATAACTCGACAAGGTTCTGGTATAAGTCGGAAAAAAGATTGTTGCGGCATTACAGCTGTGAACCCAAGATCTTGAGATTGTTTTGACATTACAGTTGTGAACTATAGATCTTCATAGTTTCTACTTGTTACTGAAAATCTTAGCATAGGAATCAGTCTCTCTAGGGGTGAGATTCTCCTTCTCACAGCAGAGTCTGTTTATTTATTTATTTAGATTATTTCAAATAAGGGTCCGTAACCATTCGTAAATAATTAAGCCTGTTTTCAGGTTCATGAGGTAATTTCGGAAGTAAATTCAAATGAAGGAACCTTTTCCTCTTTAGCAACCATCTTCTGGACTATTGTTACTTCTTAATGCCATCAGACTAGTGAAATAACCACTTAAAGTAATGCTTCACCCATGATTTCAATAGAACTGAGCTAAAGACGGAAATCAAAAACGTAAGAGTGTGGACGCGAGTTTTTGGTCAGTTTTACCTGACGTCTTGCCTGATGGAGTGAAACGTCAGTCGAGACGTTACGTGTAGACCGGCGTTTAATGTGTTTACATGGACTTGTACTTATGGTGTTAAGGGTTGCGTTCCTTTCATTTCTCAAGGTGTTTTTTTTTTTTTTTTTTTTTTTTTTTTGGAAAAGCCACAAGTGGTGACTTTTTGTTTTATAAATTTTTATTTTTATTTGTGTGAAGCTAGTCCTGGTCATAAGGAATAGCAAATATTTCAGTACTGAGAAAAACAGTTTTTGTATCATAACTTTTCATAGATTTCTGCCAGCAAGTGGTATCAGGGATAAATGGCTGGTTACTGTAGACTTATTTTACACTGGTGTCCTGTTACATTAGACGGTACCTTTTCAAAATACCATATATCTGTTGAAAATCACTGATTTAATTACAATTTCACAATTTATGAGTAGTCTTTAAAAACTTCTATTAAATGCTAAACTACAAATGAAATTGTGTTTGACTATACCTCAATACATTTGAACACTTTTACATGGCCATGTGGTTTTTATTCTCTCAATCCACTCTCGGATACATTTACAGATATTTTTGTGGATCAAATGAAACAAAATGCATGTAGTGCCTTTCACATTTCAGTTACTTACGAAACAGAAGTTTGCCTAAATGAGTTAGTAAAGGTTTCCATACTGCCGTCGCCCAAAGGACAGTAACTGTATCCTAAATAAGGGTCGTTTCTCTGAAATCACACCTCAAGAAGCTCAAATACTTTCTTATGTACTCTCACATAACACCATTCGACTTCATTATATCGTTATTTATCAATTCGTCCAGAAATTACAACCCCGGAAGTGCTTACCAACGACCAACACAACAATAGTAATTACATAGTAAAGCAGAGATTTTTCATAGCCAGATATTTTATTCCAAAACAAGTTATAAAGGATGTAGTTAAACGAAGTTGACTATATTTAGTTCATTTTCAGTGTTACCTCTCACAAAATACATCTCGCATTTTTACTATCTTTTTAAATAAAGAAATCATTAATATTTTAACGTCATCGCAATGTTAATCTGTCATATTATACAGTTGTTAACGTAGTGATGCAATTTCATCTGCAAAATTTTCTGCTTTGGTTAAACTACGAGTACTTCTAATTGATTCTCTGCATTATCAAATTCGAAGTGATATTTATAGCCCATTGAAAAATATTCTTCAGTAAGCACAACTATCGGCAGTATTTAAAATATTGTACTTCTTAAGAGCGTAGCAATACGGCAGAACTGTTTTTGTTACGGAAATAATTTTAAAATATAAATTTTTTAACAAAAATTAAAATCTAAACCAATAAAATATTTTCGTAGGGAAAGTAGGACTGTTTAAATTACTTATCGGTTTCTAGTATTAGTTAATCCAAATTCCCAGAACTTTTTATTTTTGAAAGACGTTTTGTTTAGTTATATCTTTAATTATTAAGATATTATTAATCTAATAAGCGTATTGATTCGACATAAAACTATTACTAATGTTTATGTTGCTGTATAGGTAACCGACAAAGGTAGCCTCTACAGATGATTTAGCAACCTAATAATAATGCCTTGACGAATTTTGGTGAGTTTCTCGTGGTGAAATTTTGGTATACACGAAAATATAGTCAAAATTGTCAACAGAAAGATTAAGATACCAAACGCATTTTATTTTAACTCACGCATCACAAGCCAAGCTTTTGATGTCTTCAACAACCATGCTAGTTTCAAGAAGACCTGTAAACGTCCCTTCGTGGCAATGGCTACCGGAAAAAATGATGTAAAAGCTAGTAGAGTGTCTGCTCAAAACTTCACATTTTGCTCAACAGTTATATGTATGGCGATCCTGTAAGCGCATTTCTGAATGTATTGCAATTAGGTTACACGCTAACACGTAAGCATTATTATTTATTTTTTTTAAATTCAATCTTCTACATGGAAAGCCGTAAAACGAACACCTAATGCATTCCGTGTAACAATTAAAAGAATTTTGCACACTTTGCTACAGTTTTATTCAATACTAAAAACGCATCCAATTGCTAACACCAAAAACATAAGAAATTTAAAGTCTTTAGGGGTTTATTAAATTGCACGAGTGTCTGCTTCGTTTAGTGTTAACACACGTGTTGGCGGATCGCCTGAAAATCAATTGTTAGAGAACTGTATTTGCATTTCAGCTTCATCCAAATCGTTGCAACACAAAGTTTTTTGTTGCTAGTTGACGTAGGGGGATAGCACTGGGGACAAGAAACTGCTTGGAATATTTGGCCATGGCCTTTTGAAGACACCATCCCAGCATTCACCATGGAAAACCCACATCTGGATGGCCCAACAGTTATTCGAACCAGCGTACTCAGCAGTGCGAAGCACCCAGATATTTATAACGATATGTTAATTGATATTAAGCAAAGTTCCAATTTGTGAATGAAATTATTAGGGAAAAAGATTAAGTTTTTGTCAAAACAAAAATCTTAACGGGGTGGTGATATGTTTTCGGTATGCATAACAGGCCTGTAACTATCTATATATATAAAGATGAATGAATGTATGTTTGTTTGATTGTTGGATTGTTTGTTCTTCATACAAATCCACAGTTTTCATCCGATCTCGATAAAACTTTGCACACTTACTCTTTGAAACAAGGAGAAAAATACTGTCTACATTTGGTTGAAAAATTATCTGTATAAATAATTTCGAAAAATTACTGAACTGCGATAGACAGACGCGTTGGATATGGAGGTCTCTGTAAAGTTTTTCGGTGTAGCAGTTATGTATCTCAGTGGTGAAACCGCTTGCTTATTAATGTTTGGGTCGTGGTCTCCGGTTAAAATCTCCGTAGAGGCTAAGATTTTTAAAAATTGTTTTTGATCGTAGGAGTCACGCCTGGTTCGTCGGTTATTCGAATTGTATGTTAAACTGTAGATATCACAAAGTTAGGGTTGCATTGCCAGACAAATCCTAGGTAGTCTTGCAATGCTGTAGGTGTACACTTTTTTAAGTTATATTGACCCTCAGGGGTGATTCGCAGTCAGTTTGTGTGAGATCTGCCGTAATAATAATTTAAATGCGGAAGTAAGTCTCAGTTTTTTGTTACGTTTTGAAGGCTAAGTGCATATACCGATAAAGATGGAATTTAACAAAAAATCTGTAGGGAGGGCACAGGACATTTTTTTCGGTATGATTAACAGTTGTAGTCACGAAATTTTGAGAACTTATCGAATGGTGACTGAGAAACGGATATGTGTGTTAGTCTGTATGTTACGTCGCTTGCTCAAGCTATGCTTCTCGCGCATTATGTTAGTGTATAATTTATTAATAAATTTCGTTTAGATAAAAAAACGTATTATTTAGTATAGATGTCGATTTTCTCTATTCTATTACTTTGTGTCTGCTTAAATGTTTCTGGCACCAGTTTATTTTGCCTTCTTTTTTGACATCCCTTGCAGGCGTAAACTGGACTAAGTTGTAGCTCTAGCAGAGCACGAGCAGCTAAATTTATTAGAGCCCAAGACTCGGATGCTCATGCTGATGAAAAGACGAAGCTGAAATAAAGCTGCCCTTAGTTAACCACCCCCCCCCCCCCACATGCCCTTTCCTTCGTTTGTTTTTCTGTTTTTAAATATGTTGGAAATTGATTCTCTTCAAGAGACAGGTTCGATGGTAGAATGATATAGTAATAATGGCTTTCCGGTCATATTATGCCGACTCGGTGTTGTTTGGGACCAATCCTTCGCTACCAACAACTTTCTTAATTCAATTCTGTCAAAGAAATTCTTAATCCACACGTACGAAGTCGCGGGTATCAGCTAGTCTATAATAAAATGAGATGACTTTGAAAGAACATTGTACAATAACAAAATACTCGCTGATCGGTACAGCAAGGGTACAGATTGCAGGGAGTTTTCCAGTCGTGTAATCCGACTGTATCCTTTGCAACGTCGATCATGAACTTATTCTCCGTGACCCAGACAAAATTTGTTACAACTCCCCCTATTATCCGGTACTAATAGGTTCGGGGCTATCATGATTTCTGAGGATCTTACGGGAACTTCATCTGTACCTGACTAATTAGTTATTGCTGGTGGGTTAGGAAATATGATGGTCTTCTTCTTTTCATGTGGATGACAGCATCAGATATTGTGTAGTTTTTCCGCCAATGCGATGGCTTTGTCAGTAGCTGATTGGAGGTCAAATTGGGATAAATTCATTCCGATTTGTGGACAAGACAGCAGATGTACCATGGTTTCTCTCTCCCCGCATGAACCTGTGGTATCTGGCTGTTCTCCCAGGTTTCCCCAAGTGGCAAGAGTATCTTTTCAACGGCAAACTACAACTCGAAGCATGTTTAATGACTTCCATATGGGGCATGGTTGTTCAGACCCAGGTGGTAGGCCTTCTTTGGCTTGATCCACTAGAAATCATGTTGCGCTCTCTTCTCCCAAGCCAATATTCTTTCATTGCTTGATGCTCCATTTAGTGGCTTTGAAGTCCGCATGAAGCTTGATGGTGACTTTAGTCTCGATGGCGATGGTGGATAGCATGTAGGCGGTGTAGGGCATCTTCGTTCACATTAAGCGTCAACTTCCCGGCGTATGTCTCCGGGGGCGATGCCAGCTAATATCTCTACTTTCCCTACAGGCGATGGTCTGAGACAACCTGTGATGAGCCGGCATGTTCTGTGAAGCGCAACGTCTATTGTCTTAGAATGACTGGATTTTTGCCACACAGTACATGCATACTCTGCTGCGGAGTAGCATAATACTAAGGCAGAGGTGCGGATGACGCTTGGGTTAGCTCCCCAGCTAGATTCGGCGAACTTGCTTAAGACATTGTTGCGTGATGATACTCTCATATTGACACTGAGACAGTGGCTTTTAAAAGTGAGACCTCTATAAAGAGTTACACCAAGGTATTTTTGGTTTTCACTGTACAACAGAGTCGATCCATTCCTGTAACATTCAGTTTTCGCTTAGCGCATTTATTGCGTAAGTGAAATACAGAGACTTCGTTTTTTTGTTGTTGTTTTTTTTGAGGTTATTCTGCTTGTAGTAAGTTTCAAGGGATTCAATAGCTGTTGTAAGTCTACCTTCGATGAAGGTGTTCTTGATCTATTCAACGTGGATGCGGTCAACACCTATAGCTTTTCCCTTTTGAAGGGCTTTAATGCAGGTTCTCATTTCTGCGGAAGAGAAGGAGGCACTAATGGTGGAATTTTCACTTGTGGTGCTGCGGATGATCTTGGTTCCCGTGGTCCGCTTCTTGCTTCTGCTGGCTGGATTACTATTAAGAAGTAGCTGGTGGGCAATATTATCAGGCGTGATGATGTATAACTGCGTAGTTTGACGAGGGTCGTGTGTGAGTTTTTCAAGAGTTGTCCACGCTTTTTCTCTATTATGCGTCATATCAGTGTTACTGATTAGATCAGTCCACGTTTTTATTCTCGATGCTCCAATTGCTTGCATTAGTAATTCCCCGCATTCTCTAGTTGCTTCAGAAAATGGTTCTTCCTCAAACAGATGTCAGTACTGAGTGCGCAAGTCGGCTTCGCTGGACTGCAGTCCAGGGATGTAGTTCGTTCTGCAGCCTCGCGGGATGCACTGTCGCGGAGCTTTTTGTATGATTTTTACAAACTGTTCAAAGTTACGTGGATCTGGATCTAATTGTGATATTTCCTTATCAACGGTTTCTATAAAAAGACTCTAATGTGCCCTTTTAAAATTTAAGGTACAGATATCGGAATAATAATTTGCTGTACGCTGCACGTAATTGGCTTGTACTGAGTGGAGGGTATCGGATATAGGACTTTCTTCTTGTACATTTGACTGATTTTGTTACTGAGGTCGGGATTGTAACCTCTTTTCCAGTGGTTGCTGAGGAATGATTGAGATTGTTTTGGGTCAGGAATAAGAGTCAAGTTTTTGGTCTCTGCCCACAATTCTACCGCCAAGCCATTATTATTACTCTGTGTGAAGCCCCAATCAACATGATGACTGTTGAAGTCTTCGATGATAATCTTGTTTGGCTGATGGTGAAAATTTTTTGGATGGTTGAACTGGAAGTCAGGTGTTTGTGGTTTATACACTAATGTGATGGTACATTAGTCTGTTTCCACGGTAAGAATTTCTATGTCATCAGAATCTGTCAAGTAGGCGGATTTTATAACTGTATTAGGTCTGGCAAATATAGCACTCTATTAAAAGACTCATCTCTTCAACCTTGGGTCTTATGCGGATATTATCAAAGTGCGTCTCTTGAATGCATAAGATGTCGCAGAAGTTTTTGGCTTAGGTCAGTTAATAATTTTTTTATTTTTTTTTTTTGAAGAGAAGCCTTCGATATTTATCGATATTTTCAGAAATTTTGCTCCCGAGAAGGACCGATTTTTTTAAACTTATATATATATTAGAAGGTAGGTATATGATGGTTCAAAAAATGTTTGTTTACTATTTTATTATTTATTAAAAATACAAACAGAACTTCATGATGATCTTACAAGTTCAGAAATGTTTCTGAAATTATATGGCACAAAATTTTAACAATGCTACGTACGCTGCACAACAGTACCAAAATGTCTTTCCAAATCATTCTTTCAAACGAACCTTTACTGTACATATTTCCTGTAAACATCTTTACAAAAATATTAAACATTATGACTAGGAAGAGCGTTCATGTGTTTTCCTTTAGTGGAAAAACTTAATCGTGTTACATAAGAACATATATCCAATAAACAAAGATCTACAGAAAACTGAATATTTCTTAAATAAAAGCTTACTGGTGTCATTGAACTTTCCATATCCTGCTGTATTATTACTGAAACACTTATTTACGGAACACTCATATAAAAATATTCATGTTATAAATCGAACAGTTGCTACCCACTAAACAATATTAACCCATTAAGCAGTTTAGCACGGTATTCAGTGGATTGTGAATAATTTTATTTTTTCTCAATAGTGTACTGAGAGTAAGTAACATACGTCAACAAACTTTTTAAATAGATAAAATATGTATAGTGTGCTTTGAAAGAAGACAGTGATGCTTTAACTCATTTTTGAAGCATGAAATCAAACAAAATATTAGTAAATTGGCAATATAACTAAAATGGAAATAAATGTCTGTAAATTTTAGGAATGAATATTTTTTCCTGCATTAGATTGAAACATCACTAGACAATATCCCGCATTTTTCAGTAATTTTGAAGTTCATTAAATCTGAGTTATTTACTGAAACTGTATGACACTGTTTACGCAACCACAAGAGAAGAAGATAGTTGCTAGTGGCAATGTCGGAACGAAACACTGTTTGTGATTTTTAGCCAATGACATGAGAAATTGACATAAATCATTATTTAGGTTTTAAGAGTAATCTGAAGTCTAACACACACGTTAATGAACAATAAAATAAAGTAAAACTACAGCTCAAGTCAAAAGTTTTCTCTGGTAAGTTACCGGAGATCTACCTTTTGATCATCGCGTATGCTTTTCCCCAGAAAACATTTAATATTAGTTTAAAAACAAAACTAAAAAATATACGCTATTTATTCAAATTTCATTACAAAAGTTTCTCACAATTCATACATATTGAAGTACCTTAGGGAATATTCCTTGTGACAAACTTTGAGTGTGCGGTTCTAAATATGGTATGAATTCAATACAGTTATGCATCCAGTTATGGCCTGTCCGTTTTTGTGAGGTCTAATCTGTGATCTTAAAGTTAACTAATGATTCAAATTCAGAAGGTAAATTATCAGTTATTAATTTTTTTTACAAAAGATTAAGTTAAATTATTCCCTTGAATCATGTACATTTCAGCACTACAATAGTGGAAATGTGAAACGGCGTTCTAAATGAAGTCATCCCTAAATTTCACTGGAATTTCTTTTTGTCATTTAATATTACAGATATTGTCAATGATTTACACATGCGTAATTAATGGCACACTTGAAATGTATACTTTTCAATGATAAGTTCTTATTATATGATTTGACGAAGCATACCACTTTTAATAGTAGAAGTCGCACAACACCGATTTAAAACAAAATATTAATTAGATCTAACATGTACATGACATCACATTATAAATTACAAAAAAATCTGTTATACGTATTAATTTCGAAAATTATTTTCTTGGTGGTTCGTCGATAATACAGTGTTAATAGCATGTGATAGGTCTTATATATTCGAACTTACTTTCACATTGGTCTTACAGTTCAGGGTTAAAGCATTTTAGTTATGTTTCTGCCATCAATACGCCTCTGAAGGTGAATTTACTTATTGTAATTGACTTCAGGAACAAGAACTAGGTATCTGTAAAGTTAATCTTATTCGCAAATGTTGTTCTTTACACATGAAGTAAACACATTGACCAGAAACTTTTAGAGATATGCAATACGCATCTGTTCGGCAATAACCGAGGTACTGTTAGAAATATGAGATATACGTATTCAGAGTTAAGTTCTCAAGGTCACCAATGTGCATCCAATAATATTGTCATAAAATAAATAATTTTTTCAATCGAAAATAGTTCAGTCTGCTGTTTTAACACGTTATTCACAAAGAGAGTAGGCCTAACTGAGATCTTTATTCCATTAGAATCCTACTTTTGTAACAAAGAACTCTGCTATTGATTCATTGAGATACGGACTGTAAACTGCTTTGTAGGAAAATGGAACATTTCTGATATTCATTACTCTTGACACAATTAAACAGGAAATTCACCGTAATATATTCACTGACCACAAAACTACGACGAAGTCTTTATGTAGCTTTGCTGTTAGTGCAGTAACGAAATTCGGTCATAGTACTAATTTTCTAAGCCTGCAAGAAAGTGTAATATTTTGTGTTTACATTTTGTGAAATAATTGCCACTGATGGCAGATCCGTAGTGATTGTCACTTCTTTTGTGACGTTGTAATAATAACGGCCGTTTCTCCTTTAAATAAAAAGGAAGTTTCAGTTTCCATACAATGGTAATATTGTCTTCAATTTTCTGGCTAACCACTTTGCAGCCGTAAGATGAACGAATTACGGCTCTTCGACGGTAACTAGACACGTCTACCCTCGAGTGAAACACAGAAATGAGCAGTACAACATACTTGCTACAATGTAACAGTTCTCAGGTGCGGGTTGACAGTGTATTGAGTCTTAGAGGTAGGAACTAGCGCTGTCGACGGTGTTATGATGCTGCAGTCGTGGCAGAGGCGGCGGCGGAGACCGCATCTCTACCTTCTGGTGGTGTTTGCCGTCCATGGAGGTGAGAGTGGAGGGCGTAGCGCCTTTGTAGCGGGCAGCGCGCTTGGCGCACAGACCGTGTCTGCTGAGCAGTAGCAGCAAGTCGCGGCGGTACTGACGGGACAGTAGCGCATAGAGTACAGGGTTGGCGCACGCGTTGAGCGGGTAGAAGCACACCAGGAGTACCTGTACGGGATCATAGACGTCAGACATGTGAATAGCAAAGAAAGGATTCAGTAGGAAGTGAAGAATGACTACACCAAAGTTATTCAAATATTAGCGCCATAAGCAAAAAATACTTCATAAAACTGTATCAACATGAAAAAAATGATAAATTTATGATTTTCCAGTACTGCATGTTAATCGATCAACACTAAAGAAACTGTTAGCAATATAGTATGTTTGATCCATGATTAAGTATCACATGTACGTTACACGGTCGTATTGGCACCCCTTTCATTTGATGGCAATGAAATCAAAATTCTGGATGCTGTGGATCATTTTTTCTCAATTGCTGGTAATATTAATAAATAAATTACGCCTAAGCAATTGACTTTTTTGTGTTTATTACGGGAGACCAATAAACACAAAAAAGTCAATTGCTTTGGCGTAATTTATTTATTAATATTATCAGCAATTGAGAATAAATGATCCACAACATCCGGGAGACCAATAAACACAAAAAGTCAATTGCTTTGGCGTATTTTATTTATTAATATTATCAGCAATTGAGAAAAAATGATCCACAACATCCGGGAGACCAATAAACACAAAAAAGTCAATTGCTTTGGCGTAATTTATTTACTAATATTATCAGCAATTGAGAAAAATGATCCACAACATCCGGGAGACCAATAAACACAAAAAGTCAATTGCTTTGGCGTAATTTATTTATTAATATTATCAGCAATTGAGAAAAAATGATCCACAACATCCGGGAGACCAATAAACACAAAAAAGTCAATTGCTTTGGCGTAATTTATTTATTAATATTATCAGCAATTGAGAAAAAATGATCCACAACATCCACGGCAGACCAATAAACACAAAAAAGTCAATTGCTTTGGCGTAATTTATTTATTAATAAATCAAAATATTTTGTCGAACTGTAATTGTTTGTAAAACACTAATTTGTAGAGGTCAGCGGACAATTTCAATGAGCCTGAAAATACTTTCCACTCAAATCAAAGATCGATTATCTGTACTCAATGGAACTGCATATTCTGTTTTGTGTAGTGTGTATGTACAGAAGATGCATCATTTCTATGAACAATTGTCGATTATTAATGATGCTGAATGCGTAATAGACTCCTTAATTGTAACAAGTGTATCAAAACAGCAGCACATCAGTCGAGGTTCCAACAAGATACTGAATTTAATACTTATACTCCAGGTCTCTGAGAGGATGAAAAAATCATTTATCAAAATCGGTGAATGGGGACATGATCAGAAAAATGTTTTAATACCGCTAAGCCTCTTTAATCCGTTAGAATTCACAAATTTCTGTGATTTTACTAATTCGCCACCACTCTGGTTTTGGGCAGGTACGACGGACATGAATACGAATCCAGACGCTACCTACAAACAGGCCTATCTGATTTGAAAGTTGTATATTTCCACGTTTCAGCCTCAGAAACCCAATTTATTAAACAGCGCAACGTAATCCACGTTAACATGTTTCTTTATTTTCCTCCTCTGTAAGAAGATTTTTAAAGGCAAGGATAATCATTTTATAATCAAACATTACTAAAATAGCATTAATTCGAGCCGTGTAACTATATCAAGAGTCATAAAACCAGATTTTTTTTTCTCAGCTGTCAACATGTATGTTAAAGCTTATCGCCTAACTTACAGTTTCTGTAATTTGAATGTTTTTTTATGTTGAGAACAGCATTGTTTTAGATGCTTCTTTTCATAGCTCTGCTACAATAGAAAAAAAGACAGACTTTCATTAGTGAGGTGATTATTTATACATTTTATGAAACGTTATAAGTTCCAAAGCAACTCTCTGATCCGAAATTATGGTTTACTAAGTGAACACTTATCCAAATTATAATAACACCATTTCCTATATGGTTAACTGAATTTTCTATTAACACAATACAGCTTGATTCTGCTCCATATATGAATATGGCAAGTAATGGTTGTGAGATAATGAGGGTTATCTACTTATCACTATAAATTTCTTTATTTTCGTGTTTAAAACTGCCACTGGCACAATGTGGCGACTGCGAAAATTATCTCTGGAACTAAGGAGTCACTGGAGAGAATATCGCAGGAGTCCGAAATAAGAAAAGAATGAACAGAAGATAATATTGGGATAATATATTTTCGAAGAAGCTTGTGACGTCTTGAATATACAAATCAATAATACAGTAATCTGTCACGACAGTCAGCCCTATTTATCTATAATATCAACAAAAGGCATGTTCTATCATCGTGTTCATTACCTAAAATTACAAAAGATTTTCGATAAAAATTATAACAGTAAATATATAGCCATTGCATTCAAAGTCCCAAGCAATGAAAATTACATGAAAAACGTTTAGTTTCGGTTACATACATTATCAATGTTGTAACAAAAACACTATATTTACTTTCTCGGCTGCTTCATATTATATGCTAATCAGGATCCAGTTGCTACACTTGCAATTGCACCAAAAAAGAAAGAATGGCATAAACGCTGCTATTGCGCGTTTCTCTACCATATCCTCTTCCTTTTTCCAACTGTTTATAACACCTGTTATATCAGAAACTAGCACCGGCTAAAACTGTAAGTACTATAACACGAAATGTTAACGATTTAAACTAACTTTTCGGACGACACATGTTTGATCCACCAACGAATAATCCAACTTTAGATTTTGCTTAGTTTTCCGAAGTCACTGGAATATCTAGGTGGTTTTCTCGAAAGGCTATTTACCAGCCGTAAAACCACAACCAAAGAAGTACCATTATACACAAGATTTATTTTTACTGCAGGCAAGTTACAGCAAAATGTAATGCGGTTTCATTTATATTCCTTGTTGTAGTAGTGCAAGTACCCATCTTAGGTTTGTAGTAACTTTTTTATGGAATGATAATACGAAGCGTATTTTTTAAGTAAGTACCGTTTTGTCACACCGTGGCTGCAGCGCTACGGTCGGCGTTCCGCGCATACGCACTGGGTACCTGCATCTCTTGCCTACGTACTGACGCCATTACAGTCTAATTCTTCCTTGTTTACGTTATTCACTGAGTGTTTAAGATGCCTCTGATAATCGTGAGTCCCGCTGACTGTGAAGTACGGGCTGTTATAAGATTTCTTTGTGCTAAAGGCCTAAAACCGATCGATATTCATCGTGAGATCTGTGCAGTTTACGGACAATACATTATGAGTGATGGAATGGTGAGAAAGTGAGTGAGAGCATTTAAAGATGGCCGCACAAATGTGCATCATGAACAACGGAGTGGGCGTCCTTCGGTCGTTAATGAAAGTTTGGTGCAGAAAGTGGACAATAAGGTGAGAGAAAACAGATGCTTTACGATTTCCTCCTTGTGTGATGACTTTTCTAATGTTTTTCATAGTGTTTTGTATGGCATTGTGACCAAGCACTTGAATTACCTTAAATTGTGCTCACGTTGGGTACCGAAACTGTTAACGGATATGCACAAAACCAAACGTTTAGGCACTGCATTGACTTTCCTTGAGCGGTACCACAACGATGGAGATGATTTCTTAAGCCAAAATGTTACGGGCGATGAGACATGGGTGGCCTACGTCACACCTGAATCAAAGCAACAGTCCATGGAATGGCGGCATTCAGATTCACCCAAAAAAGTGAAGTTCAAGCAAACGATTTCTGTCCGGAAATTCATGTGCACAGTTTTTTGGGACAGAAAAGGAGTATTACCGGTGGAATTTCTGCCTCGTAATGAAACAATCAATGCAGCAGCTTGTTGCGAGACATTGAACAATCTGCGCCGTTCAATCTAGAACAAAAGACGTGGCAAGTTGAGCAAGGGCATCGTTTTGCTGCATGACAATGTCCGTCCACATGTGGCTAATCAGACCAAAGATCTCATAATATCTTTTCGATGGGAAACTCAAGATCATCCTCCGTACAGCCCTGATCTGGCGCCCAGCGACTACCATCAGTTCCTGCACTTGAAGAAACACCTGGTCGGTCAGCGTCTTGAAGACGATAACGAAGTCAAAACAGTTGTGATGCAGTGGTTAACAAGTGAGGCGGCAGATTTCTATGAGGAGGGTTTTCAAAAACTGGTACTACGTTATGACAAGTGCCTTAATATTGAAGGGAATTATGTAGAAAAGTAGAGTAAGGTACAGGCTTTCATGTAAAAATAAAATTATTGAGATATATTTGCACGTCTTTTTTTAATTTCAAAAAGGTACTTACTTAAAAAACATGCCTCGTATTTCTTGCACAATGTAAGTGAAGAACTTTCATGTTTATATCGTTCCCTATCCCGTTTACGCGGTCGTAAAGAAGAAACTTTGACGTGAGTTTTGTAGGTGGTAGTTTGTTATACCTTTGTCCTGGGGACGTCGATGAGGGGTTTGCCCGCGAGCGCCGTGAGGCCGAAGAAAGCGATGGGCGCCCAGCACGCGAAGTCCGTGAAGACGAGCAGCGCCATCCTCTTGGCGACCGTGGCGTCGGAGCGAGCCACTGCGCCTTGGCCGTCGCCTCGCACCACGCAGTACATGCGCGCGTAGCAGGCGCTGACGGCGCCGAAGGCCACCACGCTGACCGTCAGCAGGGTCAGCAGGTAGGCACTGTCAAGGGCCGTCCTCGACTCCAGCGGCAGGCACAGGCTGAGGACAGCCACCACTCTATCACTCCGAGTCGCATCGATGATATCAATAAAAGGAAATAAGTGGAATAAACCTAAGAACATTACTTACAGTAAGTAAAAAAGAAAGAAATAGCTAAGTAGCAAAAGTTAAAAAACAAGACTATTTTTGCTTGCACATATACAGTTTTACATTAATCAATTCTGACAACACTGAGAAGTAATCTTCATATATGAAATTAGGTTTCAAAATCGTTCTTCTGGAAGAGGTAAGTCCACTTAAAAATATATCGTACACGAATTCTTTATATATAGCGCGCACAAAAATTTCTCGTATAATATCGACTGACGAAGAAAAGTATTGCGTCATGACCATTATGATGCCAAAACGTAGAGAGGTTTTTTCATAAATAATGAAATCTTTTGATATATCTAAATTTTTTAACACGCAATAATGTTACATTCCATGCTCTATACATTAAGTTAGTTATTTGTAACGATTTGTTAGAACTGATAAATTAAATAAAAAGCTCATCTTGGTGTTCGCTGGATGGTCCTTTCAGATAATGCTGATTGCAACTTAATCAAATAGTTCTTCAGCTAGTAGGATATTGTCGTATGGTCGCCAGATTTAAAAAACAAAACAAAACAAAAAAGGAGGATCATAAAAACAGCGATGACACACATTTCATCTAGCTGTTTTTATTTCGGAGAAACCCTCATAACAAAACACTGATAGGCATGAAACTTCGTACAAAGATATTAAAGCACATTACCAAAACAAAAAAAGAACCACCTCTAGCGATTAAACGTCCGGGAAGAGAATTAATTGAAAAACATTCCTGCTTGACGACTCGAAAACTATTACCAGTACTTCTGACAATGACTGTTTCTGGTCGAGATTGCCGCGAGCTTAAATAAGCGCCAGAGAAAAATCCAGAACACATTAAAGGATTCCTACAGACATTTCAAGAGCACTGATAATCCCCTGGCAATGAAAATCATACGGAAACGTTTATATTTAGTACAGAACCACTCACAATCAACAGGAAACACTTTAAAATTGAAAGTAGAGTTATTGAAAGCAATTTATACATAAAATAGGCAACATAAACCACTCCAAATAGCTGAAAATCGATGTCAAAACACTTTGGGTTATATTAACATTTATAATTACAAGTTTACAATTAATAATCCAAACATCATACTACTTTTTATAGAACTACACATCACTTACAAAGTCTCATTTCATAAAAAAAACAATATTCATTTGCACGAAAAATATACAAATTAAAACTTAATCAACTTTCATTTCTTCGTATTTAATCTGTAAGACTAAAATTCATAAAAGGCTGGATCTGGGGGCTGTTGCATTGCATTATGCGTACATCTGCTCTTGCGCTCATGATCTTTGATATTTTTAAACTAAATTATATTTGAACCTACAAAATTAATTTACAGGTAAGAGTTAAAACGATAAACTGTCCCGTATTAAAAGGTAATACCTTATAAGAAGTACTTTGCGCATTTCTTTGGTTTAACGTTTTCTGTCTAACAGGACGACCATTTTAACTTACATAATACCCTTTCACCGCAAAATTTGCCCTCCTCCATGTATTATTGATTGTATCTGTTTAATACACGTATTTCACCAAAAAGTGTATTATTAAATTAAAGAGCCTTACTCTTTTGTTCTTCAAATGAAATGAATTAAAAATCATTCAGGACCCAGTAGCAGAAATAATGTTTTTATCTCTTATCGCAATCGCTAACTACGCGTTCCTTCTCACAGTTTTCTAAATGCAAAGGTTTCTGTGAAATACCAGGGATCTTAATGTCACTTCTTATCCGGCCTACATAAACCACTTTAAATCCAGTAAGCAGTATTACAGTCAGGTTGCTTAAAGCCACGGGAGCTTATATCACGTAACTGTTTACTTTTTTGGCTGTTCATTAAATTCACAGCATTTGCATTAATTCAAGCTTCTGTTAATTTAGTATGTGCTATCAGTAAATTGTTATATGAAAAATTTATATTCTCTCCGTTGCTGAGTTTTGCTATGTCAGGTCTATCAGAATATGTCATTGATTTCTTTCTCGGCCATTTGCGAGTAAAAGGATTCAGTATTAACATCATAATGGCGTGAGAACAGTTAGTAACCGTATTGTTCAGAGAGTGTTAACAGCATCATGGCGAATCTCAGCATTAATGGGAGTGTAGTAACAGTATTAAAAGCATCATGACGTAGTCAGTAATAGCATTATTCAGTTAACGTGAGAGAGTGTACAGACTAACTATAAGTTAGAGGCGGCGAACCTAATAGCTCATATCATGACGTCATTATGTAGATAATTCACTTATAAGAAATCTCTTCTGTAATCTGGATATAAAATTAATTACGAAGTTTCGATGTACATGTGTCATGCAATAAACTATTTAATTTTCTTTTTTTAATTTTAACTGTTATTTAATCTAAGTGACACTATGTGTATAGAAGAAGCCTGCCAATTACAAAGAAGAAAAAAAAAAAAGATGTTACGGTTTTATTAATTGTGATGAAAATCTGTCTTCAGTCTTCGGCGCAAGTAGGACAACGCCGAAACACAATAGACTGCGTAATAGGATATCAAGACGATATTTGCACAAATGGACTAATTATTAACATTTTATCACGTTATAGCTTGCAAGTTGAAATCAACAAAAGTAGATGTAATATACTGAAAAGACGTCAGTGATTGGATACCTTCGTCTCAGTAGAACTAAAGTATCGTCTCTCTCCCGCTTTTTCTTAACAAACTTCTCAAGATTTAAGTGAGTGTCATACGTGTACTGACTTTTTTTTAAAATTCCTTATTCGTCATGTTTAAGAAGAAAAGGATAAGTAATAGCAAAATAATCCTCGAGTTTGTTAAAAAAACAACCACTGATCTTTTTATAGAGCGGTGCAGGTAGAGAGAATTATTTCCTTCTGTAATCTCAGGAAATACGTTACTTCAGTGTAAAAGAATTTTATTCGACTGGGCAGTTCTTGATGTTCTGAAGGGTGAACGTCAACAAACCATACCTCGAGTTCGTGCTGTGCACAATAACCCTCGTACTTATTCTGGTCTCTCAACCTATGAGTCGTTAGCTCCCTCTGATGTTAGTGCTTTAGATAACGTGGAGAAACTTTGACTAGCTGACTCCTCGTTACCTTCCCTAGACTGTTTAAAGTCATAAAGTATAGTTCTATGTTAATCTTAACTGGGATCAATGAATGGAATTAATACAGCGTTTTGTTTCTGTTGGGTATGAGAGATAAAAAAATGGAGAGCGTAAAATTTAGTTTTGAAATTTGATGCTTACTATTTCAAAGGAATTACTACAAATTTAATGTCTCCATCTGATAGACGAATCACCAAAAATAGTCCCAACTACA
Source organism: Vandiemenella viatica (assembly GCA_031002005.1). Classification (NCBI taxonomy): domain Eukaryota; kingdom Metazoa; phylum Arthropoda; class Insecta; order Orthoptera; family Morabidae; genus Vandiemenella; species Vandiemenella viatica. The sequence continues at coordinate 155,155,617 of JARYHS010011408.1, read as the reverse complement.
TAAGCACCGGAGAGTTTTGAAATTTAACACATAAATCAGATGCACTGTCTGGTAATGGAAACTATAGTCCATCACCATGGCAATCTTGCCGAATTATCGAATGGTGAAAAATCATTCATTCAACAGTACTCAAATTACGTAATCCGATGTCAAGTACCTTAAAAAATTTGGCTAACTGGTAGTCCTGTATTAAGATATGTATTGTAATGCGATATTACTAGATTTAACTTGCTGTACATTCCCTAAAAAATTAACAACAATATTAAAGTTGAAATGTTTCATTTATTTTAATCTAATTGAATTGTATGCATTCATTGCAGAGTGATTTCTTTGCTTTATGTTTCTTCCACATCAATACAGAGAGGAGGTAAATTCCCCATTTATTAGATTTAGTGTCACTATATACACTCAACGGCATGCTTGAATACTCTTATTTAACCATGATGTTGTGTTTTATTTCCATTTGTATTTCTTCACAAGCATTGCATATGATCATCATTGTATTATTCCTGTAAATCTATCAGGAAAAATAATTTTCATTTTGTTTTCTTGATACACTTTCAACTTGTTTGTCACGTATTCGACTTGATACTATTTGTTAATTGTTTTCTGAATGCCATCTAAGCCTCCTTTCTTAGCTACTACAATAATTCACAGCTAGTTTTATTACTTATTTGTTTTTTCTTCTCCTTTGTAGGTATCTGTTTTTCTCGTTCTTACAAACTAATTTAAGCATCCCTATAATCTTTTTTTTTTTTTTCTCTCGATTCTACTGCTTTCGAGACGTAGTGCAGTGGTAGACGTTTACTGTAATTTTGTTCGTGAATAATGTCTTTAATTCGCAAGGTTGTAAACGACGTGATGATTTTTCTGTAATGGTGTGCGCAAATGAATCTAGTGAAACTAGTGTCCAAACTTCACAGATTGCCTTATGCTTCTTGTACAATTAAGGCTTGAAAACTGTACCACTTCCGGATTTGCAAAAGTTTCTGCTACTTTAATATCTTTACGCATTATAAAGCTAATTAATATTCTTAGCGCAATAAACCGTTCACGCAGCGCGTTAATAAGTATACGACGTGAAAAAAAGTGTGCAACATTTGTTGTTCAGATTCACTCGTACCAACTAACCATTGTTGGCACATTAATAAGCATTAAAATATCCCATGCGTATTTCATTGGCTTTCGTGGAGTTACATAAAACTAAAAAACTTAATACAATGGCTGTTTGGTTTCCACACAAAAATCCTTTTTTGTCATTAAAATATCATATCTAATACTGAAAGAAAAAAAAAAAAATTTTCTTTCTCAGTCGGCCATATTGGTTTACGAGCATCTATAAATGCTTTGATCTGTATGTAGTTACTATGGCCTAAATTAAAAGTAATACATTTAGTAAAGTGACTAAGTGTGGATAAACTGCTTATGCCATGATTTTAGACATACTGTGCACGATACAACATAGTTGGTCGATAGAAATATTTTCACGCCACAGAGAGTTACGCTGACACTCATTTATTCCAACTTCTAACATTACTGAATGATTTTGAAGATTGCATCAACACGTTGTCTACATATTACGATTGATATCTTTCATCGATACTTTCAATAAGCAAACAACAACTCCGTAAAGGATAGAAATCAGTGACTGCAGGCAGTGGACAGTTGGAGTCCTATATTCTTATCTCTGTATTAGAACTAACACTCACCTCTGCTTTTTTATTTGATACTAGCATTTGCCCGCTGCTTCACGCGCGCGTGCCTTGGCAGGTGTAGAAATTATTTACCGATTTTATTCTCTTATCAGACATTAACGTGGAAAGGCATGAACTGTTAATGTATTCTGAATAGTTTCGTTTGTTAGGTTAAAACGTTAGGTTCGGTTTTCATACTGATGTCAGAGAGTTGTTTTATTCATATTTTAACGTGATGCAATTGATTCAATAGTAGAAAAGGTTCCTGAAAAATTAACAGTAGTAATTCGTGGTTGTAATTATTGTGCGAAGTATAAACATTTATTGTTTAGAACGGCTTTCACGGTTCAAACGACATTCTTTCTTCTGTGCGCTTTCAGAAGCTATGGATTTAGCGTATAGAACCCGGTTATAGGTCAATCGCTTTTCTCGGTGCAGGTTACTTTCATTTGCTCTAGCTATTTCATCTCGTTCTCTTTGACGTTGCAGACGATGTTGTCGGTCTATTTCACTCTCATTTAGCCGATTTCGGCGACATCTTTTAGCTGCAGAAGTTTACCCCGACAGATTAGATCTCTTTCGCAAGGGCATATCATAAACTTTTATACTTACCCAACTCACAGCACTAACAATAAAAACGTTTTCACAGCTGCAATTATCACTATGCGTGAACTTTGGCTGCGAGTATATAGATGAGCATAAACTTGGTTACAATATAGAATATCTGTGGTAGTAATAAATAATATTATTTCTGAAAGCAATATTTAATTCAGCTAAAACATAATATTTTTAAATGCTGATATGGAGGATTCCACGTTAACCGTGGTACCGAAAATTTAAATGGATATATAACAGTTGTAACGTTAAGAAAGCTGATGTGTAATTTTTTTTTGGCGATTTTATGTGTAAACTTTGCCTGGGATTATATAGCTAGGTATAAGCTTTGTTAAGGATGTATCTGAGGATATAATGAAAAATATTGTTTCCATGATACTTAACTAAAAAAAGTTTATTTTTAAATGTGGATACCGAGGATTGCAACATAACCGCGGTGCCATAAATTTATGTAAATATAGCAGTAATATACGACTTAGTCCTCTTGGAAGTGTGCTGAAATATAAAAATTCGTTACGAATAATCACAGCATCTCAATTTTTCTGATTTAGTTATTTTTTGTTGTTTTTTATTTTTTGTTGTTTGGATATTGGTTTTATTTTATGTTGATACACCATCAATTATTCCTGCTTTAAAATAGAAATTTACGTGAATCGGAGCTACTCTTGATTTCAAATCGTCGTATCATTACTGTCATTATTTCAGTCAGATATAATTAATCCAAAAATGTCGAGGTGTTATCATGGTACAGTTTATGTAGTAACGTGCATGTAACTGAAACAATTATTTCTGAGTGGCAACATTATCGCAAGTTGTGAATCGCTTGAAATTCAACCTGACAGCTGATATGATGCTTTGTTATATGCCTAAGAGACGATGCCTGCAGCTTTATAATCTACGCGGTGTAGCATTAGGATATGAAACATTTTTAATTTAAGTTTCTTTCAATATAGCCGTATTTTCTATGTAATTATTTCAGTAGCATGTAAGTACCTGGCGAAACAACAGCCTGGACCAGATGACAATTGACTCGTTTTGTTTAGCATCAGGCATAACGGGTTTAGTTTTAAAATTTAAGCGGTGTAGAATAGAATTTTAGGATGCCTTGTTATATTTGAAATAAAAATTCATTACCAATAATCACAGCATCTGAATTTTTTCTGATTTATTTAGTTTTTGCTGTTTGGATATTGGTTTTTATTTTATGTTGATACACCATCAATTATTCCTGCTTTAAAATAGAAATTTACGTGAATTGGAGTTAATCTTGGTTTCAAATCGTCGTATCATTATTTCAGTCAGATATAATTAATTCAAAAATGTCAAAATGGATCACGGTACAGTATATGTACTAATGTGCATGTAACTCAAGCAATTATTTCTGAGTGGCAAAATTATCGCAATTTGTAAATCGATTGAAATGCAACCTGGACAGTGATGACAGCTGATATGCTTTGTTATAGGCCAAAGGGACGATGCTGTAGCTTTATAATTTACGCGGTGTAGCATTAGGATATGAAATTTTTTTTATTTGAGTTTCTTTCAATATATCCGTATTTTCTATGTAATTATTTGAGTCGCATGTACCTGAATTTTCGGATGCCTAGTTATATTTGCACGTTATAGCCACGAGACATATTAATCGAATAAAGTACTTCCAAATATGTGCAATTCCCCACAAGTCATTATGAAAGAAGTATGTTTTATTACTTGCTGATATTTATAATAGCTGTTTTTCAGACATCGCTCTTCGAGAAAAAACTGAATTTCGTATTAAGTATTGACTTATTGTGGCTGTATTGTACAGCGTTCACGTAGCAATTTTGTTCCAGAGACAAACTGTATAACAGTCTACCAGAGACAATACATGTCTTCAATATTAGTAATATAACTTTTTCGTAATTCAACAGACCTGTTACGATTCAAGTAAATGCTGGTTATACTTGATTCATGTATTCTTTTTATTTTGAAGTACTGCGGTCCAGAAAAATGAATCACAGAAGTGAAAAAAAAATGGGGAAATCCTAAATTTTTTCAGGTCTCTTTATGAAAGGAGTGACCGTCTGAATGTTTATAATTATCTGTGGTCTACAGTTTCACATTTCTGAAGTTTTTTTACTGACTTGCTTCTTCCCATGGTACATATTAGTCGTTAGCTACTTCTGCAGATGTTGATCAGCAACATTAGCTTTAAAAATTTGGAAACACCATGCAAATTGATGCGGTAGATTTTGCGTTATTAGAGATCAAGCCTCACTACACGCAGCTTGCTTACAGATTTATAATAGTATAGAAGATTACAATCAATAATTCGTCTTATTTTTTGAACTTTTGAAATCAAATGGGATATAATCAAAATTAATGAGGCTGAGCTTCTGGCTCAGGGACAGTAATCAGAGTTTAGTAACTGCACTTTGATTACCTGTGTTAATTTAAGATTTGAAAATGACATCTCCTCGTAATTGCAGAGAAATACAAAGTTTATTTATTTTGGTACTCCCATGCTCTAACTTGCAGAAACGGCCACTATCAAATAGCGATAGATACCAAATGTTTGATTAACAAGTTCAGGGTAAAACCATGGCTGAAGCGAACATCCAATTATAGGAAGTACAGTGTTTTCCAAAACCTTGTTGAGAACTGGTGTTACTAATTTTCCGTTAGTTCTTCGAAATAATAAGAAAAATTGTTGGTATACAAACAGCATAAAGCCTTGTGACACATTGCCACATGATACACACTATGCAAGCAGTTACTATTTATTTCATATTCAGCAGATGACGTGAGTTCTAGATACCGAGCGTGATGTGTGAACGGTAACGCTCTGGCCTCGCATTCGGAAGGACGCGGGTTCGAATACCCGTTCACATATCCAAATTTTGGTTTTCCACGGTTTTTCGAAATGACTACAGGTTATTTCCGGGATGATACCTTCAGAAAGGCCATGACAGAATTCCGTCCCGTTCCTATCCCCCAGTCCTTTCTCATCTTTAATGACCTCAACATTGCCGAGGCGTAAAGTCACAAGCAAAAATAATAATAAAAAATAAATTCTCTAGATGGCAGGGAAAAAAACGTTTTTTTCTGACTTGGAAAAAAAACATCAAAAAACTATGAGAAAAACACGTTTCTTTTCTGGGACACGTTTTTTTCATAACTTCTAAATTTAAAAATTTTTAAGGCATTTATCGTTTAATATGACTGTTTTAAAGTTTATACTAAGTACTTATCTTAATTTTTAAATCTACTATATTTTTCTGATTCAGTAACAAAAAAAAAATACGAAAACATTGGCAACATGACTGAAGTTTTCTTTTACGAACGGGAGCTTCGCGAAGAGGCTAGGTTGCGCGAGAAGGAATTCCCGTTCCTTGTTATTTGGATTGATACTCGCTATTTGAATCAGTGCTGCCAGTTCTACGAATTTAATAGTAGACCTATGGATCTTTTTTAAAAAATTATGAATTTTAAATTTATCTACGGATTTTAGCCTCTTTTTTTACTTATTGTTCTTTATTTATATTCGTATACTCAGCGTATAGTGATAGTGAGTCATTAAATTGTCAGTAATCATAAATTGTTTCCTTGCAACCGTTGGCGTAAACCAATGAAAAGAAATAAAGAGTCTATTTTGTATGATAATAAATTTAAATTCAAACTTAAAAGACCGTAATACAGAACTATCAGCGCAGTCTTTATGCACAGTGTGTACTTTTCTCATAATTTAAAATTGCCATCTCAAAATCTTTTGCGTACAATACAAGAACAATCAGTAAAAGAAACTGTAACTATTTCTGAAGTTATGGATCTAGAGGAGACAGAAGAAGAAACAGAAAATTCCGACACCGACCGAACTAGTGTTGGTAGTGCTGATACTAGTGAATGTGGTACTGACATAGAGGATGAATAAAATTATGTTACCTATATAATTACATTTATGAATCATTATGTAAGACATTATATGATACAGTAAGATTTAAAACACACACGTAAAATGTAAGTTCCGTAAATAAAACTATAGTATATCAAATATATTGTTTTCTGAAGAGAAAAATTTGAAAAAGAACAATGGTGCTACGTTTTTTCATGATTTTTTCACAAAGCTGAAAAACATTTTTTTTTAATACTAGGTAGTCCTCACCTGGTCTTGGAGTAGCTGCTGACTCCGACGAGCGGTAGCACCGCCATGCAGACAGCGTAGCACCAGCCGGCAGCCATGATCTTGGCTGCGGTGCGCAGTTTGAGTCTCCTATTCAGGTGGATGGCGTATGTGATGGTGTACCAGCGTTCACACGTGATCACCGTCAGTGTGAAAACCGACAGCTCGGACGCGAATACTGTCAGAACGCCGGCCGCCTGGCAGCCTGGACCTGCAGCAGGTGTTAAGGCACCACTGTGGAGCACTGTGCAAATAAAATTAAAGCTGCTACTCTGCATCCCGTCACCAACGTAGTTAAGAGTTACCTGTAAAGGCCCATTCAAACTAGCAGTCAGCTCAGCAGCTCAGCTCAGGTCAGCTCAGCTCACGATCCAGGACAGCATTCACACTAGCGGTCAGCTCAGCTCAGGTCAGATCAAGTTGTAGACGAGGCCATTTTATTTCAGTTGCTCATAGTAAACAATGCCATATTCTACCCCAACGTCAATTAAATCACAATAATTTTGGATCAAGAGCCTAGAAATACGTCATGATTGTAACAGAATGACCAAAATGGGTCATTCCGTACATTTTTATATTTAACATATAAAAAGAATAATCACAGGAATAACTCTGGGAAGGTTTTGCTAGCCATTGTCCGGGGGACCACCCAAAGGCAGGTAGCCGTCACTTGACGCGCAACATCGGCGGCTGCCATGGACAATGGAGAGGAGCTACCCTGTCTAACGGATTTGGTCAAGCGTATGATCCCTTAGCTCTGGGAAATACACAACAGGGTGAATTCTAGTATCCCCAACCCCATGTCCCCGAGCAGGCAGTTTGGAGGTCACAGTTGACGAATAAGTCAGAGGCTGGCCGAGTTCACACGAATCTCCAAAAGACAATGTTCGCCTATCGTCACAGCCAGTAGGAGGAGCCAAACAAAACAGCAGAACCAATCAACGACAGACTATCCTCTGCATTTTGTAATGCCAGCGAATTTTTGCTCTATGTGAACCACGAGCGACGGGAGGAGGCTTTTTCCTGCGGACGCTGGAGAGCACTTGACGCCGAGTCTTCAGACTGGAAGGAGCGGATCTTCCGAGGTTGGAGATCGCTCCGTCTTGGTATCGAACCTGAGGGTCGATACGAGCGTCCTGTACAGTGAGGTCGCTGTACACTCATTCAGTACGCTGACTGAAGGACGTGGTGCACTGTCCGCTATAGCCAAGGGGCTATAATTATTCCGCCGTCGGGCGAAACATATCGCCGTCACTGTAATCGTTCTACAGTGCAGTGTGGTACTTTCATTCAGTCATTGGGTACAGCCCTGTAACGACCTCTGAATGATTAGGAGTTCTCGCAACCCCAAGTATTGAGATAGTTGGGACAGACTTTCTTAAAGCCACACTTGGTGGATAATTTGAATTATCCTGGCGCCCGGCATTTGTAATCGGATACAGTTAATGTTAATATTGTATTTGATTTATGGTTCCCGATCATTATGAAGGGAACTTCCATTTAAAACCAAGTGTGAAGCTTTCTTGTTTGCCAATTAATGTTGGGAATTTCTTCAAGATCAATTAATAAAAATGTTGTGGTGTTTTAATGCTTTGTTTGTTTATTAATATGTTGGCAATTGTAAGAAGAGGCTTTGCTTAGTTCTTTTTCAATATGTTAATGTTAAAAAATAAATAAGCCTCACCTGTATACCAGTATGAGTACCCAATAAATTAGCAGCCTAGGGTTTTCTTTGAATTATAAAAAGAAGTAAAAAGGTTGTCACCCTTACCTCCCTCCCAGGCACCCACCGCTACAAGATAAAAAATACGATGGTTCTGGGTGCATCCAGAGTTTCAAGTGTAAACAGATCAAGAGAAAAAATAATACCAACTACCGGCTAAGCCGTGCGAGACGAGTGGCGGGAAATGCTTTTGATATTTTAGGTCTCAAATATTTCGAATTTATTTTAGAAAAATTAACTCTGCTTCAGGATTAATTCATAACATAATTTTAGCAACATGTATTTTGTAGAATTATATACAGAAGGATAAAATTTCATGCCATGTAGAAAGTGAATTCCAGGATGAACGAGAGAAACCCTATTTTGCAAATATTCTTTATTTGGGGGCTAACGCTCGAACAGAATCCTTTGACTCAAGAAATAAATTCACATTTTTTTTTTTAATTCGGTAACAGGATCCGTACCTTGGCAGTACTAAAATGTATAGTAATACTTGAATTTATATTAAAGTTTGCTGACTTTATAATAAACAGAAATAGTATGCCGTTAAAATATTTATTTCTTATTTTTTACTCTTTTTAATTGCTCGCGAGCATAGTTTTCAGATGTTAGTCGCCCATTGGTCTGACCTGACCTGACCGTTGCACGTTCCCACTAGCGGTCAACTCAGTTCAGCTCAGGTATTGACCGTTGTTGATCGGTGGCGGCGCAATCTTCAGTTCTACCTGCCTTGCTCTGACCTGAGCAGACCGCGTAGTGTGAATGTTCCCATTGGATTACGTGTATAGCGATTTTTGACCTGAGCTGAGCTGACCGCTAGTTTGAATGGGCCTTAAAGGGTGTTGAACCATACCAAGATAGCCAACATCGAGAAATCACTGATATGTGGAAATAATTGCGATACAGAATTTGTTCGGAAGATACTATACTATGTAAGTTATCTGTTGATCGCAGTTGTCATTGAGAAATACAGTACATCTAATATCGAGTTTTTAATTTAGCAGTCGCTCTGTGAAATTGTAGAAGGTATAGAAAAGATGAAAAACCAAGTGGAGCAGTAGCGATATTAGACGAAAATTATTAACCCATACGAGGTGTCTACTTCGATTTACGATTTCTCTCCTTCTTCACACTGCGCTCATCTCAGTCACGGTACGTAATAAAAGGTATTTGATCCTAACGCCACAAAATGATCTCGGCGATAGAAAGCCTGTGCTATACTACAGAAAAACCTAGCTTTCAAAGGACCATGTTGGGAACTGACGCTAGGAATATTACGTTCTCTGTGCTGCGCTTAGCGTAAACAGCAAAAGACACGAACTTGATGTATATAGTCGTTAATTACTACATTTAGAAATTCAGAATGTAAAGAATGAGCAATAAAGTGTGTTTTTGTGCTACCAAATCCTTGGTTATACAGTGTGGAACATAACGGTATTACAGACTAACTGTGAATAGAATAATGCGGTATAGGTGTTAATTTTGAGTGTGTTCTGGATATGAAGTTTCAAACCATAGTAGGTCGTTAGAGTCTACTCTCTTTGCTGTTCATTGTGTTAATAATTTCCCGTAATTTATGCACTGTATAATCACCATGTGCTTTCACCTGCCAATTAAAGATTCGTAACGATAACACAGGCCTGCCTTATTATCTTTGATGTGCAAAAATATCTTGCCCAATTCGTTTAAGGCCTTTATAGCTTGATCAAACCCATTGTTTCATGCAGTATATCTGTTGGCAAGATTAGTTCAGAAAAGTATGGGCAGAATGCAATACCGTCTGAAATCAATATTCAAGAAAAAGGTACTTTCGTGTGTGTCTTCCTGGACTGAGTGGATATAATTCCGTAAGTATTCTTCGGCCATAAAAAAAACGAGATGAAAACTTCAGTCATGGTATAGTGCTGCAACTAAATGTACATGATTGATTTCGCGTGATATCTAAAATCACATTAATATATGTAAATAATCTTCTACCTTAACAGCAAAACAATGTAATAGTTTACATGAGAGTTATAATGCTTAAATTTCGCTATATACAAAGTTTCTATAGCTTCCTTCGCTATCTTCGTCAAATGAGGCAATATCTCAAAGGAAATAGTCATGAAAGTACGGTACATACCGGTCTGCCATGCGACGGCGGTAGTGAAATAGCGGCCGACGGAGTTGGCGTCCTGCGCGGCTAGCAGCAGCAGGTAGAGGCCCATGCAGAAGTCGGCCATGGCGAGCTGCGCCATGAGGAAGCCGGGCACTGTGCGTCGCGCGCACAGGAGCACCACCAGCACCGCCAGGTTGCCTGCCAGCGCCGCCAGCGCCACCAGCCAGACGGCGCCTCGCAGCGCCCAGCCGCCCATCAGGTCCTCGCACGGGCTGAACGCGTCCGGCTGCGGCAGGCACCGCACCTGGCGGTAGTTCTGCGCCAGCCTGCCGCACTCGGCCACCAGGGGCTTCACGGTCACCTGCACACAGCAATCACAGTCAGTGGACAGTCAGGTCCTCGCAAGGGCTGAACGCGTCCGGCTGCGGCAGGCACCGCACCTGCCGGTAGTTCTGCGCCAGCCTGCCGCACTCGGCCACCAGGGGCTTCACGGTCACCTGCACACAGCAGTCACAGTCAGGTGGCTCCGGCTTCCACACAAGCTGTACCATCTACCTGTTGCTTGACTTGTGTTTAAGTAGCCTAATAAGTGGTATCTTAACACACATATATGAACACTCCCTTAACTTACTGATAATTGGTCTACTAAAACATACCGCTAATAATTTACTTATTCGTAGAACACCTGTTTCCAAACTCTATTCTTGTAAACGAGTAATAACGAATTCAGAAACTGACAACACAGTATCGATTAATGCAAAGATTCACAATGACAGTTCGGCGTAAATGAGAACGTACAGAAAGAAATTCCTTACTAAACGCAGGAAAAAGGATTACTAAAAATTATTCTTAGATACTAATGTAATAGTAATGAATGTATATCAATATCAGCCACTGCTTCAGGTTGTTCGGTCAAGTTGTTGACAGAGTTTCAATTGGTGGCACAATTCTCTGTTGCTGCCGTCAAAGATTACAGAAAACCCAACAGTATAAAGGGCATCTGCTGCAGAACATGAAATCTGGAGTTCATAGCTTCCAAGTCATACTTCACACACAAACAGCAAGCATCGTCATAGGTAAAAAAATAGATTATGTGCCTACAAACGTGCCGGTTGAGTCCATCAATTAAAAGTGAAACCTCAGAGTCACCAGGTACATACTTAAAATGGAACTAGCAAACAGGTGTTGTTTTAAACACAAAAAAACCCTTCAGGAACCTCATTAGATCCTGAAACATTATCGCAAATAGTCGCCAAAGTAAAATTTCATCTTATGTTTGTAAACTTATACCATAAAAGCAAAGACTTCAATATCACTGATGTTCCATGGTTCCGAGGCAATTACTGCAATGCTGAATGCAATCTGAACAGAAGTAGGTTACCAGAACCTGTGCACTCGCCCTTGGCCGTACCTTGTCCTGGTGGAAGGTGCCGTCGAAGAAGGCGGCGTCCTCCCGGCTGGCGCTGTCTTCCTCGTCGCTGGCGCTGTTGTCGTCTTCAGTTCCGAAGCCGCCCAGCGTGGCGCTGCTGGACCAGTTGCCTGCCCAGCGGCGCTCTCTCACAGAGGAACAGCGCTGCTGCATCTGAGCCATGAACTCCTGACCACACACAATACAGCCAGTGGTAGAGTGAACATATCGCTGAGAGAACTGCCACAACAATAATAATATTCTCTAAATAATAGTTACCAACATGTAGAGGTAGAAATGTTATCAAGTTCCTGGGTCCCATCTTTCTGCATGATTCTATCATAATACTGTTTTCTTCTTGTTTATATTATACTCGTATTATTGAAACACATTATTTTCTTCCATCCACAATGCGGCCGAAGTTACTAAACCACCGATTCTATCCTCGGTGTATAAAGAAATTATCATCATTCGTAATCTCGACACTCATAACATGTGATGGTGTTTGATGTTCAGTCACCAGGTTGTGCAACAAGTACCTATTTTAAATTCAATGCTACCTTCGTCGGAATGGGGTACCAAACTTTGTGGCATGTAGGCCTGGATATAGCTGCGTGTTTCAATAAAACTAACTTTAAACGTGTTCTCCACAGCATTTTTAGCTAGTAATCTATTTAACTACAAACGTGTCATCTCCTACCGAGGATCACAGTAATCACGTATTTACCAAACAAATCCGATGTTGTAATTTGGTGCTCAGTCTTTGTCCACATAAGGATGACGGCTAATAGGCAGCTGTCACACGGATTCTACGCGCTGATCTCTGTTCGTTAGGTCAACACAGTTTTCCGAAGATATGTTATCGTATAAAAGTTTTACACCAGTTCTCTACCTTAATGGAAGTTTAAAACTGTCATGCGTAAGAAAAGAAAATCTAAAATACAGTATTTTAATAATTAGCACAACTAAACCAAACTGTAGAATTTACGATGCTTCCTTTTGTGTTTCCACTATAAGAGAATAAAGCTAAAAAATGCAACGATACGTAATTCCTGCTAGTTAGGAACCAGACATGCAGTATAGCGTTACGATGGTTGCTCGTAGTTTAGTGATATTCGGGAGTACTCGAGTTAGAATCCCCAACCGAAATCCAAATTTGGATTTTCCATGAGTTCGCTAAATCACTCCAGGTGAATTCTGGGATGATGCCTTTGAAAACCATGGATCTGCACCAATCCTATGTTTTGTTAGTTAGAGGCGAAGAAAATTTCAATAAGAGAATGAGAACTGGTAAAGATCCCAGCTGATAGAAGGGTCTAGATTAAAAAAAAATTCTATTGATGTAATCAGGTATTTACCGATCAGCGGCTCAATGTTGATACATTCTTGAAGACCTTTATATTTAAAACATTTATAAAGAACCTAATTTGCTTGAACTTATCTATACAAACTGGCAATTAGATTGGTATAAAGAAATGAAGACTCAAACAACTCCGTTATAGTTTTTTAACATCTCTATAATTAAGAAAAGAAAACTCTTTCAGTTACTGGGAAGAAGAAAAATTCAGTTTTCCAGATGAATGTTTAATTAGATTTAACTGTACCGATGTAATTTTTTTGTATGTTGTAGTACCCAAAAAATTACCTACAATTTCTTTAGAAAAATTGGATCTCTTTTATGTGAATAACATTTGTATAATTCAGTTAGAATTTAATGCCATCTCACGTAGCAATTTAATGTGTGCCATGGATGTAAGCTCTATGCGAAATTGGTATATTACACAAACTTTAAAACTACCTGCTTTAAAGTTGACGAGAATAAACTTCTGGCGTTATTAGCATAATCAAAGGAATTTGGTTGCAACATAGCTATATGCCAAGCATAATAATTATAAGCCTAATTACTCTTTGTGGCTTCAACGGTTTAAGCACACCAAATGGTGTAAAAAGAAACATTTACAGAATGGTAGCGCTTACTCACATTGGTCTCTGGTTCATGTATAACGCACTCCCCATGCTATATTTAACAAAGCTCTAGGGTGGGACATGCCTTACGGTAAGTAGCTGAGGTGACAACGCGACTGCAGGCAGGTGGAGAGGGAACCTTAACAATGGAATACTGGAATGGCAATATCTAGAAAGACGTGGAGCGGCAGGGCCTTAAAAGTGAGGAGTACCACTCCACGAAATTGTGGGGCTTTTATTCTTTACGTCTGCGAAATGTGAGACATTTTTTTGCAATGAATTCTGGGTCATGGTGCTTTTTAACATAACCGCAGCCTCCGCTAATATACCTGCCCGGATATCCAAACATGTATCTTTGCGCATTTTTCACTCATTTAGGACCATACGGGAAAAGGGCCCGGCAAATGCTAATTGAATATAAATAAATCTATATATATAAAGATGAATGTATGTATGTTTGTTTGTTCTTCATACAAATCCACAGTTTTCATCCTATCTCAATGAAACTTTGCACACTTATCCTTTGAAACAAGGAGAAAAATAATGTCTACATTTGGTTGAAAAATTATTTGTATAAATAATACATGTTGTCTCATAATTTCGAAATACTACTGAATGGCGATAGACAGACGCGTTGGTTATGGATGTCTCTATACTGCTTTTTCCGTGTATCGGTCAGACAGCTCAGTGGTTAAAGCGCTTGCCTACAAATGTTTGAGTCGTGGTCTCCGGTTTAAATATCCGTGGAGGCTAAGATCTTTAAAAATTGTTTTTGATCGTAAGAATCACGCCTGGGCCGTAGGTTATTCGGATTGAATGTTAAACTGTAGATATCACAAAATTAGGGGTGCAATGCGAGGCAAATCGTAGGTAGTCTTGCAATGCTGTAGGTGTACACTTTCTTTACGTTATAATGATTCCTCTGGGGTTGTTCGCAGTCAGAGAGAGAGAGAGTGTGTGTGTTAACCGCAGTAATAATACTATAAATACGGCGGTAAGCCTCTGTCTTTCTGTTACGTTTTGACGACCAAATGGCTATATCGATGTTGATGGAATTTTACAAGAAAATCTGTATGAAGGGCACAGGATATTTTTTCCAGTATGATTAACAGTTGTAGTCACGAAATTTTTAGACCTAATCGAAAGGTGACAGAAATATGTTGGAAACTGTTTCTCTTCAAGAGACTGGTTCGACGGTAGAATGATATAGTGATAGCTTTACTGTCATATTATGCCAACTCGGTGTTGTTTGGATCCAATCCTTCGTTTCCAACAACTTTCTGTATTCAATTCTGGCAAAAAATTCTCAATCCACGCGTACGAAGTCGCGGGTACGAGCTAGTAAATAAATAAAACAGACCGAGTACGAGTCGAGCCTCGCACATTTAAGATTCCGCATTTTAATGACCGTCACAGTTATGGATGCGGTAAGCCACACAACAGTCACTAGGCACAAAAATCAATGATGGGGATAAATGAATGCAATTTTTCTCGGCGTTGTTTATTTATAAATGTTTCTCGGGAAACAAACCGAGTAATATTGTGCATCAATAATAATATTATTCGGTTTGTTTCCCGAGAAACATTTATAAATGTTAGGGATATTTTCAGGTTAAGCAGTGAACTCCACTGGGCGGTTCTCCGACGCTATGTAACGTTGGCGTCGTGCCACTAGCTAAGTCGTTCAATTATAATCAAATGTATCATAAGTAATATCAGTTCCAACCAATAGAACACAAATACACCTGAATTTGGAGCACTTTCAAACAATATACTAATGATATATAACAAACTAAATGGCAACAAAATCTCTCGCTGCTTACGACGTATACTAAATGTTAATATTTTTCATATTTTTTGTACAGAATACGGGGAAAATTTTTAAGTTCTCTGGTAACAGCTTTTTAGAAAGAGATATGTAAAATTGACAGTATTGACGGTATTTTCCAGTAAAAGAAATCGGAAAAAAAAATTTTCGTCCTGTAGTTGACAAACTCAAAGTCTCCATATCTGTACTTGTATATGATCCCTTTAAACTTAACAAAAATGTTAATACAATCTTCTGTATTGTGTCAGCGAAATAAATATCATGTAAGAAATTGAAGTCTACAATTTATTGCCTGTAGGTTGTAATGAGACACCCTGGGTCGAGTGATAATAAATTCCATTACTCTGCAAAATGTCACCAGTAACACAGAAGCGTAGCGTTTTCGTCAATAGGCCTAGCCAATTCTGCCAGGGTTGGCCATTGTTTGCCCAAGAGTCAGTGAATGCCACTCACCCTAGCCAGATAAGATCTAAACAAATAAGGGTCAAATTAGACTATGCTAAGCGGCACATTTCCATTGGAGGTGTGGGAAACGTAAAAGGAAAAATATACTATACAGGGTGGGGACAAAGACACGCCCTTTCATGACGTTTTTTGGTCCTAGCTATGGATTGGCCCAAATACGAGGTGGCTCTTTTTAACCTATAAGACTAGCACTTGGAGATCGAGATATGCGTATGAGTTGCAGGCGATGTGCAGATGACATTGTCTCACCTCGTGTTTGCGATGAGCGGCCGGGTCGTGAGTCCCTGGGAACTGGAAGGCGCAGCAATGGTACGGATATGTCAGCAGTGCCACGCGGATGTTCTGAAACATATGTGCGAGAAGTGGATCTCAAGTGCTGGCTGCAGCGATATCAGAAATATTTCATAGCACTAGCATCTTCCGTACACCGACAATAGTTCTGTCGAAATAGCAAAGCCATAATTTTATGCTAAACTACAATAGAAACTGAATTGGTATTTATTATTTAATTCTGATCTCAGAAACATTTAACCTAATTGTAACCAAAATTATAAAGGATCTAAAACATCTGTCTATTTAATTTTAAAAAAATCACTTTTAGGTACTTTTCGAAACCGTCTTAAATAAAAGGTTTAAGCGAAAGAACCTGCCCGAAAATACTTACAATAAAAATTAAAATTATCCTGATCTATTTAGATCCTAAAACACTGTGTAATTCTAATTTAGTAGAATACCAAGCAGAAACTGTGAGAGACCTTAAGACATATATCAAACTGGAATTAATAAAATTAGCATCGGAATAACGCATAACGGCACAATGTTATATGTATTCACAACTTCAGAGCATTTGTAATTCAGAAAATCGTCACAATCAGTTAATCTTTACATGATGATTATGAACTTCAGGAAATTATGCTCAAATTATGCTATTTCTAATACCAACTTTACTGTCCATACCAAACCGCGCTGACAGCCAAATAGGTTCCGTTAACACACACACTATGACGACGTCTATTAAAAGTGATTTATCCAAGCTACAAACTTACGTTTTGACTCTTCTACTTTTTCTTGCCTTACACATTGAGCTGATGTTTGATATAGTATTCTTTTAAACAATTTCTTCCTCAAAGGGCAGTGGTCTGTAATTCCCATCCACATATCAACGTTCATCGGAAGTTCATGTTTTATGGGTTTGACAATGTTTCTACACAGCATTTTTTACGCCACTGACATCCGTCTGTTAGCAATATGAATTCTGTGACGTCCTCAGCTCAATAATCTTCGGTAAGTTCGATAATGCGCGAAGTGTTAGTTATACTGGACTCTACCACAACTTTACGTGGGTAACCAGTAAATTTTAAATGAATAGCTGCATTTGATTTTATTTGCACTTATATTGTTAAAAAAATGTAGCAGCAATGCCAACCAAAATACATGTGGCTTGTGGAAGTAACATCACGAAAATACGAAAGTCAGTGATAAAAAAATTATAATGCGGGACAGAGACTAAAGAAAATTACAGAGTGACGTTCGTTTAAGTTTGTTTATTTACAACATTTTTAGGCTACTGCTGCTCTAGAGTTTTCATATATTCAACAATTTTCAAATTAGCTATACAGCAAAATTAGTTGGACGTATTTTTCGTTCTGTTGCATTATTCACTGATCTTGATACACTATCTAGGAAGGTATTCAACAGCAACTGCGACAAATGTATCTTTCTGTTAACATCGGTGAAGATCGAAATGGTTCTGATATGATCCCTTAAATTCCAAAAACACTCTAAATTTTGTAACACAGATTCCAAATAATTTCGGATAAAATTATAATTCTTTGACAGTCATCCAAATACTTTTTCTGTGTTCAGTATTATCTGTTAACCACAAGTTACCATTAACTTTAATTATGTCTACCAATAAAACACATTTTTAAGTCGTCGTTCGGTCTGTTGAAGTACACCTCTTACATACTTTTTTCAGCGAATGGACAGTACAAGTTTTTTATTTCAATGAAGGACTGGGGTAAGGAAAGGGAAGGAATTTGGCCATAGCCTTTTGAAGTAACTATTCCAGTATTCTCTGGAATGATTCCGGGTAACCCCAGAAAACCGAAATCTGGATGGCCAAGCTCGGCTAACACAGCTGGTAGGGAATTTAAGTTTGTGCAACAGAAACTAGAATTGAATCAGGTGGATAAATCGATACAGCTACTCATTGTCGAAAAAGACCCACCACCACGTTTACACACACACACGAAAACTTGTTTTGAAATTCTTATAATACTTAATTTGTTCATAAATGCAGTTTACTGTTTGTTTTATCGACTTAACACTGAATAAACCGGTTTTCAATACAATTTTTTTTAACACATACGGTAGTAAAACATTGGATTTACAAGAATGGATGTTGATTAACGTTTCATCAAAAACAATGAAATTTTTAGTTTCCTTTGCTTCAGGTAGTCTGTAAATCAAGTTACTGTGTAACTTCCTGTAATTGATCTTCTTGAAACCTTCAGGAATTTCTTCCTTGAAACATTTTAAACTATTCTTCCATTTGCTTGTGGAAGTAATTTTGGTAACGTTCAAATACGAACATCGTAAGAATAAATTATACTATTCACTTTATATTTGCCACACACGTTCCTGAGGACATAGCTTTTAAGAAAAAGTGTTCATACAAGCAAAAAGAAAGGTGTCTTAGACGTGATGCTACATCGAAGTTACGATACGGTATATCGTTAACACAACAAACAAACCTATTTGCGATAATATTGTTCACGACAAAGATGGTATATGCGCTGTACTGAGAACACAAGATTCCATAAAAAGTGAAAATTATCACGAAAACTAAATTCCTCAAACCTTGTTTTGTAAAAGTACATGTTTTTACTTTCTGGTCCAGGCTGCATTAAAACCTAACAACCATGGCCGAAAATCAATCAATTCCAATTACATACGATACAAATACGTTGATGAAGAGTGCAAATGCTATCTTTGGCGCGAATAATGCAGTCGGAAATGGCGTTTGCCTATTGTTTTAACAATGCACCGTATCGTAAATTCGATGTGGTATTACATCTAAGATACGTTTCTTTTTGCTTTCATGTACACTTTTTCTCGACAGGTACGTTATTAGGAACGTGTGTGATGAATTTCAAGCGAACAGCACATTTCCTTCTTACCAGGTTCTTATTTTACCACTGCCGTAATTTTTTACACGGGAGTGTGACAGTTACACTTAGGAATTAATACTTACCAACTACGGATAAACTATTTAATATGGAACCGTTAGTAAATAAGAAGAATTCAAAGGTATGAAACTTCACGGGCTATTATAATACTTTACTTAAACATTTAATGTTCACGTAGCAAATAACATTAAATTCTCAAAATATAAAGTTGTGTATTGAGGCAATTATTGTGAATTCTAATAATATGAAAATTGTTGTTATCTTGTCGTCTAATAGAAACAGGTGTTTGTGATTATTTGGTAAGGTGTTACCCGAGATTTTGAGTGCCATTTCCACTGTCCACGTAACCCACGTCTCAGGGGCGGATCGAGGATTTTGTTTTGGGGGGGGGGGGGGGGGTTTGAGCGGACTTTGGTTTGGGGGGGGGCTTGGCTTGAGTGAATTTTGGTTCAGAGGGCTTGCGTTCAGTGGATTTTGGTTTGGGGGGGGGCTTGAGTCGGGAAAAAGGTGGTATTTATAGCCTCCTCGGGCCTCAAATCCGTAGAGCTAAAAAAAAACAACAAAAAAAAGGTCTCAATGTCAGGGGTGGACCAGATAAGTTTGGGGGGGGGCTTGAGCCCCCTAGCCTCCCCCCCCTGGATCCGCCCCTGCCACGTCTGTAGTTGTACCTGACCCATTAATCCAATCCAATGAACCACAGGTAGTTCAGCGTTCTTTTAACATAAATAAAGTCAAATATAGTTAGAGATGAACACCGCTTTAAGAGCTCTAAAAATTGTCAGCCGAGACCGAATAACCAACAAGAAATCTCGTGCCTCTGAATGAAACTTCATTTTCAAGTACCCAACAGACAATTTTTCCTTTTGTTTTACTCACTTTGTGAAAAAAAATTCCACTTAAATTGTAAATTACTTACTAAAATTTATTCAGGCGCTAGTTTTTATTTAAACTTAATGTTATTAATTTAAACAAGCAATTATGTTTGAATAAATATATATTAACGAGTATGATTGTGATTTAAATACTCCAGCTATTTTGTTGCTGGGATACCGACCAACTTCACGGTGTGTTTCTAAATCGTTTGCGATATATAATCAGACATTTCGCCGTAGACTATTTTAGGTGAGGCATCATTTAATGAAAACAAATTACCTTTGGTACTAGTGACGGTCCCGCCCACCCGTTCAGAATTTAATTTCGTGAGAAGTTGAGAAGCAGAGCTCTCGAGTTTCGCGAGTACAGCGTTATGAATGACGCAGTCGTAAAACAGAACTTCAGCTGAAGTCCACTGCCCTCGTTATGATATTTTATTACAAATTCTGGGCTGTTGACGTCGACGGATATTTACCGACCCTCCAGTACGCTAGAGTAGGATCCTCTATTACGTCAAGTGAGTTGTCTGCAGATGACATTTAAATGCTGACCTTTAGAGAAGAGCAAGGCATATAGCTAACCGATCTAATTGGTGAGCCAATGAGAGTGTTCTTACAACGTAATATACTGGTGTCTCTAATTCATAAAGTTACTTCAAACAGCCATATGAAGCAAGTTTATAATTATTTATGAGCCAATCATGGGGTGATTATTCTAGCACATAAAACAAGAGGGGAAAAAGAGTAAAATAACCGTAAATCTTAAATTTGAACCGAGAAAATAGTTTTAAAAATAAAACATGGAACAAAAAATATAGGATGCTTACCATTGAAGATATAATAATATTCATATAATAAACCTTTATTCAAGTGTTGATGAAAATTTTGGATTTTTCCGCCCTGTTGAAAACTTTTTCACAGTTACATAGGGTGACATTAGAAGTTGCAAGGTAGTTTCGCAGTAAAAGGAAATATGATTGTAAACGAGTTATGACTTATACAATATTATACTCTCTTAAGACTTATTAAATAATGGTAAAACATTTTCTCCAGTTCAATAAAACATGATTATTAAAATGTGCCGCAACCAATTTTCCCAGCGAAATGAAAGTTCAAAATGGTATAAACATTTCGGTTATTTTCAAACTTGAATACATTTCAATAGACTCATTCTTTAAAGTATTTTTTTTTTTCACCGACAGTTTATGACTACTTGTGTAAAAGATTATTTCAATCCCTAACACCTATAAGAATCACTGATTTTCTACATAACGCAATTAAGTAGACAACGCATTTACGTTTTTCGAATCACATGCCAGCTGTAATTTATCGCAGGTATACACGGTTCATAAAGAAATATGGACCATTGTAACATAATCAGGTATTTTAACGAAACAAACACGCATTACAGCTGTCCATGACGAGTTAAAGAAAATCTTTAAATGACAAAACTTAACTTTGGAAAATAATAGAAACAACTGCTAGAAATCACATTTAATAAAAAGGAGCGTTTAGCTGTCCAGCATTTTTTTATTAAAATTTGTCATTAATGTCTTGACTGGTTTGGTGTAATACTCCACCTCTTTTTGCTTTGTGTTAATCTCTTCATCTCAACAAACTCATTCCAACCTACGTCCTCAATTATTTACTTCACATATTCTAATTATCGTCTTCCTCTTCAATTACTGTCACCAGCTATTTCCTGCACTATCAAATTAACCAACCCCATACTTCTTAAAACGTTAATAACCATCTATCATTTCTTTCTACCATCTTTATCAACTTTTTCCCTCATCCACCATTCCTAAAACACGTTCATTTTGTACCTTTTCGGTCCACTTACTTTTAAACGTCCTTCTAGAGAATCACATTTTAAACGCTTGAATTTTCCTTTTTTCTCAAGACTAAGCTTCACTTCCAGTGCTATGATATATGATCCTATTTATTTATTTAATCTACTACTATTGCTTATCATTTCAGCTACATTTCATGACTTTGTTCATAGTGTTCACTAATTATCCAATGTCCTGTTAAAAATTATTGTTCGGCACCATGTCAAAAATATAACAGTTGAAACGGACTTTAAATTTATTATTATTTAATGGCTATTACATTACTGTCAAACTAAATGTCAATTGACAATATATAAGTAACATTATAGAAACTAAGCATAGAAAAGTACAGAGAATCATATAGGAAGTCTTTATTTCAGGATGTAGCCTCTTTAAGTCAAGTGAGCTATATATTACAATTTAATTCAGCGTAGGTTTGTTGTAGTTCCTTCCAGGCTGATAGATATTGAGCGAGTCTCTTCCAGTTCACGCCTGTAACTAGACGTATGTCTCTATCCCAGCGATCCGGGGGTCTTCCTCTTGCTCTTTTCAGGTTCCTTGGTAATATGTATGTATATTATCGAAAGTAGATAAAACTGTATCAGCTGTTCCAAAATTCGACTAGCTCAAATAACGAATCCGAAATTTTCAAAGATTTGTTTTGAACAAGGACACTTTAATTAAAAATTAAATTAAAAAACATGAAAAATATTTATGGCAAAATAGAAACTGGAGAGCCAAAAATAAAATGGATTTTGTTTCTATAAGCTGCTTTCATTATCGTGTCATTAATTATATAAGTTTAATGAATATTTTCAAAGACTATGTTAAAAACTATAAGACCAGTTAAATTTTAAAAACGAGAATTAACTTGATCAAATCAAAAAAAGTTTCAAGTTACAAATTCTGACGAAATTTATCCTCTCAAAGTAAAAGCAAATAATATTTAAAACTGAACTTTAGCACCCTGAACAATTTCATTTTACTGATCAATTTTATCTTTAAGAATATTTCCAGATTTAACTTTATTGATAAAAGAAATAGCGACTTTTAATTTTTTGAAAATTTAATTTTTGTTTATCAGGTTTCGGAAAAAAATTAAATCCTTGGAATTATGTACCAAATATTTGAATTAGTGTCTTATTTTATGAAGAAAATCTAAATTATTTACCTACAGCACGTGTAACTCTTTGAAAAGTAACAAATACATTTTCTGACCACGTTTTGACGTACGGGAAATTTAAATACCTTTCGTCCTCTGTAAAATTATTATCGTATCAGGTATATGAAATGTGTAATTATTAAATATTTGATTCTATGCAATGCAATAAATGTGGAATTTGAAGCATTAAGTTTATTTGTTTTTAATATAACCGCGAAGTCATTGATAGTATCCTAAATAAAATTATTTCCATCCTATATAAACGTAAAATTTGTATCACAAAAACAAAACTAACATTTCATATTTTCTAGAGCCTGTATCTTCTCAAGTAATCTTCTTAATGTAACATTCTAATCATTCTGAACATCGCGTTACATATCACTTACGAGAGAGAAAGAAATGTTTTGTTAGCGCATGTTCGGTGTTTTCAAAAGCCAGAGTAATCTTCTACTCCTTGATTAATTATTACTGTTATAACTGAAAGTGTAAAAAAAAAAAAAAAAAAAAAAAAAAAAAACCTTTTAATAGATAGTGAATTTCGACATCTTTTCTTGCTGCAAAGGTATGTAAAATACACACCGACAATTAGTATTATTATTCAAATTCTTGTTATTTATCACTTACGAATAGCTGAATTTTGGAACATCAAACTCATTGCCAAACTTGCTTCTTGATTCTGCGAAGGCGAACTGTATACCAGCTAAGCAGATAATCTCTACTGACGAACATACTGACTAGATCATTATGTTTGCTGCCAGCCGTTAATTGGCACCGTTGTTGCTATGCACTGTTAATTGCGATACAAATAGTGACCAACATTACATACACCTGTACGCAGAAAATAAGTAGAGCTCTCATAATGAATGTAGATATCTTGCGATGTAAGACGTATTATCGGAATATTTGGGAAAATCTCAATTATTTCGGTAAACTAAATACAGAAAGCCTCTCTCGTTGGCCTAGATCCCAGCGACACTTTAACAGTGTAATTCGATCCTCGCTGGTTGAAACTTTTTTATCATTTGTTCGTCTACAGTAAATTGTCCGTCGGATGGAAATATAACACTTGCCGGAACCCTTGCTGTTCTTCGAAAGAGCAGGCTTCGTTCTCCATTAGTTATATAAAACTATAACATTACCCTCATCACAGTCATCTATTCATGCACTAACAACTAGTAATAACAGTAAACATACTGAGGAAGTCAAAGGGAAACCAGTTCACTCAAATTAAACCTAAAAGGTTCGGTGGAGGGGAGACCTTACATAACGATCGCCGATGAATGTGAACAAGGTGGCCATAGAAATTCCCATCGCATAATCATGAACGACTGAGAAATTTGTAGCTTAGGCACCAATGTACCATTCACTACAGATTTCATATGCGAGACGTTAGGCTTGAATAAACCCAGCACCAATACCAAGTTAGGTTTACTTGTCAGCGCTTCATTGGAAAATGTGTAATCCCCTGTGCTGAAGTATCTCAAGCACATTTATGAACATTTAGTACCATCGATAAAAAGATTGGAAGAACAACACCTACCACGATTATGGACGTAGTTCTTTGCATATACTTAAAACAGAAACAGCTAAGAATGAACCAGGGGGAGAAACATACTTCCGCCCGCAACCTGTCAGGAAATCCAGGAGCTTCGCAAGCTTGTGTGTTTGAATGGATGGCCAATGGGTGAAAATTTAGAGATACATGCGGCTCAGACATGTGCTTCTGTTGATGTATGCCGGGGTCTCAAAATACACCACAAGGACTAAGTGGGCTGCTATAGCCGCACTCGCCTAATGGTGGCTCCCCATAGCCTGTGGTTTTGTAGGCCGCGCGATGCAGCCAAATTATATGGATCATCATGCACCACAGGTTAGCCTTCACCACCTCGCAGCCACCTCTCCACCACGTAGCTTAGTGTCGTTTCAGCTACCCGGGCGTTTGATGTTTACCGACTGGGTTGCGGATAGAAGTGAGCCATCCGTACCAGGAGAGGCGGTTCCTATCACACGGCACACTGTTCATAGCTAGCTGCCGGCAAATGAACAGGCCATGGGAAGCCAACTTTAGATGGTCGCAGGGGCCCACCCACGCCGTTTACACGTGGCGAACGCGACGCCTCAGCCAGAGCAATCTATATTTTACACAGCGACCACAACAATCGTGTTCCCCTTCCCGAAAGCGGTCCTGTGTCCATTCATGTGGACAAATAGCTTTCTACCTCTGTGCAACGCAAAACGTCGACTATGGCGCAGTTCTGCGAGAATTTGTTCGTGTTTCTCCGGCACTCCGATACCGCGAGTGACCTGTATCGCATGTAGTTTTGGCATTAACTTCAGTGCATAATCTTACTACGCAACATCTTGACTCATGCTCACAGTTTGTAACCATTCATCACTCCTGAAATTGTACTAGTTGCGGAGATCATGTTAAATGTCTGGAGTAATTAAATTCATTTAGTACCACGAGTGCATATACAAATAATGTTTAATGACATTTGTCTCCGATTATTTGACTAATGAATCACGCAATTATCTCAAACATAAATTTTAACTCAATGCATTTCTCCGTCATTTATCTCGATGTTGGTAGCAAAATCAGTAACCAATTCATTGAAGCTTCTCTTTACGGGAATGAAAGATAACATCCCAGAATTGCGGAAAATGATATATCTGTTCCTATTAGAATCAAACGTGATATCAGAAAATCTGTGTCCTAACATACCATAAAAACACAGTCTAATAAAAGTTATTGATCCAGGTTCACAAGAAGGTGCATTTTTTTTATGATTTTAAGAAAGCATTTGACTATGTGCCATACAACCGCCTTATAGTGAAGCTTCGAGTGTATGGTATATCGGATCAGCTTTGTGAATGGATAAAGGATTTTCTAACTGGTCGGTCTCACTATGTCGTTGTTAGAGGAGAAATTTCTTCTAATCTAGATGTTACATCGGGAGTACCTCAAGGAAGTATAATAGGACCACTTCTTTTCTTAATTTTTATAAACGATCTCGGAGACAAAGTGAAAAGCATTTTTAGATTGTTTGATGATGATGCGGTTATTTATAGGGAAGTAAGGAATTTGGCCGATTGCTTAGAAATTCAGCGTGATCTGGATATTATTTTGGCATGGTGCGCTGAGTGGTAACTTACTCTAAATTGTAAAAAGTGCAAGACAATGAGCATAACTAACAAAAAGAATCCGATTGTTGAGAAATACGAGTTAAACAATTCAGTTAATGATATGGTCGATTCTATGAAATATTTGGGAGTAACAGTACAAAGGAACATGAAAT
This sequence comes from Vandiemenella viatica, assembly GCA_031002005.1. Classification (NCBI taxonomy): domain Eukaryota; kingdom Metazoa; phylum Arthropoda; class Insecta; order Orthoptera; family Morabidae; genus Vandiemenella; species Vandiemenella viatica. Next base: position 155,129,309 of record JARYHS010011408.1, on the reverse strand, counting down.
GGGACTTACACATTAATTCGTTAGTAGGTAGAGCTAATTCTAGACTGCGGTTCATAGGTCGAATATTGAAAAATTGTAATGAACAAACAAAGGAGATAGCGTACAAATCTCTTGTGCGTCCACATTTGGACTATTGTTGTGCCATTTGGGATCCGTTTCGTAAGGGGTTGATCGAAAGTATAGAGAAAGTACAGAGAAGAGCCGCTCGATTCGTGACCGCTTTCTACAGTCCTTATGAAAGCGTCACAGAACTGATTAGTAGACTAGGTTGGGAGTCTCTGGTGGATAGACGACGCACGTTTCGTTTAAACTTATTGGTAAACATGTGTACTCCCACTTTCAATTAGAGTGTAGTGAAATACTTCGTCCACCTACCTATTTGAGCCGGAATGATAGGAAAGATAAGATTAGAGAAATAAGCTGCCGCACTGATTCTTATATGAATTCTTACTGTTCGGGAGACATTAATTCAATGTTTTAAAGATTTAATGAACGAAAAATGGTGAATAAAAATTTCCCCCAACGGCCTACTGTCTATTCTTAATTTACTTATATGCCGACATATACTTGCCGACAAAAAATTTTAACCATCCAGAATACATGGTTGGATTTGAGTGCAACTTCGTACACATACACACCGTCGGCGGGTGTGTAAATGATTAGAGTTGGAATTTTTTTTTTTATTTTTTATTTATTTATGGTCGTTGGCTTGCGCCAATTGACCAGCTGATTAATTACAATATTTTACAGTTCCATTTAGTCTAGACATAGTACAATTTATTTCTATTATAAACATTAATATATCTTTTGATTCGGTATTACCTATAGGTAGTAGTACATTTTATATCCATGATGGCCAATGTGGTGATCAACATTCCTGTTATATATTACACTTGTTGGATTTTTCATACATAATTGACTATTCTATTGAAAATGTTGTATTACATTGGAGTGGTAATTAGTTTAGACATAGTACAATTTACATTTATTGTGACCTTCATGTATCGTTTGTTTCGGCATTACCCATAGATTGGAATACATTTTATATAAGTAATAACCAATGAGATGAGTAAGGTAATTAACAATCCTATTACAAGTTTTACATTGGATTGTTTTGTCAAATAATTTAAACTGGGTATTTTGTATTTTTCATTCGGACTTTTATAATGAATAAGTGTGTGAATAATTTCTCGTCTTTTACTTTATGATTTGAAACGTGAGTCTATCATGTGGGTATTATTTTATTGTAGTGTATTAAATTTTTCCTTAGCAAGCTTTTATCTGATTATTGGTTGTCTATATCTGTCATTAGGTGATATCTCCTATTTTGATGGGAAGTTCAAAGTTTTAGGTTGGACTCATGTAGAAATCGGGCTAGTGCTCCATACACATCTTGTCTTTGTGACATCAAGAGGGAGGTTACGGAGGTCGGAAGAGGTATATTTAGTTTTACTAGAGTTTTGTATAGTTTGTTTTGGGGGTTCTTGTACTGATTGCAAGCTAGGATGATGTGATTTAAATCCGCTACTTCTTCGTGGTCTTCCTGACAAGAGGGTGATTGGAGCACTCCTATTCTATATAGATGGCTTGGGAAACTTCCATGGCCCAATCTTATGCGGATTATTGATGATATGTGCCTTCTGCTCATTCTGCAGGTTGCAAACCAAGGTTTGGGTGGAATATTGGGTTGAATTGAAGCGTAGTGCTTTCCTCTGACCGATTGGGTTGTGGACCATGATTCTGACCAGTCACTAATATATTGTTTCTTGATAATAGGTATAAAGTCAGTGTGTGGCAATTGAATGAATTGTCTCTCTCCGTGTGATAAACTATCTTTTGCTAATATGTCGACTGCTTCATTGTGTTGAATTGACGCATGACCTTTGATCCATACTAGGTGTACATCTTTCCCTTCTACGTAGGCCGCATGCATCAGTTGTATAATGTCTACTAAAATCATATTGAGGTCGCTATGTCTATTTGGGTTGTCTAGTTTTAAGGCTACGCTTTTCGAATCTGTTAGGATCAGCATTTTACTGTATCGCTTGAATCCGTATTTTATTGCTTCTCTGATTGCGAGGGCTTCGGCTGTGTATATCGAAGTTTCTGGTGGTAGACTGACTTGCTTAGATTCTTTTGATTCAGGACAAAAGTAGGCGTATCCAACTCCGTCGGGGGATTTGGAGCCGTCAGTATAAATGTGGATGTGATTCGGCCACGTTTGAGATAAGAACCCCTCCGCTAAGGATTTTATTTTCCCACTTTTCATAATCCAATTTGGTAGATAGTGTATATTGGGTTTGAATCTTAGAACCTCGTAGTCTTTTGAAAAGAGGGGTAGCATTTCATTTTGGATAATTAAAGGTGCCATAAGTTTTATTTTTTCGTAGCTTAGGATCAACAAAGGAGTTCTTGAAATGGTGGACATATCACTTTTCTCCATCACTTTTGTATAATCTATGGCCTTTTTCATTACAGGGTGATTTGTAATTGCTGCTCGCCTGGTTAAGTAAACCGATGCTAACAGCTGCCGGCGGGTGACCAGAGGCATTTCCTTTGCCTCCACTAATAAAGCGTTAGTTGGCGTGGACATCATCGTTCCTAAGCATATTCTTATGGCTCTATATTGCAGGATGTCTAATTTGCGGAGTATATACTTGGGTGCATTACCGTAACAGTGGCTTCCATAATCCAGGATTGGTCTAATGAGTGCTCTGTACATAATTAGAAGAATGGCAGGGTCGGCTCCCCACCAAACACGTGATATCGATCTTAAGACGTTCAGGTGACGTTCCGATTTGGTTAAGATTTGATCGATGTGTTTTTTCCATGTAAGTTTGCTATCAATCAGTAGCCCGAGGTGTTTGACTGATGTTCGTACCGGGAAAAGGTAGGGCCCTAGCTGAATCTCCGTCTCTCTGAGGGTGCACTGTTTCCGGGAAAAGATTACAATTGACGATTTCGTTTGCGATATAGTTAATCCTAATTGAAGAGTCCATTCGTATAGCTTTTTGGCGGCTTCTTTTAATCTCCAGATGTTTATGCCTTGAGAGGGAGACCATGTGTAGACGCAAACGTCATCTGCAAATTGCAATACTTTTATCGATGGGCTGAATATATTTTCTATGTCAGCTATATAGATGGCGAAGAGAATGGGACTGAGAATTGCTCCTTGCGGAATTCCTTTAGTGACAATGCGTGGTCCGTATAGAGTATTGTCCTGTTGTCGGATGTATATGGTCCTACAGCGAAGGAGATTATATATACCACGCAAATATACTTCCGGGAGTTGTAATGTTCTAAGCTTTTCAATTAAAGTCGGTATCTGGACATTATCATATGCTCCTGTTATATCCAAGAATAAGGCTGATAGGTATCCTTTATTGATAAAGGTGCGTTCTATATCGAGGGTAAGTATACTCAGATTGTCGTTTGTACTTTTCCCTTTTCTAAATCCGTATTGTGTTTTCGGTAACTTGCTGTGGTGCTCCAGCCACCATTCTAATCTCGTTTTGATTATTCGTTCAAATGTTTTAGCAATACACGAGGAGAGAGCTATAGGGCGATACGAGTTTGCACAGTTACTATCTTTACCCGGCTTCTGTATTGGTATAATAATTTGTGTTGTCCAGTCTTCCGGGAATTCACTTTTGGACCATATGTTCGTAAACAGGTGTAGCAATATTAATTTAGCTCTGGGTGGTAGGTGAAACAGCATCAGATAGTTTATATTATCTATTCCCGGCGCTGAGTTGGTTGACGTTTTGAGGGCCATGTCCAGCTCCTCAAGCTTGAACTCTTTATCTAAAATATTTTGTCGATTCTCTTCCTTGGAATCATTTGTGGGGCTTGAGGGACTTGGTGGAACTGTAGGCGGAGCAATTTTATTGGCGAATTCTTCCATCCAATTTGTTAAGGATTTCATTCCTGTAGGTTTTTTCCGAAATCTGTTTATGGTATTCCATACTGTGTTCAAAGGTACATTCTTGTTTAGCTTGTTGCAGAATTCCTTCCAGCAGTCTTTTTTCCTCGTTTTCAGAATTCTTTTGGTTTCAGCGTCGGCTTTTTTATAGTTTATAAAATTTTCCCACGTTGCTGCTTGTTTGTATCTAGTTAGTGCTAATTTTCTTTTGGCCGTTGATCTGGAACAAACTTCATTCCACCATGGTACCGGGATTCTTTTTCCTGTCGTTTCAGGGTTACATCGAGGAATTGATTTTTCTGCTGCGTTGTTTATGATTTTTATAAATTCTTGATATTGATGGCTAATTGTGTTGTGAGAACAAACATGATCTAATTCTGTCTCTATTGCCTGACCGTATTTGGCCCAATTGGCTTTCCGGATATTCCACTTTCTATAGGGTAGTGAATTCTGTGGTTTGGTCCACTGTTTGGTTGATATAATGATTGGGTAGTGGTCCGAGCCCCATGACTGCTGCAGGTTATGCCAATGAAAATCGGTTGCCAGGGAGGGTGAGCAGATAGATATGTCTATTACAGATTTTCGATGTCCAGGTTTTGGGATTAAAGTTGGTGAACCGTCATTCAGTACGTACAGGTTAAGTTCATCTATTATTTCCATGACAGCTTCCCCGAATGTGTCGTTTAACTCGCACCCCCAAGTTGTGTGGTGTGCATTTAGGTCTCCGCATATTAAGAACGGTTCCTCTACCTGCTGAATAAGTGCTCGCCATTCTCCGCTTCTAATTTTTGTTTTGGGAGGGCAATAAACGGAGATAATGGACAATTTCGTATTATGTACTCTTACCCTAACTGCGATGGCTTGGAATGAATTTATGCGCGTGTGGTCAATATAAATTGCTGTAAATGGAATCCTGGTTTGTATTGCTATGGCTACTCCTCCTTTTCCATCCTCTCTGTCGTTGCGTAATATGTGGTAGCCTTTGAAGTGGAGGGGAGTATCAGGTTTTAGCCAAGTTTCTGATATTGCCGCTATTGATATGTCATTACAGCTTAATTCTCTTTGAAAGGATTCTTGATTTGCTCGAATTGATCTAGCGTTCCATTGCAGAACTTTAAATTTGGCCATTGGGTTGGAATATGTTAACTAGTCTTTCTAGAACAATTGAAGGGTTTAGTGAATTCTCTGGTGACGATCTTGCATCTTTAATCAAAAACATAATAAGATTGAATATTTTTTCTATTAGGCTTTCGTTTTGTGGATGTAATATCTCAGTATGAGCATAAGGAACATTGTGCTGCTGATTCGTTGGAGGCTGTATGAGGTTTGTGGTTTGAATCGCTTCGCACGGAGGGGAAGAGTAAGGCGCAGTTTCCGCCTGGTCCGTTTGGGCCGAGTGTAATTGATGGCCTGTGATGATTGGAGCGGTGGGGCCGTTATATGTGTACAGGAATTTCCTTGTATTCAGATCTGCGTTTTCTTTAGTGAATCTTGTATTTTTAAAGGATTTAGGGCCTTTGGTCCAGACATATCGATTGGGAGAATTATTGTTATTATTGTGCTGTAAGGTACTGGATGGTTCGGGTTGATTAGAATCTACTTGCACTGTTTGGTAATGTCTATGCTTTGGAGGCTCGGCTGTGATTTTTGCGTAGCTGTGAGCCATTTCACCGTATTGGTTGGGGAGGGAGGCATATATTCTATTAATTTTTTCCGCTCGTCGTCTCTGATATTCTGGGCAATTTTTATCAGTGGCAAGGTGATTTCCGTTGCAAAATATGCAGCATGGGTTGCCCTGAGAGGGGCAAAGTTTGTAGTCATGAGGCCCTGCGCACTTGCTACATCTTTGTTGGCTACGGCATTGCGCTTTGACGTGATTATAGCGTAAACATTGGAAACACTGAATTAGTGGTGGGATGTAAGGCTCGACTTTGCATCGCATTCCGTAGAGGTAAACAAATTCAGGAAGAACCTGGGATTTGAAGGAAAGTAAGCAAACTGGCAGATCTCTGAGGGTTGTCTTCCCGTTGTTTAGGTATCTTTTAGAGAAGCGTTTGACGTTAATCACTTTATACTGACTTTCAATGGATTCAGAAATTTCCTTAATGCTTAAACTAGTGTCTACGTTTCTAATTACGCCCTGTCTTGTTGTCATAGAGGTTGGGATATATGCCTCCAAGCTGACTTCTTTAAAGGATTCTAGCGCAACCAGTTGGTTTGCTGACTGCCCCGTTTTACATTCAATTCTGACTCTGTTACGCCCCGCTTGTACAATGTTAACTATTTTATCTTTTAGGTGGCTATGATTCTGAAACAAAAATTTCCCCAACGCCATGGGATGCCATTTACCCACGTTCCCGTCTATGCTTTCTATTATCACAATGAATGGACCATTGTCCGATGCACTAAATCTGTTGTTAACACTGTTATTGTTCCTGGCTCGCGTGGAGTTTACATGATCGTTCACTGTTGACTGCACACTGGGAAGCGCAAGCTGCTCACCTGCTAGTACCGTTGTTGGTTTTGGCTGCTCGTTGTCTGCTGCCAACTCCATTCTGATGGTTTCTGTTTCTTCTTGCTCACTGCGTCCCTCTTGTCTCATCTTCTTCTTCAGGGAGGAGTCGAAGTTGGCAGCGGTTTCTGTTGTTGGTGGAGAGCGAGGGCGATTCTTTGCAGTTTGCTGGCGCTGATTAGTTTGTAGATCTTCCGTTAATGTAGCTGATGGTAGTGGTGGAAAATGGTCTTGGTACTGGAGTAGGGGGGGCTGGTCTGATATGTTGAACGTCTCACATTGCTGACTGAAGTTGTTGATCGGTGTTGAAGATGACTCACTGTCGTAGCACGTTTGTAGAGCTGTTGCTATTGATTGTCCTGTATCGTAAAACTGCCCTTCCATTGCTGTAGACTTTACCTACGGCGAAGACAAAGTTGTCTTGTCTGCCACAGGCAAAGTTAAAGTAAAACCACAAACAAAGTTAAACTATCACACACACTTGCAGAAATGAGGAAATTTGTTCACTGCTCTGAGCCTACGAGGAAGTTACCGGTTCGGCGACTCAATGCGAACTCTAGAGTTGGAATTCTCTGTGACAGGTATAACAACCACCAGAGTGCATTAGGCTATTCATGTTTAGTGTTGTTGCCAGGCCTAGTAGGGTATAAAACGGGCCGCGTACTCGAGTGAGACAACGTTATCAGTACCTGAGAAAGTTTGAATGAGCCTCATTGTGGGTCTTCATTCGGTAGGCTGATCGAATCGTGCGATATCCAGGTTTGTAAGGCTTTCGGATGTGACAGCGGACCAATGTTAAATTGTATGGGAATGTGAGGGCAGACATATTCATGGTCAAGATTCCAGTTGATCGCATCTGTTCAACAAAAGGGAGGATGACTGTATTGTGCTCCAAGCACATCGTAACCCCTTCACATCTGCGCCAGCCATCCGAGAACAAATAGTGGACTCCCTGCAACATTCTATGAATCTACGTGATCCCACACCATTGTTCGAAGACGCTGCAGTAGGACGAGAGAATTACGTGCGTATGCTGTTGTTAAGAGCTGCGTTCGGAGAAGAATGGACTGCACACGTTCAGTCAGCTACAAGTGTTTCCAGTCTCACGTTTGCGATATGCATGGTCCATGGAATTTTTAATGCCATAGGAATCACAAACCGATTGAAGTTTCCATTGCCCAGGACCGGAATCGATCTGTTTCATCTTGCAAAAGGGAGCAGTGCGTTAGTTAAACATAAAATCTCACTTGTAACCCATCATGTTTTTAGTTTTATTTCTTTCACGTATCGTATCAAATCTTTAAGAAATTTAGGTCACGTTAATAAACCACTGTTTCATTTTTGTGATGCAGTAGATGTAACGTAATGCATTTTTAAAAATAGTATGTCGCAAAAAAAAAAAAAAAAAAATTGTTAGTCAAGTTTGCTAATGCAATAAACATATGAATGGAGCTCAAAAACTAAATTTCCCACAGTTCAAAATAATTGCACAAAATAACATTAATTGTAACTTCTGCTGACAAAATAAGTATTCTTTGTTCGTAAACCAGACAGGTGTAACTCTGAAAGGGCAACTTTTCCAGATCATAACACACAGACCATTATTTGCATGTCTTCCTGATCAATTTCTGATTGTCATCGATCCACCAGTAATTGTTTACTTTGAATCAATCTGAAAACTATAAAAAATGATTTTTCTTACATTCGGATTTTGTAACTGTAAGGCAAGAAGCAACATTTCAAATCAGAATTGACTCTGTATATATGGCATGTATCATTTGAACTATACGAACTATACTGTTTAAGAGAGATGAAATGTATGAAACAGACGTAAAAAGTCAAAACAACAAAAACTGTTTTTTTCTAGTGTTCTTAGGAATGCATTAGAAAACAAATATAGTAAAGAACAGTACCTGCGAATTTTGGACTATCCGCTCTAGAGAATAAAGTAAACCTTTATAACTTCAAAAAATCATAAAAATCAATTTTTGTGTTGAAAGAAAAGTTTTAGAAAACTTAAATTACGAATTCTACAATAAGATAACTGTTTGAAAATTAGTTACTTTCTATTTGGGCAGTATACATGAAAATATAAATCATAGCATTATGCGCGGCCGTTATTCGAAAACTATGAGTAACGCATACGAAAAAGTACATTACTTTAAAACGCTATCGATGTGATATATTTTAGTGATTGCGAGATAATTATGTTATTTTTTAAGATGATAACTGTCTCTCGAACATGGAAATTTTATAGTGAAAAAAATTTTGGTTTCCAAACACTTCAAATACACTCCTGGAAATTGAAATAAGAACACCGTGAATTCATTGTCCCAAGAATGGGAAACTTTATATACACATTCCTGGGGTCAGATACTACACATGATCACACAGACAAAACCATAGGCACATAGACACAGGCAACAGATCATGCACAATGTCGGCACTAGTACCGTGTATATCCTCCTTTCGCAGCAATGCAGGCTGCAATTCTCCCATGGAGACGATCGTAGAGGTGCTGGATGTAGTCCTGTGGAACGGCATGCCAAGCCATTTCCACCTGGCGCCTCAGCTGGACCAGCGTTCATGCTGGACATGCAGACCGCATGAAACGACGTTTCATCCAGTCCCAAACATGCTCAATGGGGGACAGATCCGGAGATCTCGCTGGCCAGGGTAGTTGACTTACACCTTCTACAGCACGTTGGGTGGCACGGGATACATGTGGACGTGCATTATCCTGTTGGAACAGCATGTTCCCTTGCCGGTCTAGGAGGCGGGCTGCACGATGTTGGGGCGTGAGCGGAAGACGACCTAACGGTGCGCGGGACCGTAGCCCAGCTTCATGGAGACGGTTGCGAATGGTCCTCTCTGATACCCCAGGAGCAACAGTGTCCCTAATTTGCCTGGAAGTGGCGGTGCGGTCCCCTACGGCACTGCGTAGTATGCGACGGTCTTGGCGTGCGTCCGTGCGTCGCTGCTGTCCGGACCCAGGTCGACGGGCACGTGCACCTTCCGCCGACCACTGGCGACAACATCGATGTACTGTGGAGACCTCGCGCCCCACATGTTGAGCAATTCGGCGGTACGTCCACCCGGCCTCCCGCATGCCGAATATACGCCCTCGCTCAAAGTCCGTCAACTGCACATACGGTTCACGTACACGCTGTCGCGGCATGCTACCAGTGTTAAAGACTGAGATGGAGCTCCGTATGCCACGGCAAACTGGCTGACACTGACTGCGGCGGTGCCCAACCGCTGCGCAGCTAGCGCCCTTCGACGGCCAACACTGCTGTTCCTGGTGTGTCCGCTGTGCCGTGCGTTTGATCATTGCTTGTACAGCCCTCTCGTAGTGTCCGGAGCAAGTATGGTGGGTCTTACACACCGGCATCAATGTGTTCTTATTTCAATTTCCAGGAGTGTAGTTCTAACACTGATACTCGTACATTGATGTTGGGATCCTGAGCTGAAGGTATTAGCTGAACTATATTATCGAGTTCAGACGACTCACCTGGAAGTTGTAGACTGAGGGGAACACCTTGAGGCTGGGGGGTCCTGGACGCGCAGTTCGTCCACTCCCTCCAGCCCACGGGTAGGCAGTTCCGTGATGGACGTCTCTGACAGGTCTCTGACAACACAAAAACAGCATCGATAAATAATACACATCACAGAATTACGTCATGGACGTTTCCCCAATCCTCATCCTCAAATGTAACACATCAGAATCGAGTTGTCGATGATACAACTCAACAATGAAGCTTTATTTATGAAACAGTTATTTCGCTTCAACTGTTGTTGTAAGGCTTTGCTAATTGTGTTGAATTCTAAATGATATGCTTTCATTCTTCTTCCGATAAGTATAATATTTACTTAATTATTATGCTAAGCTACCAACTGTATGAAAATCTTTCCCTCTTCATCCATCATTTCTATTTGCGAGACTCCTTCGTTGCCATAGGAGGTAATTAGCTCCAACAATTACACAACATATATTAATTAATTAATCTAAACGATGAATTTCGGCAAAGGATCCATTGTATATTTATTAATGGTCTGTCACATTCGTTTTATACGAAGAAGTGTCAAACATATAAAACTCTTTCTTTTTTTGTTTTTCCTTCGGCCTCCTCCACCCCTTACAGCCGTTCTTTCGCTTTCCATTACAGCAATCTTCGCCTTGGCTTCTCCGTCATTTATAATTTAATTTTTTTTCTGATTCTTTTCCATACTTTTGACTCGCAGTTACATATTGTCTCTCTGAATCTTTACTTCTTCTACTACTAAAATTTGGAGACTATGTGATTAAAAGAATTTGGTTGTATTAAACTAGATTAGCTAAAAACGTTACTTTTAATATAATATTCGGCATTATAAACAATTAATTCAGTTCTTCATCTTTTAGTATTGTTCCAGAGCAGAAACAAACAGTGCCAATCACATTACGGACACAAGGTATTGAGAAAGTTTTTTTAGAAAACATCTAGTTCCTTACTTTTGCTGTAAATACCATGCAGTTAATATCAGCAAGGAAAGGTAGAACTCAGGTGAAAAATTAATACCGTTTGAGCTGACGCTTTTTCAGCAAACGATCACCGAAACTATTAGCAACGGTTAAATTTACGACCATCAATTTTCAAAATCGGATTTAAATTCGTACCGATATAAAGAAACAGACAGTGCGGAAAAATAAATATTCATTGACGTCGCATAACAAATACCGCATGACTTACGAAACTAAGGCCATTTTCTATTGAATGCATTTGAGCTCCATCGATCAAACCAGACATTCGAGGCACCACCTCTTTGGTTATTTAGTACACTTTCGGTAAGAGTGGTATTAATCATAACTTTACGATTTGTTGAGGTCAAACTCATAAGAGCCAGGAGGCATTGTGGATAGTGAAAGAGAAAGAATTCAGTCATCGCCTTTGGAATGAACCATCACACCATTTGCCTAAAGTGATTTCGATATATCATGTAAAACCTTGTATGTACAATCCAGGCATCAAACACACCTCCTCCAGAATTCCAGGCCTGAACGTTAACAGCACATCCAGCAGGCAGTGTCCTGTCTACTCGGATTAATTATATACTTAATTTTTGGACGGATACGTTTAATTTGGTAACCTCTTTCAGTAATTTATACAGTAATTCATTAGGTGGCCTTCCTATCACATATAGCAAGGTGGGTACTTATGGTATAACAGGCTACCTGAAGAAAAGAATAAGAATAATTACTCTGAGAAAGAAATTGGTAGCTATGGTAAAGTTGAAAAAAATAGAGGATAGCTTTAAGATCGGACGAGCGTGGTAAAAAATTTGTGTGTTCGCTTTGAGCTTTAAAAGTTGCTGCTAACAAAGGACCTTTAAATTTTCGGATCTTTAAGTACTAGATAACGTGCCAATAAAAGTGAATGAAGTCATAGAAGTTTTATTATTTATTTCAAATATGAAAGACGAAACTAACATGCATTAAGTTGAAAGTTCACTTAGTCATGATCTTCAATCCCAGCTCCGACACTAAAAGAAGAACATATAAAAATACAGCATTGAAAAGGAGTATAATTATAGAAAATACGACGACAGGTATTATATAAAATACGATATACTCTTGGTTCATGTGAATAGAAGTGATAAATCCCTTGACAAGATGAGGTATGGTAATTATTGTTAGCAAGTGTTCTTGGAGTTGTTATTCAAGCAAAACAAAGTACGACAGGAATATTTAAAAGGATAGAAGAACCTGATTTTAAATTAAACTCTAAGCATTTATGATCAAGAATGTTTAATTACATAATAAGCGAACGTCAATGAGATTATATCTCACTTCTCATAAAAAGGTAAAAGAAATCGTATGTAAATGGCTATTTCGTACCATTCACTGTAATCACTTTTAATAGCGGCATTGCATACTACGTGTTAATATTTGGAGCACATATAAACCGACGAATATGAAAGAAATTCCATTGCGTGGTTCACTAATGACTGAATGCACGGTGTTGTGTGACAGCGTCACCCACAATGAATATAATCAAATCATTATTAATTATATTCATATTTCTTTTTTTTCTCCTTTTTTATTATATTCAAGTTTATTAATTATTTAATCTTGGAACGTGTAAATAAATTATAAATAATGAGGTTTGTCTGAGTAGGTTAAATGTATGTTTAAACCAGGGCGGCCGAAGGTATAGTTTATTATAAATTAATTTTTCTGTAAACGCATGGCTCAGAACGCTTAAATATTGAAGGCTAGAGACTGCCATTTCGGCCGTTGAGGGTGGAACAATGGAGCAGGCGAGGCGACTCGGTGGCGCCGGGCCAGCCCGGCTTGAGTCCCGTTCGAAATCGGACAACGACCTACCCCACCTTGCCGCTACCCCCGAAGGCCAAGTAGGAAACGCGCGAAGGAGTCAGCGAATGTGACGCGTGATATTAAACACGTGACGACGGAAATGTGTAGCTAGCCAATCCTGAACATTTATTGGGGGCTACAATACTAATTCCATGGAGTTCTTTTACATGTGGAGTGCAACTAGCCGAGGAAGAAGAAGGAGCCATCTTAGAGATCACTTGGGTCCAAGACGAGCTGGTGAACAGACGTGTCAGCCGGCACGCCCTCTGATGATCATTGTGGTTGATCATTTCTTGCTTTGGGAAAGCGAGATGTTGAGTGGCATGCTTGCCATTATTTGGAAGTTATGCTAATAACGCGGTCGTAGCCGCTTATTTAGCTTCCATTGCTGCAGTGGCATTGTGTTTGTCGCTCACCATCACGGCGATGATTCTATGGTAATGTACCAGAAACGACGGTCACTATTCAGTGGATTTTAACAGACTTATGAGCCCTTAAGCGACGCCTGGGTTAAGACTCTGCTCCCGTCACTTAAATTCTGAGCTAGCTGAATTTATATTTCGATTCAATTTTTTTTAAGCATCTTGCTGTTTGTTATTTCAATTTTGATGCTTTTCATTCACTTTATACGGCGCCCCCTGGGATTTTCCTTTGTACAGTAAAATGTTAGCTTCAATTTGATGGCCTGTGTTGCCACGTTATTTCAATGTTAACTTTGCTGTTTTTATTACTTGTTTGAGATATTTCATTCAGTTTTGTTTGCTTACTCCGGCGAATTGTAAACGTCGGGTATTGCTTGCTTTTGCTGATCTAATTGTGTTTAACGTAACGTTAATTACTACCCGACCTTGTATGGCCATAAGACTCAATAAATGAGGTTTTATTTTGTGTCTGAAATTCATGGTTCTAGTTAGTAACCTATTAGATCCCCTTATAACATATATATATTATATGTGTAAATTTCATTTTCAGGATTTAATCACAAATCCCCCCTCCCTTTTTATGTAATGATATTCACATGTGTATGACCCCTAATTGTATATATTAATACAATTGGCACCCAACGTTTCGGGCTTTTGTGGATCCCCTTTTAGGTCATTTAGCCAGCCCCTAATTGTATGTTACAATACAATTGGCGCTGCCAACCTGGCGCTCCAACAAATTAATTTCCCAAGTCGAAATTATTTTGAGAATTTTACAAGTCTTAAACAATCCATGGATGTGACCTGTGTTGATTCATTTTATTATTTTAGGATAAGTTTTGTGTTGAATTTTGTTTGCCATGCTTGATTTAAATTTAAATGTGTGATTTATTTCAATCAGTTGTTCAAGTATATTTTCGTTCACTTGCATCAAGCATGATGAGTTTAAAATTAAAGTTAGAGTCAGTGCTTTTGAAATTTCATGCATGATAAGAATTAAGATTTTTCTTTATGCTGAGTATGCTCATGTGTTGAGGTATTCGTGTCGCATGCAACATCGTTGTTTTTCCTTGTTGTTTATTTTTGGATGGGTTTTATTTCATGTTGAAGGGATTTGTGCGCGGGATTTGTTTAATGCTGTATTTTTTTTTTTTTTTTTTGAGTAAACTCGTGCCGGTTGTATTTTGTTTGTTGTCGATCGTTGTAATTGTTCGGAGTTGAGAGTTTGTATTTTACGATCAAATCTATGAAGTTGAGATCGCGCACCATTAGTAGGGCAGATCAACCTATTGTTCATAACATTTCCGAGCAAACTAACGCGATGGATCAAGCACCGGAAGTACTCGAAATGCCGTTGGCGGACGAAGAGTGCAATGATACTCCTAGTACGCGCAGCATTCATTCAAATGCATCATTAGATGGGGAACAGTTAGGAATTTTTCCAACCCCAGACAATGAAACCGTTCAAAATCCACCCATGCGGGCAGAAGTTGAAACACGTGCGTCACAAAGCACGGTAGAATTGCCCCTACCAGATTGGCAATTTCAAAACCTGCTAATTAACATGATAGCGGAATTAAGTGAACAGATAAATAAAAAGCTCGATTCGCAAACAGAACAAATGAATAGAAATTTGGAAGATATAAGACAACATTTCGATGAATCGCGAAGGAGCATTAGAGAATGGGGAGTTGAAGTGCGAAGAAGCGTCCCAGCAGTGGAAGAGCCTGCTGATGACGTTCGAATAATTTGTACTTCATTGGAGAATGCGAACGAAGGAGTCGCGTTAAAGCCGAACACCAGTGTGACGGAAATAAGTAACTCTACCGCTGTTAACCTTGAAAATTGCGAGACAGCTGTTGTAGAATTAGAGAATGTTCACTACAATCAATCTGAGAAAGAAATACAGGTTGCGAATGAGACGTTTGATGAACTCAACACTCAGCGTCTGATAAAGGAAATTTGCTGCTTAAAGGCAAAAATTTCTAAGCTCAGGGATTTCGATTGTTTGCGTGGTCATTGGCCGAAAGAAAAGGAACGTCAGTCAAGAAAATACAAGACATTCCTAGGACACGAGGCGAAAGATTCGCAGTACACATGCTTCCTTCAAGCCAGAGAAATGTCCGTAAAAGTTTCATTGCTTGAAGAAAAGCGAAACGGTCCACCGAGTTCGCGATTTCTAAACATCGGGTGGAAATTTTCCGTCCGCAATGTCGAGTGCAACGGGAATCAATTTGTTCACTCCTTGCCCCCAGGAAATTCACGCTTACAAATGCGGGGTTTGAAATGTTTTTCTGAGTGGTTTATTGAAATTGATCGGAGTGAGGTGGTTTGTGACGTGGCACTGAGTACGCAAAACCTCGTGGTCAGCCGTGTCGGTGACCTGAGTAACGGTACATGTGCCGGAAACACCAAAACATCTGCCGAATCCGCTACCAAACACCTGCAGCTTTGCAAAACGGTGTTTCGAGAAATTCCGTTGGCTGGCAGGTCGATACAAAGAGAAGCTTGGGACCTTGTAAATCCAAAGTTTCGAGCCACCCGAGATTCTGTCGAATGCGGCGATGACGCATATTCCGCAAACAGGCTCATTTTCCACAAGAAGGTCCATGGACGCCTCAAGGTCACTGTATAGGCATTGTTCATTATTATTGAGTTATTAAGCATGCCGAAAAAGGATGACAAACGGGTGAGGTCTTGGACATATCGAATTTTGGAGTCGTAAAAAGGAAACGTTCATTCAGCGTTGAATCGCTGATTCCGCAAATTCACCCTTACAGCCGTGTAGAAGAGTTTTATTGCCTTCATGAGCAATCGAAAAGGATTTGATGGACACCGCAAAATTTTGAGAAATTTGTCAACATAGGCGTCTAATGAACGTAGAAGATGACCGTTTTCTTTCAGTCATTATCAGATAATAAAAGATATGGTATGCATGTCGCGCAATCTTCAAGCGAATCAATACGGCATACGATTATTAAGAGCGAAGAAACCTTCAGAGTTTGGTTTGTAAAAAAAAAAAAACTCATCCTAATCAAGGAGAATACTTTGGTCCAAACAATGAGCTGACTGCTATATTCTTACCCATTTGGTCGTCTTGATACGTGAGTCCAAGGTTTTATAAAGGTCGTGTTCCATGAAATAGGTTGCGATGCTTCCTTCGGCGGTGTTAATGAATGAGTCCAAGGGTTTTATGCATATGTTTGCCGAGGCAAATGTGTTCGACTGTGGGATTGATCCACATCGTTCGGCAGTTTCTTGTTGAGTACCAGTTCTTCGTTGAAACGTGAGAAAATTTACTGATCAAATGAGTAGGGGATTTCCTAAGCACTAAGTAGAGCCGTAAAATTCCGTGATGCCACGCGAGGTATTAAATAGTTTACCTGTGATGATGATACTATAATGACTTGCACAACAATTAGCGGTCCTGACAATCTAACAAGACGCGCAACATGAAGCAACGGGGTATATAAAATTTATCAACGGACACACGCTGAATAACGAACAGTTTACGGCAGCGACTGACGTCGTTTGTAAATATGTGTAAAATAGAATGTACATTTAGTTAGGTAATAGCATAGCGCATATGTTCAGAAAGTAAGAGTGTCAGTCTTAAGACACGTAATTGCCTAACAAGTTTAGCGCTAACGCAGCGAGAACCGGTAGCGACACTCAGCTGTATGGAATAGCAGCTGTGCCGACCGCCAGTTTTCCTGGAAAGATTGCAATCAGGGTTAACCGAGAAGCAGATAGCCTGAGCCGCAAGCTTAACGGGACAGCGCCTACTGACAACAACAGAGCGGACAAAGTGGAAACAGCTGATTGCTTAATTTCACCGCTATGAAGTCTTTGCTACGAGTGTAGAAATTTGGAAAGCATAATGTCGTTCATTTTGCGAGAACTGTCTTTCTTTTAAATTGTATGGGTAGTTATGTAAATTCACGGAGAGACTAAATTATGTAAATTCGCGGAGAGATTTTTTTCTTTTCCATTCGTTTTTCATGTTACGTGGTTTCGACATGCTTATGTCAACCTTTGATAACGGACATTCGGTGCATTATTTATTTTGTTGTTGATAAATCTAACTTCAACACATGTGCTAGATTTGCATAGTCTGTTGTAAATAATTAATTGAGTTGTCTAGTTTTAATGATAATACAGTATGTTGTGCTTACGTCATCTTTTTTTTGTTGTTTATTGATTGAAAAGATCTATTTTGTTGTTCATTTACATCTATGTACCTGTCAATGTTTTATGACGTTTTACTTTGCATATTAGAATAAGACATTTCATTATGATTTATGTTAACCAGAGTCACGTGTCGTATTTACATATTTAAAGAGGTCACATGTATGCGATAGTTTGAGTGAGCTGGAACCATGAAACTATAATGTAGGCAATGATTTTGATGCAACTGTAGGGTTACAATAGTTCAAATAAAATTATTGGCATATTTTTATTTTGATTGGGTGGCAGGTATATTGTGGTGTGACAGCGTCACCCACAATGAATATAATCAAATCATTATTAATTATATTCATATTTCTTTTTTTTTCCTTTTTATTATATTCAAGTTTATTAATTATTTAATCTTGGAACGTGTAAATAAATTATAAATAATGAGGTTTGTCTGAGTAGGTTAAATGTATGTTTAAACCAGGGCGGCCGAAGGTATAGTTTATTATAAATTAATTTTTCTGTAAACGCATGGCTCAGAACGCTTAAATATTGAAGGCTAGAGACTGCCATTTCGGCCGTTGAGGGTGGAACAATGGAGCAGGCGAGGCGACTCGGTGGCGCCGGGCCAGCCCGGCTTGAGTCCCGTTCAAAATCGGACAACGACCTACCCCACCTTGCCGCTACCCCGAAGGCCAAGTAGGAAACGCGAAGGAGTCAGCGAATGTGACGCGTGATATTAAACACGTGACGACGGAAATGTGTAGCTAGCCAATCCTGAACATTTATTGGGGGCTACAATACTAATTCCATGGAGTTCTTTTACATGTGGAGTGCAACTAGCCGAGGAAGAAGAAGGAGCCATCTTAGAGATCACTTGGGTCCAAGACGAGCTGGTGAACAGACGTGTCAGCCCGGCACGCCCTCTGATGATCATTGTGGTTGATCATTTCTTGCTTTGGGAAAGCGAGATGTTGAGTGGCATGCTTGCCATTATTTGGAAGTTATGCTAATAACGCGGTCGTAGCCGCTTATTTAGCTTCCATTGCTGCAGTGGCATTGTGTTTGTCGCTCACCATCACGGCGATGATTCTATGGTAATGTACCAGAAACGACGGTCACTATTCAGTGGATTTTAACAGACTTATGAGCCCTTAAGCGACGCCTGGGTTAAGACTCTGCTCCCGTCACTTAAATTCTGAGCTAGCTGAATTTATATTTCGATTCAATTTTTCTTAAGCATCTTGCTGTTTGTTATTTCAATTTTGATGCTTTTCATTCACTTTATACGGCGCCCCCTGGGATTTTCCTTTGTACAGTAAAATGTTAGCTTCAATTTGATGGCCTGTGTTGCCACGTTATTTCAATGTTAACTTTGCTGTTTTTATTACTTGTTTGAGATATTTCATTCAGTTTTGTTTGCTTACTCCGGCGAATTGTAAACGTCGGGTATTGCTTGCTTTTGCTGATCTAATTGTGTTTAACGTAACGTTAATTACTACCCGACCTTGTATGGCCATAAGACTCAATAAATGAGGTTTTATTTTGTGTCTGAAGTTCATGGTTCTAGTTAGTAATCTATTAGATCCCCTTATAACATCAATATTATATGTAATTTTCATTTTTCAGGATTTAATCACAAATCCCCCCTCCCTTTTTATGTATTGATGTTCACGTTTGGATGACCCTCTTATTGTATGTATAATACAGTAATACTGTGCAGGATTTGTAGTACGATAATAAGCTCTCCGGAAACTTAAAACTTGCGTTAAAAGTACTTCACATTAAATGTTACTTTTTTCAAAGTATTGTAACAATCCATTCAAACCAAATATAATGCTTTTCTTTACGGTCGTTTACTACTTCTAACAGACTTTTCGTGACAGCAATCGTAAAAGGAGAGACTAAAAGTTGAATCCACTGCTACATGAATCGGATTTTGAATAATATTTCTCTTCATAAAGGGTCTCATTAAAGTTTTTCTTCTCTCCAAATGATAGTAATCAAAGATTTCCTCAAACCCATAGTTCCAGATAAAAAGAAGCGCTTAAAATCTCAAAATGTTGTTTTCGCAGCGACGACCTCAGGGAAGCGATTAAGATGCGCTCTCAGAGTTTAACCTCGCGTGCAGCTTTAAAACATTTCACGCCCCAGCGCGCTTTTTCCACAAGAGAAACTTCACACGGTGCTAGCAGCAGTGACGAGGAGGGTAAAAGGTAATTACTTCTACAAAAAAAATGGCGGTTGTGTGTCTGGCTGTATTCCAGAGAGCAGAATGTTTTAATAAGTTTATTCTCCTCGGGACCGTTTTATTTTGTCCTTTACGATTAGCGACATCATGAAACAGCTTAACGAAAAGGGGAAAAAAATCTTCAATGATATCAAACAAAACACAACTGCATTATGCGCTGATAATTATGATCAGAATTTGCTCTGAGGTTCTGTTCATTGAACTATGAGAAAAACGTTTCTAGAATCATAAAGAAAGAAACAAGCTATTTTTGTAGCAGTACTACTAATTTTTTTCGAATACCAACAGAATTGCTCATAGGAATGTATAGAGAAGACGAAATTATTGATAGCGCCTACACCTTTTAATGTTGTAATTCTCATATGACTGCTAGAAGAACATCGGTAGGCATGTAAAAAGTCGCTAATGGCCTGGATATACCACAGTGATTTCCTACTTTATTTTGTCTCGTATCTTTCTGTAATCTGACTGAATTAATAATCTATCTATACAATTCTAAATCTTTAAGCGAGCTGCGTGTGGCTGAGAGTTTGAGTTGGCTTCGCCTAAAAGCTATGACAGCAATTTGGACAGGGTTTTCAAATTTTGAAAGCTTATGGTCTGGCTTACGTATCTGCGGACCTACTTGACCGAGAAACGGAGGAAGAAATTATAATCTACCAAAATGTAAAATGAATGGAATACATTAATCTAACGAAATAATCATAAGTAATATTTAATTTACTATAAACATCTTTGTGCTGTAAGAGATATTCACCAAAGATCACACTTCTTTGGATTCTATTTATTTTGTGTGTTGACTTTAGTTTTTATTTTCTTCAGTTTTCTGAAATTTATTAAATTAAAATAAACGGAATAAATTTTTCTAATCACTACACAACAGAATAACACTTCAAAAAGCTTAACGAAATTGTGACATTTAATTTACTGTAAACTTCTTTGCGCTTAATGTCGGTATTAAAACCTGATAGTGTGTTATCGTTAATAAAACCAATAAATCACAAATTAACACTTCAACAAGCGTATGAAATTGTGATATTTAAACTGTGGTAAACATCGTTTTACTGTGCCTACGTTACGTTTCTAACATTTTATTGTATTAAGTTAAATCTTTGGTTTTTATTACTTAAATTAAAAATAGTTATCGATTAACTTATTGTGGAAAATATCATAGCGTTACCTCAATGTGACGTCTCACAATAAGTAAGCTATGCTACATGCGATCACACCATGTTTATTTGTATATGGTGTTTGCTTCGAACAGTTGATCTAGCCATATAAAATGTCCATATTTTTATGCTACATTATATATATATATATATATATAATCGCTTTACTCCTCGTTGACGTCAATATAATTAGAGGCAGGAAAGTACGGAGGGCAAGGAACAGGAATTAATTCGGCCATGGCCTTTTGAAGGAATCATACTGGCATTCGCCTGGAGTGATTTGAGGAAACCATGAAAAACCCAAAACTAGATTGCCGGACGGGTATTCAAACAGAAATCCTCTCGAATACGAGGTCAGAGCTTTAACAACTCACCCACCACTCTCGGTGGTAGTGTTTTACTGACTTAATTTCAACTGCTGCTGTTTTACTGATTTAATTTCTACTTTATACTGATATGTATTACAATGATGTAACTTTTGCCGTTTATTAAAATCTGAGATAATATATAGGACCGTAGGCTAATAAATCAAATCTGACTCACATGACCCTGAGGAAACGTAGCCCGACAAAGGCGTCGACGTGGAGGCGAGTCAGCTGCCTGTTACCCTTGAGACTCCTGAAACAGAATACGGTCAGGCCAGTGAGCGTACCTGACGTAATGGACGGCCAATACACGCGGGCTCCAAGCTACTCTACTCACAGAGTGCCGATTTGCGAGTCCCAGAAGGCCTCCGCGGACACCTCCTCAAGGGAATTGTAGTTCAGGAGCCTGCAACACAAGAGAGTTAACGACATCGCAAACAACAAAGAAAACGACAGGATTTTGAAGTGTTTTTGGTATTATTACACACTGCTGGAAGAATACTATGAATTAACAGAAAATTAACTAAACAGCAACTAGCAGATTTGTGCAAAGTATACGAACCAACATTATGTTCTACTTACATCTGATCTGCTTTCAGTTGAAACCAGTGCGAGCTTATCGTCTTGATATTGTTTTTTTCTAAGTCCCTAAAACATGAAACCAGTTTTGTAAATATTGCAGTAATAGTTAGACAAATTATTGATATTTATTGGAAATATTCACACATTATTCAATCAAAATCTGTTACAAAAATGTATTCTTTTACAAAAACTAAACATTGCTAATTCTGCGAATATCTAAGAAGTATACCAGCTTGCCTATAATTAATTATCTTACGCTAACAGACAGTATTACATTTATAATAAACGTAAACTGTTCATGCAATCCCAAGTTCATTTTAGAGTTACTGCACAAATCTTTCGTAATGTTATTTCAAAGGAAATAATTTCCAGCATCTTTATTACTTTTTATGTGTTTTTATCTACGATAAGAAGACATTTATAACCAAAACAATCACATGATGTATTGCACATTATATTATTTTATACGAAGTATATATTTCGTCTCAAAGCTTCTTCTCTTTTCGTATCTTTGAGTAACACCAGTGGTCAAAATTTCGTCTACAGCTTGCTTTAAGAAGCTCCAAGCAGTTGAAATTTATTTGCTGCTAGAGTTATTATTCCATAATCAACAACCAGTAGGATAGAAGCAGTTACTTCAGCACATTCTCGCAATTTACCGATATAATGTGCAGATGATACCTTAAGATAAAGATTCACCAGCAGGAATAAAGATTTTAAGGCTATGGGCGTTATATGTTAACAAATTTATGTCGCAAGTAGAACAGACATACCTTTTTCTTCAATCAAGTGCTAAAACTGATTTGGGTCAAACGAATTCGTTTAAGAATTAAGCAGATATTCAACAAGCAGGTATCCTACAAATCATGACGCATAGTTTCAAGAGCTCTGTAAAGACGCAAGCAAATTACAAGCACGCGAAATTGATTTTCTAGTATCAACTGTACAGAAACTTGAAAGTGGCCGGGGCATTGTTAGGAAGATTGAGTGATACTAATTGAAAGTAGTTTCATAGTGTGATACAGATGTGTGTGTCCCGAATATCTAATTAGTAACTACACAGGAATTTATAGGGAAGATCAGTTCCATGTCTTGCAAGAAGATAATTAGGCCCATTTAAGGACGATTTACAGAACAAACAGAAAGAAAATTATCCAGGCTTAGATAAATAAAGACATGTTCGAAAAATTTTAATCTGCCCACTGGAAGGATACAAGATGTAGCCTGAGTTTCCATTTATGCATTTTAAGCATTCAAATGTTTTAGAACGAACATTCATGCACATAACCGGCAAAGTTAATTAATTGAATGCCATTTGTGTTGCATGTTTGGGTTAGCTGAACTTGAATCTAAATGGTCACTCTTTCAAACCAAATACCTAATTCTAGTACCGTCCGTAGTTTGTTTACAAAAATTCATATGCAAGAAATCTGACAAGCTGTATTTAATTACTTCAATTTTTTTAACGCCTCCTTAACCAAAGTGGGAAAAAATCTAAACCTTTATAATTTCTCCATATTTGTTCATTCGTATGTCATAGCCACGTGATACCGACACGAATGTAACTATTGTAAGGGTATGTTACAAAAAGTTGTACTTTGTTGAACGATAAAAAGATCATTTGACAAATATCTAAAACATTTTTTGTGTGATGCCTTACTTCCCGAAAGGAAAAAGAGATTAAATTATTTTTTTCTGGTATCCTGATGGATTGAACTGCAATAAAAAATGCAATCAATTTTGTTTTTAGACACTTTTATTTACAAGTATATTTCGACAGTGTTAAGTTCCCGAAATCATTAGCAATGGGTCTACCCCTTCTAAATTTTGCAACCATTTGAGTGACAAATCTAGGCAAAAAAGAAAATGAGTTACATAATAATGACAAAAATTGATTTTGATAAGTACGTTTACATGATTTTGTTTTGTTTTTAAATCACAATATTTTGCCACCAACAGATCTAATTCTGTGATTTATAAAATAAATCTAAGCAATAAGATTTGTACCCTAGTTGGATCAGTCTGGAAGCTCAATGGTTAATATTCTCTCAATAAATGTTCCGAGTTCTAGATTCTGACATGACATTCAAATTTACGAATTTTTAACCCGACCTTTACCTTTAGCCAAGCCTTTGTTCATTTATAGCGATACCAATTGCACGAAAACATTTATGTTGTAAAAGACAACATTAGAGTATCCACCGGACAATATTCTTCACGTCCGCATCGCCAGTTTACCAAAGCCGAAAACTAGAATAACGTATGTTCCAAATTGTCTGCTTGTCGCCTATCCACTAAAATCGCATATTTAAAATCACGTTTCAGGCAACAAAAAGTATAATATAAACTAAAAAATTTTTGATTCAAAATATTATTATACTATACATAGCGTTCGTCACAAAATTTAGCTGCAACAATTTAATTGCAAAGTGGCGATGCATCATATGTGTAATAGGAATTTACTTAGTGTCAGTATCGCAGTAATCCGTAAGAAAGTTTTTACTTCGTAAACCCCCCCCCCCCCCCAAAAAAAAAAAAAAAAACATACGTCGAAAAATTATTAAGGTGTTATGATAGATACTGTCAGGTATAACAAGTTTAGTTAACTATTCTTCATGTCTTTCCAGCAGTTGAAACTATTATAAGTGATAGTAACATTAGTTTTCTTAGAAGACTGCTCTGTGTTAGGAAATAGGGCTACAGGAATTAAAACTGCGGAAGACGTCATAAATTAATCGAAAACGCAATATTAATATATAATACAAGTTCTAATGTTGGACTTTTTCTGTGCCGTATCACACATCACCCTGTTAGCTATTAATTTGGTCTGCACAATATGAATGCCGGACTCAGAAAACAAATATTTTTAATTGTATAATTCAGTTACCCATTGTATACAACTACAAAAGCTAAATTCGGTGGAATTATTAGCTAGGATCAATAGTTACTCAATTGTCACTACTCACACCATGTGCAATATCTCCTCCGTGCGTAACAAGGTGAGCAGGGGTGCCTTCTGCAACCCGGTGTGCACGATCCGTCTGAAAAACAACACAGTACTACTTGCAAACAATTTCTCTTAATCGACAATGAGTAGAAAATTTTCGTCTCGAATCTAGTTTAGCTTCAGCATATTAAAATAAAAGCATTTCCTAGCCAATAACGTTATTCACACGAACTCGCTTATTAGCCTAATTCAAACAAATTTATCTATCGACTCTTTTTGGATGGAAGCATGTAGATTTTATTGGTATATATATACATACATACACACACAGATATATATATATATATGTATATCAACCAAGACTCATTACTCAGCACATCTGCTTAATGAGGTATTAATTTTAGAACATTCTTGATACTGTTCCTAACATCTAACGTCTAGCGGAATAGAAACCAGTAATCTAGATTCACTGATCCATATTGAACGTGTAGTATCACTAACTGCTAGCAGATAATTTCGGTATTCAAAGTTTAGATGATATTTTTCGTCAACATCTGAGCAATATCTGACGGGTAGGAATCTATATCTGCGTTGTATTACAGTTTCATAAGCTAAACAAGATACATAGATACACCTTCTTTACATTACAACAGGGACTTAACATAAACAGAAATAACACAACAAATATTACAGTCAAGGAGTTGTACCATTCGTATACGTCGTATATCCATCCGGTAAATGAAGACAAAACTAATCAAATGTAATTCAGGAAAAGCGGGTTTGATGCGCTCTCCTCTAATCTGCATTTCAGCTGATTTCAGCTCTCCGTAGTTGTTTTTACCGACTTTAGTTTCATCACCAGTCTTAACATAAACGTTACTGTTTCTGAAAATTACAGCAACCTGAAGAAATGGTAAGAATGACCCCAGAATTAAAATCCACAAAGCGCCTCCAGATACTTCTCTGGTTCTTCACGGTGAATAAACTTGAATCATGATTTTTAAATGATGCAGCAAAGAGCTGTTAGTAGATGGGGTTAAATAATTAAAATTCTATACAACCTGTGAATTCCAACAAATAAAAGTTATTTCACGCATTAATTTCAGTCTACCTTTCAAACTTGAAAATTGATGACCCATCATCTTCTGCATTTCAGGATAATTGAGCACAAGTTCGGTTTGTTACTTCTCAAGCTGGTCTAGAAAATGTATTGAACATCTTCTATGAGATCTTTAACCTTCTATTTATTCAGGGATTACCTGCATGTAATTACTCAAGTTTATAACATATATACTGTCATGTATCCATGTACAGAATAAATTATTTGAATTCATGTAGTGAGTATTTTATTGGAGTACAAAGATTCATTAGCATTTTCGATATAAAAAAACGTATCACTACTTGTAAATAACAATATTTTTATTTCCTCTTTGACATCGTCTGATATAGAAACAGCTGTTGCAAAACTAACTGCATCCTACAGCTGTTTAATTGCGGGATTAACATTAAAAACTCTTCATTGTGCAAAACGCAGCAATCACTCTTTCCAATAGCTAATGACCCTTGTGATGCCCCTCTATTAAACAGTGATAACTGAAATTAATTAGCTATATTTGGCTAAACTGCTAACAAAATGTAATTATCATCGCTTGCAGTCACGCGTCTATTGTAGCAGTGTGTAAATAGGCTTCATCGAACAAATATTAGCTCTGCTTTAAAAGGTATATTTTCCTAATTAAGTCGGGAATTTGCGTGAAATCCGTAATTTTGCATGGCGTTTATAGCACAGCGTTTTGATAGGAATCGCTGTAATTTGGCGGGCTATATGCAAATAAATACACCGTCATTTTCATATAAATGAATTTCACATAATCCGGGCAGCGAGCAAATAAGGGGTTTCTCAGTAATTGACTTTGATAACACGTGTTTTTCCTATACTTCAATACATTTAAACTATTATTTTTATTTTGAGGCAACAATCATTCAGTGCTGCCGGGGAAAAAAACATACTGAAATAACTGAAGACAAAAAACTTCATGGCTGCTTCATTCTGAATCCGTAAAGCTCACAGTAGCGGGAATCACCATTTACCATTACTAGAACAATTGATGAGGATTACTATTTCTTGTTTGTCTTTGCTAATAGAACTAGTCCTTGAAGGGCTGACTTCCTTGCTACGCTACTTGAACGGAACTGCTATCATCAAACATTCACGACCTAATTTCACAGAGCGGAATGCATATCGTGCACTGCCTTTACTGCTGCACCAAACAGAACATCAAGCCGAACAACCCAGTTCTAATTCATACTTATTTAATGATGCATTTTATCTCTATATAGTAATTAAATTTTAAATGGATTCTGCCTGCAGAGTGGCAGTCTATGAATAGGAAACAAAAGATAAATCAGTGAATTAAAAAATAAAAATTATTTACCGGGTTTTACAGAGTCCAATGGACTAGAAACGTACTAAGCTAGATAACTCATTTTTATTTTTTAGTGTTCTCTTTCACCTCAATGAAACAAATATATAGTCAACAGTATAGGTATTAAACAAGACAAAATAGTTCAAGCTTACTAGGTAAGGAGATAACTGGGAGCTAGAAATTAAGCTATTGCGTATTGAAGGAAGTCTCCAATCATTCGCTCTGAATGATTTCTGTAAATCGTGGTGAATTGAAATCTGGTTGCCCGGACCGGGCATCAAACCCACGTCTTCCCAAAGACCAGAGACAAACGTTAACCACGCTTAGTATCTTAGTACCTGTGATTCATCTGAATACCAATTTATTTTCAAGGTATAGAACGGAGGAGTTATTCCTTAACATATTCGACAACGGTCACAAATTTCCAGTTCCCTTAATTTCACATAAAGTAAATTTTGATCCCTTACAGAATCTCATCTACCGGACCAACTTCAATAGTGTGTAACAATTAACTGTGCATTCCGTATGTGTAATTTAAGTGTATAGCGAAAGGTCGAAAGGTTCAGACAACACCGTCTCATTCAAATACATACCACGTTATAAGTCTGCTGCTAAGCCGATATGACAATATAATGTTTGTGATAAATTTTACTAACGACACAGAAATGATTGTTTTGCTGTAGTTCAGATGCAGAATGGATTCAAACTTTCTGCATTAAGGACTTCATGCAAGTCAAAACGGTATTATCCTAAAATAGCCTTTATACAGCATGGAAACAGTTTATTGTCTCTAAGCCACTGCGATCAGAGGCGTTTGTAGGGTAGCAATACGGCTGCACGTTGTACTGTCAAGAGTGGAAGATATAGCAACATGAAATGGCGCTTGAAGCTAAATGGCGGAAAATAATCTTTTTCTGAATGTTAGGAAAATGTGATGGGTATTATGTGCGGAAGAAGCGATCCTAATACCTAGCACCGGGGATATCGTCTAGCATCCTCAAGTAGCTACGAGTGTCTAATCACATACGTTGCAACCATTAACAGTTAGAGGCATTACGAAATTACTTACAACCAAATTAAATAGTAAGATTCTTTTCGCCAAATTTTATTATATCTTCTAAAAGAGCAACTCCACTAATTCACACGTAAAAACTACACACCTGTAGAGCTGTTTTCATAAAATTGTTAACTATTAAACCTTCCGCCAGTAGCAACAGCAAATGTCCATACATATCAACCTTGTTCTTACTAGACCGGTTTGTTCATCCCTTCCATATGCTCAGTCCGAGTTTCAACTCCGTTCAGCTAACACATTATTTTTGACAGTTAATTTGTGTTGCTTCTTTGCGTTTTACGAAACTGGAGCATCGGAATTCAGAACAACGTTGTGCAATCAAATTTTATGTCAAATTTAGGGAATCCGCGAGTGCTACCTTTAAAAAGTTGAAACAGGCTTGTGGGAAACATTAACATTAATTTTTGGATAGAAGAGAACTCGTTGAAGATCAACCTCGCTCAAGAAATCCTTCAATTTCAAAAACCGACGAAAACGTTGAGGGCTGTTGTGTGATCAGACCGTCGTTTAACAAGGATGATGAGTTAACAGTTAAATTTAAACACTTTCACCGTACATCAAATTTTGACAGACGATTTGGTCATGTGAATGGTTTGTGCCAAATTGGTGCCAAAAAATCTCTCAACTGAACAGAAGGGCAATCGAAGAAATGTGTGCGTTGATCTTCTTGAGAGGATTGACAATGACCAAGATTTCCTCAAACGTGAGATCACAGGTGATGAATCCTGGATATTTGAGAACGATCCTGAAACAAAACGGCAAAGCGAATAGTGGCACACTTAGTCATCTCCTCGACTGAAAAAACTGTCGAACGAGTAAATCAAAGATCAAAACAATGCTGATATGCTCTTTTGACAGTAGGGGTATCTTGCATAAAAATTTTGTTCCTCCAACGCAAACTGTCAACCAAGTGTTTTACAAAGGTGTCCTTGAAAGGCTCATGAAAAGTCTGATCCCTGTGAGACCAGACATTGCAGACAAGTGGATGCTTCATCATGACAATGCCCCCGTCATACGTCATTTTCCATCGGTGAATTTTTTATCTCAAAACGCACTCCTGTTGTTCCTCAACCCCCCTATTCATCTGATTTAAGTTCTTGTAACTTTTTCCGCAATTGAAACATGTCTTAAAAGGACGTCATTTTGGAACTCTGTAGAACATTCAAAAGACTGTGTCCGACCAACTAACAGCCCTACCAGTTGAAGCCTTCCAGCGCTGCTACCAAAAGTGGAAACAACGACTCCTCCTGTGTATAGCTGCCCAAGGGAACTACTTTGAAGGAGATAATATTGTTTTTTTTTTTTTTAAATAAAAAACTTTGGTATGTAAAAAAATCAGTTTCATTACTTTCATCACACACCTCATATTACCAATGACGCACTTGTGTCACAAGTCACTATCACTACCGAAGTGTTTCATACGAGATTACTGTTGTATTAGGTTTAATTTTTTATTTTATGATCACTCAATAACTGTAAATCTGACGCAAATTTTTCGAATATCCAGCTTAAACCACTGAGGAGAGTAAAAAGAAATAACAACACATAAAAACATAAGACTATTCACAAAACATTGTGCTTATGGGCTGCACATCACCAAAATGCAGAATCATGCTTAACAACAGAGATAAAAAAGTAGAGAAATCTCAGGGTTAATACTCCAAATCAACAGGAAAATGAAATGCACTCTTCGCGGGTTTATCTACGAATGCTATCGAAACGTTATATTATGTAATAGACCATGTTGCCTAAAATCATCGAACAAATAAGCATAAACTTCCGTTTACATGTAATATGAAGACGGGCAAAGGACAGGGCCCAGGGCAGTAACACACTGCCGCAGCAAACCGATGCTCCCTCCTACTCCAGCTCCAAGTGGCCTCTGCGGTTTAACCGTCCAGCAAATATGTCAGGGGTATTCACCAAGGACCCTCAGCGTCACATATCAGTGCCCAGTTCAAGTATCTTGGATACTCCTGTATGGCCCCACATGGTTACAGAGTAAGTCCTTTCGAGCATATAATTTTCTCGTAGAAAATAACCAACATTAGAAACAATGATTCACCTCCCAGACTTTACGTTATTCATATTAGTTTTTTCGCCTTTTCGATTAGACAGTTTTACAACCTGCTTGTTGTTTGTTTAAAAGAGCACAAAAACGCCTACGAACTTCTCCCAAACTTTTAATTTTGCTTATGGCTTGACATCAAGCTCGTTACAGGTGGGAAAGGGGCCGAGGGAGAGGAATGGGCATTTGCCTGGAGTGATTTGGGGAAACCATGGAAAACCCAAATCTGGATAGCCGGACGGGGATTCGAACTCACATCCTCTTGAATGCGAGTCCACAGCGTTACCGCTCACCCATCACGCTAATGAGCAAGTTACAGAATTAAAGGCAACAGAATACCAAAGATGAATACAAATTACCCTCCATATGAAAAAACAACAAATATCATACAGGGTGTCCAGAAAAGGACTCCCTGATTTCAAAATTAAATATCTCGAAAACAAAGATCGATAGAGGAATGCATTAAACGATATGTTTATTGTGACAGCTGGAAGAAGTGTATACAGCAGTGTGAAATAATAGTTACAAAAGCTGCTAACAGATGGCGCTGTACGCTCATATCTGCATACATAAGTGAAATAATCGTATGAAAACAATCTTTGCAAACAATCACATCACAATGTTTTCAAAATGTTCACCATTGGCACGTTTCAATGGTGGAACTGATCGCCCTGAGCTTCGGATCACTATTTAGGCATTACGTATGGCGATTACAGCGTCATCTGTTAGCAGCTTTTGTAACTATTATTTCACACTGCTGTATACACTTCTTACAGCTGTCACAATAAACATACCGTTTACTGCATTCCTCTATCGATCTTTGTTTTCGAGATATTTAATTTTGGAATCAGGGAGTCCTTTTCTGGACACCCTGTATAGCAGAAAAGATGGAATGAGCAAAAAAATTAGAAGGCTAACAGACATGCGTCTAATACTTGAAGTGACAAAAGACCGGCCCTTATTATAAATACTTTAATGTAAAATGGATGGGCATGCTCAAAAATGTGATGAAAGAGAAGAGAGACAGTTTAATATTTGGTGCAGAATGTATCATTGTACTCACAGAATTTTCAGATGCGGCAGATCCACCTGGAAGACTTCATCTGGGATAGAGATCAGCGATGGCGCATGATAGATGTAGCTGCAACACAGTTCAACATGAATCACATCTGCTTACCATCACATTAACCTTCAAATTAATTTAAAAGCATGGCAAACTGGATACCTCGCAGCAAAAAGTAATTAGGCGTGTTGTGATTAAGGAGTGTCATCGGAATATTTCTGAGACAGTTTTATCCAATGTGTACTATTATGGTGTATGTAGATCACTTTGTGAAACTTACTGCCTTGCTCATTTGGAGTGTTAAGACTAAATAATGGAGAGAGTAAATTATTTTCCCGATACATAAGGCTTGTTACGAATGATACAAAACACTGCTAAGCATAACATCTCTAACCGGTAAACGAAAGCCCTCAGTATATGCACATTGTCTAAAGTTCTTGGCACTTACTATAGGTTTTTGTGTCTGTGAGCACTTAAACAGATGTTCTGATCGGCTGAGAGTGCTTATTTGGAAAAGGTTAATCAAAGACAAGCAAACATTTAATCCCAATGGGCGTTCAGGGCAGTGATTGAATTTTACACAAAGCTGCCATGATATCAATCATGGGTATAATACAGTAATTCTTTTTTAGATATCTGTTAAGAAACATATCGTAGGAAACGAAGACAATTCGTTCCATCGTATAGCATCAACTATTATTCATTTCATTCATTTTATAGTCAAATAAAAAGAAACAATAATAATTCTTCCATTATTTTTGAGAAAAAAGAGCTAGAACCATTTCTCACAGAAGCAGTAAAATTTGCTTTAATAATAATTTACGCACTTACTAGAATGACCAAACGTTACTGGTTTATGTGGTTCTGGAACGTATAAGAAACTGAACTAATTTTACTATATTTTACTTGGACCATTGATAGTACGGATAGTAGATCAACTACATGTTCATGGTACACGATTTCTAGAAATTTCTGCCAAAATCAAGCAACTTTATTAGTTGTTGAACTGCCATTGAAGTGCGGAGGGACGATGCACATTCATAGAAACTTTATGAAATAAAAAGAAATTATAAGTTTAGAAAATAAAACAATCAGAACTGCAGTTAAATAAAACAAAATTATACGTACATTTCACAAAATACAGGAAAACGAATAATATATACGAGGAGAAATGAACCTAAGCAAAAATTGTGGTCAGTGAAATCCATTAAAAAACTTCGTATTCACCGGTGACCAACATATAAAATGATGTCCATGGAAGGGAAAATTTGGATTGCAACTAATGTGACCAACAAAGACAGAAAGACTTTGTGCGATAAAAGATTGTAGCATTGAATCTGATTACAAAAAAGGCAATAAAAAAAACATAAGGCTACAAACGAACAACGAACGCCTAGCGAACACAAACGGCCTTAAATGATACATTCATATTTCAGGAACATAAATGCAAAAACTGTAGGAAGCTTTGAAACAAACGAAAAATACCAGAGCTGCTGTTTTAGATGTAATGAATGCAGAGCTCCTAAAGAACTGAGGATTTTAGAATTACGGCTACTGTATCTGCTCATTCAAAGTTGCTGAGCAAGAAAAATACCAGAGGAATGGCGAAAAGCAGAAATAATGTAAACATACAAAAATGAGATGGTAATCCTTGAGAAAACTCTCGAGGTATAAGCTGTCTCAATGAGTCGTATAAACTGAGCCACGGAACAGATAAAACAGGATTTAAAACTTCCAGTTGAATATTTACAGTATAAGCCAAACGCAGTAAACAAAAGGAAGTTTATACCTATAACGATAACAAAAATATAATGAGAATGATAACTGAGAAATAGTAATAACTTAACTCGGAACACAAGAAACCCACCAATTGATTAAACAATATTCATTATTTTAAATTAATTTAATTAAGATTGAGTACACGCTCTTGTGGCAATTACACTATTCAACCATTTTTCCCTATCTTCCACCAACCTACTTTTGCCCTTCACGAATTTTAATTTTAAAATCTTTCAGTATTTTTGGTAAATTAATCAGCACTTCCCTCGGCAATTTATTTCAAACTCTGACTACTTTATTTACAAAAGAACATTTTCCCACATCAATATGTCTTTTTATATTAAAAAAATATATATAGGTTTATTGAAACCTTAAACGTTACAATATTTCTACATTACAAGATTAAAGTTTTATAATACACTCTTCGTTACAGAAACATTATATGAGTAATCTGGTCAAATTAATGGGCTGAAATCGAGTGGCAGCTTGTGGTCAGGGTAATTTATTGTATCCATTTCTTTTCAAAGTATAGGACGCCGTCACATTTTATGCAGGATACTAAAAAAATTTCAAGTCACGAAAGTAGAAATTCGAATAGTAAAACAGATTCCTTAAATTAGACAGTGGTGTGAGGGAAGATTTCAATTTGTGTACTACTTTCCTCAAAATTTAACGACGTTGGAAATTATATTAATTTTGATACTAGATTATATTCTACATTTAAATATGTAAATACTCTATTACTTGCAGAAGATGCGTTAATAAGACAGCAATTTGAATTATTTTTTTTTTTTTTGTAACTGCTTCACGTCTCTTTTTAACATCGACGTCTTTTAGAGACGGGAAAGGATGGGGGGCAAGGATGGGGGCAAGGAATGGGAAGGAATTCGGCCATGGCCTTTTGAAGGAAGCATCCCGGCATTTGCCTGGAGTGATTTGGAGAAACCATGGAAAACCCAAATCTGGATGCCCGGAACGGGATTCGAACCGCCGTCCTCCCGAATGCGAGGCGAGAACGCTAACCGTTACACCGCCCCACTCGGTTTGAATTAGTCTACAGGGAATTTTGCATCACTTAAATGAGATATGTTCGTAATATAATCTTAAAATGTCATTCAAGAACATTGTCATTCAAGAATTTGTGTCATATAAAGACAGTAGCGTTGAAGGGTCTAAACAGTAACGAATTTATGGATTAAACAGCAGGGTAGTCATTTGGGACGTGATAACATAAAAATGACAAGCTTGATGTAAAAAATATACAGAAAGGCGAAATTGAAGAAAAAGTTGTTAACTGTTGTAAGGTCATAGAATGAATATGGACACTGGAATAGAAATGCGGATGAATAAGAACCGGACCGAAGAAGGAAGAGATAAGCTGCCTCCGCATGCAAAAAAAGTGGAAGAAGAGACAAGTTTGTAACTGACACTGAAATATAAACCGGACGGAGACTCGAAACATTGGAAGATACATGCAAAGATTGTCAAAGTTGAGACGGAAAAAGATAAGAGATTATTCCAAGAAGTGACCGCAGTTTAGATTGGTGAGTTACGGCACCCCATGCTGATCGTGGGAGCTTACGACGATTCGATTTCAAATTCTGTCCTCAACCTATTATCTTTCCCGAAAACATGTTAACCCTATTTCTCGCACAAAAGAACAGAAATAACAGAAAAGTTTGCATATTATTTCAGTATCGAATGAATCTCATCGACCCCTCTTCTTGCTCCTTCCGCTTTATGTAACAAATTGTAATCATCCTTCGACTTCGACTTAATTTCTTTACAATAAAACTACGGAAATATTACTCCAATTAGTTGTGTTCTTCGCAAGAAGTCATAGTATTAAAACTAGGACTTGCAGAATTCTAGTTCACCTAAAGAGATAAATGATTGACTGAATACATTATATTGATCGTTACTGGAAGCAGATAGAAACGCAATATTATTATCAGTGATTATCCAGCGAACGCAATTACCTAAAGCGTTTATGCAGATACACTGTTCCGAGGAAAGCTTGTATTGTCAATTATCACCACATCTGCTATTATAAATCTGTGAGTATGCGGCGTCTCTCTGTCCCTTAATACACTAATTAAGATGTGGTTTACACAGTTTGAAAGCAAACAGTCTAGCTTAAAATCTAGGGTAAACGGGGGTTGGAACAAGATATGAAATTAGTATGTACCGAGAGCAAATAGACGATATAGATCACATTGCATCTTATATGAACACATCTTTACGTGATGCCCACCATAAATCATGGAACAAATCATATAAACACTACACACTTCTTTGCTATGTAAATTTCGTTGTTTATTTCTTCAGTTTTATGGCATATAGTAAGTTAGGAAACGTGAAAAGTTAATCACACCACTGTATCATATATTAAAATTCCAACTAGCGTAACGAAATTTTTGTATTTCTTTTACGGCAGAGGTTATTCTAATACTACGCCACAAATGTTTATGCTTCTCTCATAAAAGAAAAACAAAAGGCAAATGTATTACTACGCACACCAAAATCCTAGCTAGCAATGCACTCGGAAAAATTCTAGTGTATAATTTAATTTTGGGAGCCTTTAGAATAAGATCAGGTTTCACAATGATATCAAAAATATACAATAAGAATTTTAAAACATTTCTGTGTCCTCAAGCGTAGAAAAGTGTGTTACGAAAGAAGACACGCGCACTTTAAATGTTAAAGAGCACCTTTACTGAAACGGGTACACTGATTCCAATACGTGGCAGGATTGACGTTAAAGAGCTTCTGCAGATACGGGTATTCGACTTAATTTTTTAAAGACCCTTCTTCTCACCTGGCCACCGTAGGCGGGGCTCCCCTTTAGTCGCCGTTAACGAGCCCCTGTGCTCGCAAACGCGTTGTTTGCCTCTCCCAAATTAACGATATTGTTACCTGGATGGCCGCTGGGGAAAGCCGCTTTCAGCGTTAATCAGCGCCCTAACTCTAATTCAGATTCCAAAGGTTATTTCTGTTTAAATGCGAGAGATCTTAATGGTTACTGTGGTAAATAGACCGTGAATTTCCCTCCCCCACCCCCACCCCCAGTCTGTTTCGCTTGCTGAATCACAAATTGCGTTTATTTAACGTAACTCATTATAGATGCCGAAGCTAAATTAATGGAAGGCAACATTAAATTAAAATACTAAATACCTTTGTTGAAACTTAAAATCAAAAAGTGTATGTCGACTGCTTCTTTCCTGTATATCAGTGTTTCTAAACCAGTAAAATGTGGAACATAATTCTGAGGACCACTAATTTAAAAGGGACCAACATTTTACCTATTATTAACTCATCCTTCGAATTGTTAATCAGCGCGGTCCCTTAATACCTTACGTCTACACCGAAGCCCTCATAAAATAGTCACTTCCCTAATACTTTAAGGAACGACACTCTCTTTGATGCCGACTAGGAATCTACTTAGTGAATAGACTTTTACTGTAAAAATGCATTCATACGAAGATATCGTGGAAATACCGGTACCGTTGCTTGTATATTAATGGCTTTTAGAAATTTTGGCTTCTATCTCATAGCTACAAACATTAAGGGTAGTGTAGCCATTTCATGTGAACAATTTTTGCTAATTCATTTTTTTATGATATCGTTAATTCAGTTTAGTAAAATTACTAATATTCTGCCAGCGGGTCAACTTTCTCACATTTGCGGACCAAAGATTGGGAAACCTTTCTCTATATGTTTACTTGGATCACATTTTTGAAGTGAAAATTCTTTTGTGAGTTATCTGAGGTGTGATTTTGTTTAGTAATTTAACGAAATTGCTCGAAGGTGTTAAGGTGAATGTCAACGAGGAATCACATTAAATTAAATTAAATTACAATGGAGCACACGCTCCGGTGCCAATTTCCCTACACACCCATCTTCCCCCTTTCCTTCACCCATCTACATTTGCCCTTTACAAATTTAACTTTATATTCTTCCAACGGTTTTGGAAAATTATTCATCATTTGTCTTGGTAACTTATTTCAATCCTTGACAGCCTTACCTAAAGAATAGAATCTTTCTTGTACATTTGCGACTACATAAATAACTTATACTAATGGTATCAATCAGATACTATTTTTTTAAGTACACAAAATAATTTATTAATTCGCTGATAACACTGGCCTACAAAAAAATATTTGTTTCTGTAAAACAAATTAATTACACTAATTCCTATGTATTTTTCACTCCGAAATCCGAAAATGACAATGAAACAACCGTACCACGTCTAGTTTTTGTTTTACAGGTACTGTCAAAAGTGTGATGACAAAGGGAAAACGAACACCACAATCAATTCTATGAAAACAGAAGGTGTAAAATTTATTAATCAATATATACCCTTATTTACATATTAATGAATAATAATTAATTATGAAGTATATTAATGAATTATTACATAAATGTAAAGGTTTTTTCATGGTTTTTCCTTTTAAGCGGGGTTGCATCTTCTTTTTTCAAAACCAGCAGTAATCTCCAAGCATCGCAGGATCCCAGCGTCCTTGGTATCTTGTTTCAATGGTTTTTATTTCTTGGTGGAATCTCTCTCCATGCTCATCACTTACAGCCCCAAGATTTTCAGGGAAAAAATCCATATGCGAGTGAGGGAAGTGAATTTTTAGAGACATTCGGCAACCCATGGCATTGTAAGTCTTCAAGAGGTTGTTAACTAAAGTTTTGTAGTTGCTTACTTTTTTGTTTCCAAGAAATCCTTTTATTACCTTCACAAATGCCTTCCATGCTGCCAGTTCTTTTTTATTTAGCGTCTCTTGAAATTCAGGATCACGTATAACCTTCCTGATGTCAGGTCCAGTGAAAATACCTTCTTTTTTCTTAGCCTCACTAAGTTTAGGGAAAAGTTCCGACAAGTATTTGAAACCTGGCCCCTCTCTATCCATACCTTTTACGAAATTCTTCATCAGCCCTAACTTTATGTGCAGAGGAGGAAGAAGCACATGTTTAGGGTCAACTAAAGGATCAAACAATACATTTTTTTCTCCTGGAGTGTAATATTTTCTTGACGGCCATGTTATTTTTACAAAGTGGTTCATACTGTCTCTGCTATCCCATAAGCAGAAAAAAACAACAATATTTTGTATAGTCACCTTGAAGTCCCATTACAATAGCAATCACTTTTAAATCACTGCAAATGTGCCACTTAAAATCATCATACTTGATTGCTCTTAGAATTGCAGCCATGGTCTCATACGTCTCTTTCATTGAAACTGAGTAAGCAACTGGAATTGATGGCTTTGTATTTCCGTTGTGGAGTAAAACAGCCTTGAGGCTAGATTTGGAAGAATCAATAAAAAGGCGCCACTCAGTAGAAATATGTGTTACTCCAAGTTCTTTCATTAACCCCAGAATGTCGAAACATATACACATAGGGTCATCAATTCTGTAAAATACAGAGAAGTTAGCATTTCTCTTTCTAAAGGAAGTTATGGTTGTGCTTTTGGCCAAAAGATTCCATTCTTGTAATCTTGAACCGAGAAGTTCAGCTTTCTGTTTTGATAAGCCTAAGTCACGGGCCAAATCATTTAGTTTGTTTTGCGTAATGAGATGAGGTTCACTCGACGACGGAACGTAAGTAGGGTCAGTTGTGTTTTCCAATAAATGTCCATTTTCAGAATGCAAATCTTCATTGTCATATAGTTCTGGAATTACCACATTTCCCCTATTCAAAGGGGGAGTTGGAACCGGTAAGCCTTCCACGTGTGGAAAGGGTCTAATGGCAGAAGGTATAGTAGGATAGTCAATTTTGTTCTTCTTCTTCTTGGAATATCCTTCAGTATTCGTAAGGCAAAAATAGCAATCACTAAAGTGGTTAGTGGGTTCACGCCATACCATAGGCACAGCGAATGGCATAGAACTTCGGTTACCGTTCATCCATTGAATAAGTGTTACATTACAGCTCACACAACAGATATGAGGCGCCCAGTGTTTATCTTGGTCTCCCAATTTGCAACCATAATACAAGAAATATGCTTTTTTTACGTCTTCAGTTATAGGCCTACCTTGCGATTTCAATACGTAACGTCCACAAATGTAACAAAACTTATCTGGTGAATTTTTACACAATCTTCGATTATTTGATAACATTTTCAAACTAAACTATGTACAACACTACACAATCGCACTTTACAGGTCTGTCTCTTCACTGACAATAATAAACAATAAACAAAGAAACTCAAGGTCCTCCACCACTCTTCTGCAGTGTTGCCAACTTTCGAGTTGTAAATACAGAAATATAGTAAAATAACTATATAATGTGGGGTTATAACATACAAATGTGACGTGGTAGCACTTTTTCAATTGTTAATACGTTATTAGGAAGCCCAACGGATATTAAAATGGTATTTTTATGTATGTTACAAATACCCTGTAGACCAGTGTAATCTGAGTTAATCCTTTTACTGTGTTTGCACGTGCAGCGGAATAGATTGAAATCAAATATTTCGGATATACGTAAAGGCATGAAAATTGTATTTCTTAATGGTTTTTTGGCAAAAACTTGCACATATCGAGGAACAAAAAGGCAAATTCAGATAGTTTGAGAGTCAGCGTGTTGCCAGCTTTTATTTGATATACTTTTTAATATTATCTAAAGCAAATATTTTTCTCAGGTCCCCGTTTAAACCCATTACAGCTACTTTCATCAACACTTCATGATTTTTATAAATTTGGAGTTATAATCGAAATAGTGAGAACTAAAGTAATGCGGCGTAACAAATGTTCAGGATCAGAAGTTATAAGGGTATGAAAACGAAAAGACAGACGGACAAATGATCACATGAGCGAATATAAAAGGTGATTCCGCGATGATAATACAAAATTCCAGGGATAACGAAGAAGGATAAAATGTATGAATTTGAGGTATTAGGGGACCTTGGTCCTGAAACGACCGAGTCGAATGTTATAAGCGAAAATCTACTCAAGTTCTGCCTTAGCCTCCCGCAGCGCTTAAACTAAGGGCCCCAACTTCCGACACCTGACCGTGCTGTACAGAACTCCCGCTGAATATTCCTCAATACCCTCAAATAATTTTCCCTGTTGATGGACTAGTAACGGCGAACGTAACTTAATGCCAGAGAGACTGAAAATCATAAGTCTACGGTACTGTTATAATGAATTCCATTTACCTGCACAAGTTTCAGAAGCCGCTACATTTACAACAGTCGTTCAAAATGGCGACCCCTAGTGTCAATGCAAGCATGGCATCGTCGCACAAAGTTCTGTCGTACCCGTTCTAATATCCCCGGTGTTGTTTGAACAGTGCCACAGGCAGCGAGAATTCTTGCAAGGAGATCCTCTTCAATCTCGACAGGCGTCTCGTACACAAGACTTTTCACAAGAAGAAATCAACTATGGTGAGGTCAGGTTAATATGCTGGGCATCTACCAGGACCTCCTCTGCTTATCGACTTTTCAAGGAGTGTCTGATCGCGGTGTTCACGAACCATCAGTCCAAAGTGATGTGGGGCTCCATAATTCTGGAATCACATCCGTTGACGAATAATAAGTGGGATGTGTTCCATGAACCCGGGTAGTGCTCATCGGAATTGCTTATCCTACAATCTCACTTACCACGGAATCACATTGTATAAGTGTTCCGATTTTCACTAAGACGTTACGGAATTATCGAATGAATTTTTAAGTGCTTATGATTGATTACTACGGAATTCTTGAGTAGTAGGTATTCGTAATGTATGATTACTATTACTTCTTGAAATTTACTGAAGTTTTAAAAGGGTGAGATTAACCATCCTACAAGAAGGGTGCTATATTTTAAAAAACACGGATTTCAGTTTTATCTGTATTTTCAAAGATATTCCAAAAACTGAAACTTCCTGATTAATTAGTTTAATATGTAGATGTGTATATACCATTTTTTTTGTTTATAATTTATACGTTTCCATTCTTGGTACTTTGTTAATGTGATTACGTATTTATGTTGGTTAAATTATCGTGCCCTCATCCACCTTCCCACTCAATCTTCTTCTCTTAAAATTAGCAAAACTAATAATTTGTTAATGCAGATATCTGTATCTTCTCAATGCTGAACGAAAGGAAAACAAATTTTGCTAACTGTCAGCTAGCCTTCAACTTACGTAATTTTAGATTCACCTTAACCTGCTAGTTCATTATCTTTTATTTTACTCCAATTTCAATCTGAGAGTTACCTCAGTTCCTTTGACAGTTAGTTACTTTTAAATAATATATTTCTTTTTCTTCTGTTGTGTCTTCGTTTTTTCTATTCAATGAATTTAATTTCTTTTGTTTACGCCTCATCGACGGCTAACATCATTAGAGGCGGGATGGGACTGGGAACAAGGATCGGTAAGGAATTCAGCCATGGATTTTTTGAAGGAAGCATCCCGGCATTCACCTGGAGTGATTTGGGGAAACCATGGAAACCCCAAATCTGGATGCCCGGACGGGGATCCGAACCCGCGTCCTCCCGAATGCGAGGTTAAATAGTTTGTTAAGGCTATACCTGGTCCCTTGTATTGCTTGTCATAAATTATCAATTTAGAATCCAAACAATATAAGATGTTACCCAAATTAGAAAATAAATTTTGAAATAAAGCAGTACTGAAAATTTACACTGCTGTGACTACCTGCGTCTCAGTTTTAATTCTAAATTTTAGTTATTAACTGAAATTTCACTTTCCGTTTATTATTTGGAATTAGAGTAATCCATTTTTTTTATAACAAAATTTAGGTTTGAATTGGAAATTCATAACAGCTTTCTATCTCGTTCATGAACGCTGTCGTAACGAATATTCAAAACTATTGTCATCCTTCTTCCTGTAACACAATAAAAACAACATATACATGTACATGAAAAATTTTCACATCAATATAAAATGAGAAAATATGAAATTATTTCCGCAAATAAATCTAAAATTTTACACCGAACTAGGTACAAAAAAATTAAATTTTACAGATTAAACAAGAAAGAGGACGTTCACGTGAAATTAGTAACGCAGGAAATGTAAACTGGGTATAATATATTAAAGTTTATTCTATCTATATGCGAGGTTTCCCTGCGGTGGTTATAACCTCACATAAAGTTCATGTTTACAAGAATATAGTCAACTTGCCACTGGATATGCTGACGGCAAAGGTCACACTTTAATTGCGGAAACTATTTCTTCTTTTATTATTTCGCGTTAGATGAAACAAAATCACATCCCAGAAAGTTCCGTTCCCACACTGAAAAAAGTCCTGTCACAGTGCCCGCGAATAATTACAGTTAATAACAGATGGTATACTTGCAATTTTCGCATACACACAAAGGCATAGTTATGCGATGATAATTGGAGAATGTACTAATTATTACATTGATAGTAAGTGGCATATTACCATATTATAAGTCATGGAACTTATTTATGTTCACTGGCAGCCAATTATGACCACTTGAATCTTGTTGTAACCAACTTTAGGTCTCATTTTTATTATGAAAATTTCACTGCTTTGATAAATTAATTTCTTCTATCATGCAGTTAATTACATACAAATAACAATGTCATTAATTAAAAAATTATTAAGCTTGAAGCTTGTAAATACACCAGATATTGAACAAAACGTCCCAGTGAGATTTTATTTGTTGTGTAATTATTACTGCTGCCTTTGCTGAATTTAATGAATGATTTCTTCAACCATGTGTAACACATCTTTGAAAAAAATTATTCGTAAATAACTATACGCTTGGTGGGAAATTTCAAACAAAAATGTGCAGTAACCTATTCATTCTTATAAAAACTAGAGGCATTACATATTAATGTACTCAATTTACACCGTGTCCCTTGGCAAAATATCAAACATTTATGAATGAACTAAGAGCGTACTTTTGCTTACGGTCTGTTGATGATAGTGCAGGTTTTACGACACCCATAGCATAGCCTTTACTTCCAACCAACAAATTGTAGCTGATAGTGAGAGCTTGCTCCAGTTTGAATGAAAAATTGTCAATTAAAAGTAAGTGTTCATTTATTTACGTGTATGTAAACTTCACGCAGGTTGCATTTGTAAACCCAATATCTACAGAAATCGCACTATACGTAAACATTACTTCAAGTTTCGAAGCAGAATTATAACGTTCAAATGATGTATACGCCTACCTCTTCAATGTGATACTAACATATGCCAGAAAGTGACTGACGAAAAGTGAATAGTCATGAGTAACCGAAAGTTCTAGAAAATAATCGGAACGCCAACAAATCAGATTGTAGTATTGAGATAAAACCTGAAGAATGCTAACTGAAATTTCAACTCAACTATTCCATGTTTTTAATATACACAAGAGTGATTAAAATTGTTACCAAATAATTATATACAATAAAAGATTTGTTTTAAAAGTTATTGTTAGGAATTTGCAATCACGAATTTTTTGTTTAAAATACATAAACATTTAAATGTACTTTGCTGGGGTTCTGTTATTAACACTTATATGTTTATTTAAGTAAAATGTTTATTGCAGTTCAGAATATCTATCCGTTGCAATAAGCAACAATCATAATTTACTGACGCCAAACGGAATCAATAAACTGTATTAAGTTCCCTAAAAGTTTAATGAAGCAAATAGACTACTTTACTTAAAAAGGTTACTTGCTTAATAGCATTTCCATTACATATAGAGAAATCGATATTTTTATTTTCCGCTGTGATTTCTTTTTCTTGAGTCTAATAATCTACTATATAA
Organism: Vandiemenella viatica; assembly: GCA_031002005.1. Lineage (NCBI taxonomy): Eukaryota > Metazoa > Arthropoda > Insecta > Orthoptera > Morabidae > Vandiemenella > Vandiemenella viatica. The sequence continues at coordinate 155,085,472 of JARYHS010011408.1, read as the reverse complement.
TTTCGTAAGCTCACTCATTCACTCATCTCGATAGCTATTGGCTGGAGAACGGTGTCACGTGTCAGCCTTCGCTCGCAAAACAGCGACCAGAGATACCATTAGAAGAAATTCGTGTTTATGTCCAAAATTTAATAGCTAAGCAACTGCTACCAAATTAATTGCCATCATACATTCAGAGTTAAAAAATATTTTGGCGGCTCAAAAAAAGTGGATCTGCTTTTTAGTAACAGGTTGCTAATGAAAGCAACTTAAAAAACTTTAAAAAAATAAATTACTCATTGTCTCTACTGTAACAATGAATGCCAATCGTCATTCCGGCTTGGAAAAATTTCAATCTAATTAAAATTCTCACTAATGTTTGTTGCTTGACCAGACCTTAATTTCGGTTTATTTGCTTTATAGAGATTTTACTGACCACTTGTTAATGTTCGCTGTACTTGAGTTATTAGGTTATTTTAAGTGAACAGCAGACCAATTGTGTTAACTGAATCGAGTATTAAGGAAATTCATTTCTTCGGAGTTGCTCAACTGTTTAATAATATGGAATGTGTTTTAAGTTCTCTGGCTGTTACAGATAATATGACCAATGATGAGATTATGAATGTTTGCTCAGTCTCAATAAAAAACAAAAAACAACGTGATGCTTTCGAAGCAAACAGGAATTTTTTAAATTTTTCAGAGTGAACTTTAAGGTTCAAATATAAGTCAAGTTTCTATTTAAGCAATTATATGATTCCGCTATCGTCCCAGTTCGTGTTAAATACCTACCTCTATTAATGATTCTGAGTTCTTCAAGCTCAAGAGATTTTATTCACCCTGAAATACTGGTCAAGTTTATATTTGGTCAAATCAGGTCAACCTGTCATAATCTTTCATCCTAGAAATTGGAACTATTCTAGACCCGTGACGATACGCAAAAAACGGTCACGGCCTTACACTAGTTCCGTTATAATTGCCGATGCTTGTTGCATGTTGTGTTCATATAGTGGTAATTTTGATATATCAAACAAAAAGTACTCGAAAAGTAAACTAGAAAGTTATGTTCAGGAAGATAAAAAGTAATTATTTTCATATTGTTATAGTAGATATATATAAAAAGATTGCATGGGAGTTTTCATAGATAATGGCGTGGACAGCTGCCCTAACAACAACTGCAGCTGGGAGGTACCATAAGACAGACCCCTGAACTCGTTACCTCAGTATTAACATCGAGTTAGTCATACAACATGTCAACTCGCGTCTACATGCGCTTTACACGGTACTGACGCCATGACTAGGAGTAGCCATCTACTGCACTCTAACCAGGCCTGCACTACAGTACGACTGCCGCATGTGTTGGTACGCATCCAGCTGCAGGTGCAGCCGGGCCCTACCTCTGCCAACTTCCTTTCCCACTGACGCAGTCTATGAGGCGTCGGGAAAATGCGGATCTCCGGCTGCTGTACATGCTCCGCCAACCAATTGGTCAGTCGTCGCGGTCGATACAAATCATGCAGCGACCGTTACAAGAGACCAGTTGTGCAGACAGAGCTCTGGGAACGACAACCATGCCAAGAAGATGGCAAACCTAACGTAAAGTAATGTCACTCCTCTATACTTGGGGATCAAATTTTTCAGGACTTCCACCAAACCTGCCTAGGCGACATGTGTAATTTTTGCCGGAATATATATATATAGAAAACTTCTATTGACGCGCTAGGCGATGTTTGGACAATGGTAAGCCTATGAGTTCTCGACTTCCCGCCTCCTTCATGCTATGCCGTGTTGCGAGTATGATATAACCGTTTTTTGGATTAGTAAAACCTTACGCGTTCGCGTCACCAACGTCCTGATGTTAACAGTATATCTGTAACCTTAATTATGAAGTGTTGCGTTTGGACAGCAGTGAAAGTATGTATTATACTTGTATCTAATATATAAAAATGAATGTTTTTTTGCTAATATTCTTCATACAAACACGCTGTTTTCATATGATTTTGTTGGAACCTTGATTGCATATGTATACTTTAAAACAAATAAAAAAGTACTGTTTACATTTGAGTTGCAAAAATCTAAACCCTCTCCTCCTTTCCTCCCCCCTCCCCCCTCACCTTAATTTCTGTCAATGCTCTTCATACAAACACACAGTTTTTATCCGATTTTGATGGGACTATGCATACGTATACTTTAAAACAAATAGAAAATGACTGCCAATTGGTATTTTTATTATTATTACCGGTATTAAGTTAAAATATTCGGATACAGCAACAACTGCGAACAAAATGGGTATCGATTCCCTGCATATCCTCGGTACAGAGCAGGCGTTGTTCGACGGAACGGAATTACCATACCACTTTGTCACGTATTTTAGCTATAAAGAGTAGAGAACCAAGTTTGACAAAGGGAACTAACAACAAAGCTTATGATGGTCATTATTTCAATTAAATGACTGCGGTTCAAAATGCCAATATTGGATTTGCAACCACAAAAAGTTGACTGATATTTCAATTTAGGTTTAGTATATGGGGCACTGAAGACAGATATAAAGAGCAGTGCAGAGAAAAATTCACAGAATTAAAAACTTCTTTTGGATAATAAAAAATAAAAAAAATGAAAAAAATTTGGTGACAGGGCTGATATCCTACGGTTAAAGGGCTCTTTATGGCGTCCTTTCAGCTAGGATAACCAAGGTCCTTTCGCTGTTGACGGCCACTGAAGTCATATCAGACAGTCCAGGCGCCAATTGGCCGCCCGTGGAGCCAAGGTATCACCATAAAAGTTGTGGTCACAGGCATCATCTCCTCTCATGGAAGAGATGGTATGTCGTAAGACGACAGAGTAATTTCAGGAGGTCGTAACATTGAATGGTGCACCACATCAGCAAGTTGTCAATTGTGCGAACACGCAAATGAACAAAAAAATTTTCTGCTTTTATACGTAGGACTGCTGTTTACCGTGGATTTACCAAACCTTCAGCGACATCAAAATAAACACGGTAAATACAGAGTCACAAATTATTTCATCTAATTGTGATTTTTAACAAGTTGATAAACAATTTCTTCTGATCCTCTTGAGTCGCGCATAAACAATCTACAAACGTATAGCAATTGGTTTATCGATTTAAAATCAGTTGTTGTAGATATCATTATTAATGCTAAATTGGTTGAACCAAATACCTTCAGAGGTTGTTGAATCCCATCATTACTTCGAATTCTTTCTTATGTGTATGCTTACAATCTTTAGGTAAATCATTTCATTTACCCATTCCTACTTTAGCATAAAAATTACATAATCCAGACGGAAAGGAGCTAAATTTTATGTTACAACCCTTTTTTGGTGTTTTTTATAATAAGATAAAGTTCCTATATATCATCTTTAAACAAATTTTATCCGTAGCCTTCAACTGCACGGAATTGTGTTATTTATTTTTCCGCAAAGATTACGTAACCTGAACGGATAGGAGCCAAAGATATTTAATAAATTCTCAGCCAGGGATTGTTTATTTGGTCTTTAACTCTGCTTAGCATTATACGCCTATAAGTCATTTGCACATGTAGAGCAAGAAAACTGCAGAAACGCGGAAAATTTTATCTCGGAAAATGGCTGTCGTAGAAGTTTCAGGAAATGCCTACTGATGTTATTTAAGTTTGTGCACTCAAAATTCCTAGGAAGCCGTTTATAAAAACTTTTAACTACCTCCAAGAAAAAAAAATAGTAACATACGTGCCATCTTTGAAAAAAGACAAGTTTAAACAAAAAATGTCTAACGCCACGCAATCCCTTAGAATTTTGAGGCACCAGTGAGCTTACTGTTTTATGTTTGGTTGTAGTAAGCAACTGTGAGCTTCCAAGTGCTTAGGAAGCCTTGAAGAAATGTTTTTAACTACAATCAAATTTCACGCAGTCAAGAATCATCTCAAGAAAACACAAAAGAATATCATCTCAACCAAGTTAATCGAACTTCGCTCAGTGAAGACTCAATTCAAGAAAATCCTGACGAAATTCGACCTAAGCTTGAAACGCTGCCATTAAAATAAAATGTTGAATTATTATTCACGATTTATATATAACCGACTGCAAATCTTATGTAAGTAGGTAAAAATTATATTGAATGTATAACAAATATGTATTGGTCTGGCAGCTCAAATGTAATTAGTGAGATAAAAAGTGGTTACAGCTCTAGCTCTAAAAATATTCTGCCTACGATCCCTGATTGAAATCGCGGTGGGGGCAAGAATTTTAAGATTTGTATTTGATCATATGAACAACATTGGGACGTTCTGTGGTTCGGATTCTACGTTAAATTGTAGGTCCCAGAGGAAAGTAACTGGCCGTCCTACTTCTGACACAATGGCTTAGTATGCCTCATTCTGGATTATCCAACCATGTTAGGTTCTTAAAAATGCTGAAAAATTTACCCGAAATACTGAAAGAATTCAAGCTAAAATTTGAAAGTAGATTGGTAAGGAATCTGAAACGTAGGTGTATGTCCAAATGTGGTTAGAAATATAAAAAAAAATTAAACTCCATTTCAAGCTACAGAAACTATAATCGTTCTCTAGGTAGATGATCGATCATTGGCGGAAGAAGTATTGGGGTATTCTACTGAGTAATAAAACTAAATATTAAAGAAAAAAACTATAAACCAAATATTACACCAAGTGCAATACTTCCTGTTACCTCAGAAGATACTTTTTGCTCTATTACTAATTAAACACTTTCAGGTAAAGTTTCAGTGAATCCATATTCAGTTTGCTGTTCACTAACATGATTCCACAACACCATCAACAAATACGTTGGTTTTACTGGAACTGAAGTTGCATAATTATATTGTGTACACATACAGGGTGTTTCAAAAATTACCGGTATATATGAAAAATCAATAAAACTAAACGGGCAGCGATAGAAATACACAGTTTGTTGCAATATGCTTGGGACAACAGTAAATTTTTAGGCTGACAAACTTTCGAAATTATTTACAATTTTCAACAACAGATGGCGCTGCAGTCTGTAAAAATCTAAAGTACGATTATTCTAAGGAATAAACCATTTTTTCACAGCAAACTTGCAATCTGTGAACAGCACACGCTTACAGCAGAAAGACGACTTACAGAATGGCGAACTCACAGACTGCGTTTACTTCTATATCTTTCAAACCACCTGCAGCGCCATCTGTTGTTGAAAATTGTAACTAATTTCGAAAGCATGTCTGCCTGAAAATTTACTGTCGTCCCAAGCATATTGCAACGAACGGTGTATTTCTATCGTTTCCCGTTTAGTTTTTATTGATTTTTCAAATATACCGGTAATTTTTTAAACACCCGATAATGTGTCCTCTTACCGCTACAGTGACCTCACTGTACATTTTCTATATCATTAGACTACAGATTCTGTGTGTTTATGTTTATTGACAATTTTTTTCTTCAAAAATGTCTTCTTTAATTATTTCGTTAGCCAAATTCTCACTAACTTAATTTAGATTAACGGTCAAATATTGAAATACATTCATATTGCCTTCAGCAAGTTTAACGAATCTATTGTCAGATAACGTAAAAATGCTTCCACTCATAAAACCTAAGTTTTCACTTTTACGGAGTATAATCTGCTTCACTGGCAGTAATATAAAGTTTTATCTCATGTTAGAGTTTTTTTTTAAGGAAATAGTTCCTGCATTTTGCATGACCCCACCGTGGTATGCGCCTGTCCACTTATCATAAGCCGTAAACTCGGGACCTGTCTCATTGCGAGCCACGTAATGCCAGCTGACGTATCTGAAATATTGCCGGCAGAGAGAGCAAGTTTTAACTGAATTGCGGCCTCCGGGACCCCGAGGCAGGCGGCGTATCCTTAAATAAAATTTGGGCGCGGGGTGAACTTAAAAGAAACCAACAGCCAGCTCATCCGATAAAGTTCAACTACGGAGCCTTTCTGCTCAAGAGTAACTTTTATAGGATTTTAGCTGGGTGGATACTTTTTCTGAAACGAAGAAAAGAAGTCAGGAATTTAATTTTTACAATCGACGATTCATTTTGCATTTTACTTTATACAAAAATTATTTAAACCACTTCCAGTGTAATCTGTTTCTCTTGATGCCTCTATTCCTGTTCCTGTTTATTATTCAGTTTTTACGCTTTTTTTATATAAGTTATATGCATGTTCGTAAGCGAACGAATTTCAGAAACATTTTATATGTTTAAGAGATTTTTTTGTGCTGAGTGATTGGTAACAAGTGTCTATATGACATCAAAATTAAATGTTTAAGAAGCAACAACACTGAATTTTGGTTTTGTGACCTAGCGGTTTTTGATAAGTTTTAAAAAACATAACCATAAAACTTAATATGATATTATTGATGCGATAATGTCGGTAGCCTTGGTCAGTTAGTGTGTATTAATTACCCTTTATTTCACTACATTGGAGGTACTATTGAAAGTAACCCAATAGTTTTTTTATTCTTCAGCAGATTAAAACCATGTATTTAGCCCTCTACGAATGAAAAGTGTAAATAATTTAAAAATTTTCGCAAACTGGGGTATTTTGGTACAGTTTTTAAACTTTTTTTAGAATTCTGAAAAAATGGTGCCATTTTAACAAAAGAAGGTAAGTTACTTGGCTAGATCTGCCCGTCCTGTTTGTACTACCAATCAGTTTAAGAAACAATACTTCGCAACTGGCGGCTAGGAAAATTTAAAACACTTTAACTGAAATTTTATTTTGTTGCTTTCTGTTTTAAGTTTCTTATGAGTTGGAAAAAGGAATTGTAGCCTACTAACAGTGGTGGTGTGAAAATTTCTTGTTTTTTTCTCTTGATATTGTTGATAGGTAATTACTCTATGCAGAAAAAAAGTTATGATAATCTATAAATTTATTTCCTAATATACGTTGAGTGGTTTATAGAACAATCTATCAGAATATTAGAAAACTAAAACAAAAAAACATCAAGATTTTTTATACTAATGTACTGTAAACAGATTAAGACAATTGAACATCAGTCGACGTTTCGTTTGGACTGTTAATCTGGAATCTAAATGTGAAAGAACAGAAAGAAATAGCTGTGCCCTTCGGTTTCGATGGCTGGAGCGAAGGAGAATGCCGTGATAGCCCGTACGCCCGGGAGATAGCGGCTGACCTGCGGTTTGGTTTCCGGTCACTTTGCTGAAGTCTGCGACACAAATCGAGTTGTCCACTTTGCGAGCCGTCGGCCACCAGGTGGAGTGACATTAGAAGCGGAACTCTGTGTAGGACGAACAGGGGTCACGCAGTGACCCAGAAGAGCTACGTTTCACTGGCTTACAAAATAACAGTCCATTTATTAATTTCTCATATCGTTTGACGTTCATAACACAGTAAGTATTTCAGTAACAATGCAAACTTCCTCAAAATTTCGTATTGCAAGGGTCTAAAATTTCCTTAAATCTTTCGAAAATGTTTTGGCCGTATATATTTCGTATTACTTTAAGAAGAAATAGCGTATTTCGATATAAATTTAATATTAGCAAGTGCTGTCACAACAGAAGGTCCTATTGATTCAAAAATATGATCGACGTCGAAAAGATAGAGCAGCGAATTTCTACCTCCGCGCAGTGCGTAAACTTTCACTAAAAGATTCCGTTCTTCATTCTGTAAAAGGTGTTTTTTTATTTATTTAGAGTATGTTAGATATTTTCACAGCAATTGCTCATCCTATTGAAGAAAATAAATAAAAATCAAGAGAATGGATAATATGTAGGCAGCATTGAGATAGGAATTCACTTATGTAATACAGCCCCTAGTCCAGACTGAACACATATTTCGATACTGTTGGATTAATGCTTAATGGGTATAAATTTTCTCGTAAATAAATTTTCTATCAGAATTAACCAAGCACCGTGTCCAAATCGTCTTCAACACGCAGAAGAAAAGCAATTGAATGATTTTTTCCTGGATGACTAAAGTACTATAATTTTTCCTGTGTTTCAGATTTAAACCAAATACTGAAGGTGAATTCACACCAAAAGGATATCAAAGAAATCGGCAAACGTAGCATGTGGGGGTAAATATGGTATCTCCAATGAAAGGTAACAAAAGATGATTTATTTTTAGCTAATAGTAATATTTCGAACAACTTCCACATATATTTAAAATTTTCACGTGTCATCTACTTCTTCACTACCTTCGACGAATTCCACTCATCGTTGGCATGGTCAAATTTGGAGCTATGGTCCACGGTAACTATGTTCAGCACGTTGTAAGTCTATCATTTTTTTTGTAAAATGTTTAGTTTATGAGGTGGATATTGGGGACTGCCCCTGCATTCGCCTTGACGTCAGCGGTAAACCGCCTAAAAACCTGAGTCAGGACCGCTGGTACGCGGTGGCCTGGGCCGTGCCCGGTCCGTTGTACCTCCCAAATCCAGCGTGCACGGAGCCACACTGGCAGGGTTATGCGTAGTGTTGTAAAAAAAAGACGTTTTTTTTTTCTGACGTGATAAAAAATCATGAAAAAACTGTGAAAAAAACATGTTTTTTTCTGGGACATGTTTTTTTTTTCATAACTACTAAATTTCAAATTTTTAAGGCATTTATCGTTTAATATAACTGTTTTAGAGTTTATACTAAGTACTTATCTTACTTTTAAATCTACTATATTTTTCTGGTTCAGTAGAAAAAAAATTACAAAAATATTGGTAACATTGACTGAAGTTTTCTTTTACGAATGGGGACTTCCCGAAAAGGCTAGGTTGAGTGAGAAGGAATCCCCGTTCCCCATTGTTTGGATTGATACTCGCCATTTGAACTAGTGCTGCCAGGCCCTACAAATTTATCTGTAAACCTACGAATCTTTTCAAAAAAATTAGGAAATTTAACTACAGTTTTTTACCGCTTTTTATTACTTGTTGTGCTTTCCTTATATTCGTATACTTGTTAAACTCGCAGCTTATAGTGATACTGAGTCATTGTCAGTAATTATGAATAATTTCCTTGCAACCGTTGACGTAAACCAACGATTGATAACAAATAAAGCTCGTATTTTGTATGATAATAGATTTAAATTCAAACTTAAAAGACCGTAATACACTAACGGCGCAGTCTTCATTCACAGTGTGTACTTTGCTCACAATTTAAAACTGTAATCTCAAAAGCTTTTGCATGCAATACAACCAGTAAAAGAAAATGTAACTATTTCTGAAGTTATGGATCTAGAAGGGACAGAAGAAGAAACAGAAAATTCCAACTCCGACCGAATTAGTGTTGGTAGTACTGATACTAGTGAATGTGGTATCGACATAGAGGATGAATAAAAAATTATGTTACCTATATACGTTTATGAATCATTATGTAAGATATTATATGATTTAGTAAGGTTTAAAACACACATGTAAAGTGTAAGTTCCATAAATAAAACTATAATTTATCAAATATATTGTTTTCTGAAAAAAAAAAAAAAAATTAGAAAAAAAAACAAGGGTGCTAGGTTTTTTTCCATGTTTTTTTCACAAATCTGAAAAAAAAAAATTATTCAGTTTGCAACACTAGTTATGCGTCTTACTCATATCTATACATTTTACCACGTTTTAACGTCAGTAGACTGCTATGCCAAAACATTCAAACCATGTGGCATTTCAGAGATCCCAGCACTACTGGAAATGTTAACGCACAATGATATCTACCCAGGGTATTTTTACATTTTCTTTCAGAGCACGTTTAGTGTTATTAAGTCTTATCGTATTTATACCTGATTGTGATATGTTTATTTGCGTGGATCAGAACAGAAAAAAAAGACCTACTGTTCCCAACGGCACTGAGGAGGACGCTAAGTTCAACATGACACTCATTGTACTAACTCCATGGGTGCTAAAGGGAGGTTTCATATTTAACCCAGGACTTCGACATTGGGTATAGTTACTGCACGCTACTACCACTCTTAACACGTCGGAAATGTTCTGGATAAGGGAAAAAAATGTTACTGGGGTTCAGTCATAGTTTTTACACTTTAATTACCTAGACAAGTAGGCGAATCATACTCATAAGATTGTGTCTTAGAGTGACTGTTATTTTAGAGTTCTTGACAACTTAAAAAAATCTCTTGTGGTTAAGTGAAGGTCCTACAGATTCTTGATACAATAAATAATATTGTAAGGAACCATTTAGTTTAGTAAGTTTGAAATAAAACTTTTTGTGAGTTTTCTCAAGTACCGGACAAGAGCTGAGTCCATGATTGCAATTGTTTGTCGATTCCGTATGGAATTTGCTGTTCAGAGCTGATTAATTCAAGCCGGCACGTCTAAGCTTGCATCACGACCTCAGCGTAGCATACGTGCAGTTCAGTATCGATCGAATCGGCCTCACTTTGCCTCAACCCAGCCGACCGAACAATTCGATTGCCTGTATCACCAACTACCAACTCTAAATTTTGGCAAATCCTATTAATTTTTACTTCACGAAGTTTAACCCCTACGTAGGGAAAGCTTCAGTCCTTGGATTAGAGCGTTCATTACAGCAGAGAAGATAGCTCGCAACTATGTCATCAGTAAATGAAGGTTTTTCTCACGGTAAGTATGTTATTGAAAGCACTGGATAAATACAGGTATTTAGTTGCTTTCACATATAGGTGTTAAAAAGGCTCAAGAACCTCAAGTCAGAATATTGAAGAATGAAGATCTCGGCGCATGTCTTACAATCAAAACAGCTTACAACGACTCGAACTGTTACAATATGTCAAACGCAGAAGCATCACGTTCTCAGCAGATGGATGAGAATCATATAAACGTAAAATATTCGAATATGCAAATTATTATAGGGGGTTATAAGAATCAATACCTAGTAAATTATTTATCACTAGGATTTAACCAGGCATCGAAACTGTGTAGACTTATGCAACAATTACTATCTTACACTCCAAAGTCCACTTACATAGTACGCAGCTCCAGCAGACCCTCGAAGACTCCAGCTTCGATAGTTCGCAGATGACGTACGTTAGAAAGAGACCTAAAACACAGCATCAAGTAAAATATAGACGGCTGGTTGTTAATTATTTGGTACAGACATTAGTTTCTATAGGTTGCACTGAAATTGAGATCTGTGGAAAGTCTTAATTACGGAGATGATCAAGCAGAAAAATGGAAATAAAAAAAAAACTAAAAAAAATAGCAAAGGTCGTTATTTTTTTCCAGTAGCTTCTCCAGAATTAATTTACTAAAGCAAGGTGGTAATCGTTATAGACAAAACTGCATCTTCGTCTATCACAGTGGATATAAATTCTACTCCGAATGCGTGATATCTAGTATCTTCCTTCGATTTGACACCTAGATATTCTCCATTGTCCTTACGATTTTTTTATCTTCGGCTATAATAATGTTTGGTTGGAAACACCTATTGATAGAGTTTCCATCGTGTGCGCATTCTGTGATCGTTACCTAATCCAACCCATTAATCCACCGGTTACGGGAAACCATAAATTTTAAGTGAAATATCTGCAAAAGAAGTGTTTTAGCCCACTACACATAAAAAGAGCCAGCTTTGTTAGAAATATACGAATGTATGACGGCTTTTGAAAATCAAAACAGATACCGAGATTCAAACTACAATCATGCATACTACCAAGGTTCTAGCAGATTACTTCCGGGTGGAGCATATCTGTCAGCTTGCAGCGAAACTATTCACTTTTTCTGAATACCACTTTTTTACAGCTACTATATTTTCTGTCTAACAAGCTACATACAAATCAGAATGACACTATTAAACCGCATGTATGGTTGGTAACAATTTCGTGACATTTATCAGGACTACGGAAAATCTGTATTCATGTGGGGAATAGTATATTTCAAAGTGCATATTGAAGTGTCTCGCTAATTGCGACATCAGAAAATACTTTAAATTATTAAAAACTTATCAATTATTAATATTTATCATGAGGGATGTGAATTGATCAGCAAGGCACCAATTTAAATTAATATTTATTGGATCACGTACATGGATTGATTAATTAATTAAATGTGATTCAGAGATGTGATTTCTTATTATAAACTGTCCGGCATATATTGTTGTTCATCAGGGTCGTTACTGGGCTAGTGGACGCGGTAGGTGGACGCACGCAATACACACAATACCGTATGGTTTCTCCTGCGACGGCAGCTGCGGGCTTCTTGTGATGACAGCTGCGGTCAGGTCTGTGGTGGCGCTTCTTGCGACACGACTGCGGGAAGTGGTCTCATCAGCTCATGGGTGGCGTCGTTCGCCTCACGTTCGACGCAGCACAGACGTAGAGTGACCCCTCAAGCAGCTAGGACGCAGTCTGGCGTCGAACCTGCTCCCTGGAGATACAGACTGGAAGGCTCTTCCAGCAGAAGCGCGAACTCACACTTTCACTCGCGTCTTATATTCCAACGTCCGGCCGCGTACCGCCACGAGGTGCACACCTGTGTGGCCTCCAAGCGAGTCTCACCCCTTCCCTAGCGGTCCAGGGGATTCGGGGAAATACGAGGGGTTGCCACATTCCTGTGGGTGACAGCTACCTGCCTGCATCTAGCTGCACCCTCGCAAATCCGTTGGCAAACATAGGTTGCTACAACTTCACACGTATGTACTGTGTCAGTACAATATAAACTACTAAAAGTGCCGTAACGATGATTCCGCCAAGTTTCTAAATACATTTGGTTTGATTCAAGTTATCATTCGGCACTTTCTACTATCGCTACCGTCAGACTGTATGTACTCGAATAAGATGATTTTAATATGCATATGTGACAACTAAGCTCTGTATGAATATGTTCTGATAGCTATGTATGGTACTTACAGGTCTCTGAGCGACGCCCGGTACGGATGGAGAGAAGTGTTGGTCAGCACGGTCAGGCCTGCGTCTGTCACGATCCTGAAACAAAAGAGAATGCCACTAGACCTAGTCTCTCCATAACTTCAAGTATCCACAGTGAAGGCTTCAAACAAAGATATATGGATTTTGTAGCTAATAAGTAAGTACGGTTTTAAGACCATACATCTGAAAAAAAGACTTCAGCTGCTAACAAGAAATACTGACAACCCTTATAATTTTTTTAGTGTTTTCCACCGACGAACTGGGCGGCAACCCTGTAGCGCGGTCCAACATCAAATTTCTTCTACAATGTGTGATATAAATTTCATTAATATTTCATAATGAACAAATCTGAGAAAATAGTATTCAGAACACACAAAAAAATCTTATATCAGAAATTAGTGATAACATCAGATCAAAAAATACGGATTTTTTCAAACATCTAAGAGGAAGGAAACAGAGATAATTTTGAGACATTTAATCTTTCAACATCTGGAAAGTTTAAAAATTCGTAAAAACAAAAATTGCGAACGTATACCAAATAAGAATGGCTCATCCTCTATTCGTAGATACAGAACTACCAGGGGCTAAAAAAATCGTAATTCAATCTGCATGGAAGTCCGACAAAAGTTATTCTACAGAAATTTTACCTACGCCTTAAAGCCAGAAATAGTGCACAGCCTTCCTTTCATACTAAAAGTTAGTTGTGTAAGCGCTTGTTTCGAAAAAGAATAATGTGCCTCTTTAAAAGAACTTAAACATATGAATTAAAACGTTCGCAAAGATTAAGAAAACACTTGTCATGGTGTAAACAATACAGAAAACAGTCATTAACTCACCTTATCTTCAGAATCTTAAAAAATAAGCATTTACCAACTAACAAAAGAAGAAATATTCACTGTAGTATAACAATATAACATATATCATGGATAAAGTAAAAACATTTAGTTTCATTGAATTCCCATATATTACAGGATTGTTATGTCATCGTGGCATCTGTGTTAACGTCCTAGAACATGACGATTATGATTAATCATTGTAATTGCTCCAAATTCAGCATTAAACTACTCACCAATTTAGTAATGGATTTTAGTACACATGCTTCTTTTGCAAAATTATTTAAAAAGATCGAACTGCTTTAGATATTTACATTACAATATCTGATGAAATATCAATATTTTCTTCCAAGTTCATCACAAATGCATTTTATAGTAATTAGTATTTAAAATTAATGAACTTTTCGTGTTTCAACAGGTTAGATCCGTGAGTTAACCTACAGTTATTAGTGCCAAAGAGTCGAACTAATAGATCGTATTTAATTCACTTACTGTGTACTTGAAACATGAATTGCAGATATTTCCCATCGCTGCATTCTACTCCAAGAAAAATACGAGTGTTATTTCGTGGACAAAGAATAGAGGCCTGACTTTCTAATGCCCTCGGAACAGTTATCTCCCTGCTCTGTTTTCGTTATTCAAAGATCCCTTAACCTGTTCCTCGCCTCTGGCAAAGCCGTTATTTTGTATATGTGAACAACGAGATGGACGCTTCAATGGTTTGATTCGACATATAGCTGCACATTTCCTTTGTTATTTAAGAGAAACCACGGTACGGGCAAACCGTGTAGTAATTGAAATTCTGATAATTGATCATTAAATACACTTTATAAGCAGCTGATAAATTCGCTTTCCTGTTTGTATTTCCTTTGAAGTTTACATAAAATGTCTTAAAAGATAATAACTTTTTGTTTTTGCTTCTGTATTTACACTTCGTCGACGTCGGGAAGGACTGGGGCAAGGCATTTTTGAAGAGGCCATTGCGGTATTCGCCTGGAGTGATTTTGGAAACAATCGAAAACCCAAATCTGGATGACCCGACGGAGATTATATCCCACGGCCTGCCGAATGCAGGGCCGAAGAGATATCGATAACGTTTTCATTACAAGTAACTACCAGAAGACAATTACGACAACCTTTGTACACGCTTTCATATTGTAATGGTCCAAATTACATTTTTCATGTTTATGTTTTGTTTTCCATCTTTTGTACATGTTCATGTATTTTATTTCATGTTTATGTTTTGTTTTCCATCTTTTGTACATGTTCATGTATTTAATTTTGGGTACGACTGGCTGAACTAGCACGACCTGGCTATTTTGGTTCCTGGCTATCTTGGTGTGAAGTCTTATGGTAACAGGCTACTGAACACTCTGAGTGTTCAGTAGCCTGTTACCATAAGACTTCACACCAAGATAGCCAGGAACCAAAATAGCCAGGTCGTGCTAGTTCAGCCAGTCGTACCCAAAATTAAATACATGAACATGTACAAAAGATGGAAAACAAAACATAAACATGAAATAAAATACATGAACATGTACAAAAGATGGAAAACAAAACATAAACATGAAAAATGTAATTTGGACCATTACAATATGGAATAGTCTATTTACTGGATTTCGCTGGTAAAAAGGGAAATAAAAATTAAAGCGAATGATCACATGAATGAACGAAAAATCTAGTTTTGTAACTTTAGTAAAGATAATACCCATAATTTTCCCATCATTTTTTTCTGTTAGTTAAACACCTCTTATATTCATCATTACATTTTATAAAATTTCTTTCTCTTTCATCAACTCTCTACTGGTTTGATGCAATACTCCATCTCTTTCTATCTTGAACTAATCTCTTCACTTCAGTATACCCATTACAACCTATATCATCAGTAGTCTGCTTTAAATATTCTAATCTTCGTCTACAGTTCTTTCCTTCTACTATTACCACAACTAACAAATTAATCAATTGCGCATTTTTTTAAAATCAAAACCATCGTCCTGTAACACTCTTACATTAATTTCTTTCCCGTCCATCACTGATAATCATTTCGTAATTTATCTGGTCTCTTAACACTGCGTAACACCACATTTCAAATGCTTAACTTTGTATATATTCCGCTATTCCCAATGTCCATGCTTCACTACCATTAAATGCTGTCCTCCAAAATTTCTTCAATGGTCCAATGTTTCTTTAGCACTCTTGATTCTCATTATGTTCAGTGCACTCCATTGTTCTTTTACTGAATTCCTTTCAAAATTATTTTTTGGACCAATCTCTACAATCTTCGCAAATTTTTCTTAGACTAGAGATTCTCTCAGTTTATTCTCTTTGTTGCCTCTTTATTCTCTTGACTTTTAATCTGCACTTTATAGCTATCATATTTTTTTCAAATCCTTATCAGTTTCCGTTATATTTTAAAGTCTGGAACTTGATTACTCATTTTCTATTTGACCATGATATAATACAGCTAACGTATCTACCTGTACGTACTGGACTTTTCCAGGTGTATATATGTAAAGCATGGTTCTTAAATAGTGTTTACATTTTGATCAGTTTGTATATCATATACCGAGCGTGGTGGGTGAATGGTTAACGTTCTGGCCTCGCATTCGGGAGGACGCGGGTTCGAAACCCTGTCCGGGCATCCAGATTTGGGTTTTCCATGGTTTCCCCAAATCACTCCAGACGAATGCTTCCTTCAAAAGGGCCATGGTCGAATTCCTTCCCGTTCCTTGCCCCAGTCCCATCCCGCCTCTAATGACCTCGCTGTCGACGAGGCGTAAAGCCCAAGCAAAAAACATGTATTTCATAAAACTCAAACAGCTTGCTTCCTCATTCATATCTTTCTTCTGTGTTACCTGAATTGCTTTAATCCCTCTCTTAATTTTCCCACTAACACAATCACCCAATATTATTAAATTTTATTCTCCCTTCAAATATTGTATTAATTCTTCAGTTTTATCATATAGTTTTGTATATTTCATTATCATCCTCCTGTGACGTTGATATATACACTTGTACAACGAGGTTGCGGTAGTCTAAGTTTTTATCCTCATGAAAATAAACTGCTCACAATAAAACACCCGTTTCTCAACTCTCTTGTTCATTAAAAATCCTACTCAACTCACTGAAGGTTTGTGTGCTAATTATTCTTTGTTCCCCAGACCAGTAATCCTGTGGGTCATTTTAATTAATTTCATTAAATCCAACGGCAAATAACTTAACTCGCCAAATACCTCTTTAAAAATATATATAAAAACAATAAAAAATTAAAATTCTTTAACCTGTCTGCCCTATTCAGAATTCTAACATTGAACGCTTGGACGATTAGAACGATTCTATTAATTCTGATTACTCTTCCCAGATCAGTTACCACCTCGTTATACGGCTGGGGGACTATTTAATCTTTGGAATAATTTACCCAGGATTAAACCATTATTGCATCAGTAATTTGAGAGAATCATATTGTCTCGTGATATTCCGTGGGTCCTTAAAGCTTCCCGTTGCCCTCTGCATCCCCATGACGTTGATTTTTTCTGATTCATCCACCTATATGGACAGTTTCAAAAGAAAGAGCAAAAGGAAGTCTTGAAGAAAACGTTTTCATAATGTTTTATATATGCCTAAGGGATGATTAAAGTGCCTCGTATAAGTCTGTATCTGATAAAATTTTAACAGAACAGCTCAATACCTCTTTTTGATCCCTTTTATAACAGGTGGATATCCATTTTTTCCTAAATGAGACAGACTACGCGCAACTGTAAATAAACTGAAGAAAACATTGCCGCATAATGTCTGCTCTAATCAGAATGAATGAGGAGACAAAAGTATGAAATAGGGGCCATCCCATTATATTCAGCGTATATAAATAGTCACATTTTCGGATATCCACTAATTTTTACGCGGCCATTACGTGACTTCGCTCTTGATGCACCACTGACAAAAATTTCTCGTTAAATTTTTTCCCCCATTTCACCTCACGAAATTGGAAAGTCTACACAATAAGCTGGTCAGACGCAGTATCAGTATGTAAGTAATAAATATAAAGCAAACGATAACTTTTTCGTTCGCTTTTTAACTATCAAACCCATTACGTTTATATCTGTGAAACATCTGCAGCTGCTTCAATTTTCTAGTATTTTTCGTATATTTATATGAGCGCGCAGTTCCCGGTGTTAGCGATTTTTGCATTGCTTTATTATAGATAGTACACGTCATTTTCAGTTATTTGAATGTATTTACACTAACTATCACTCCATACCATTGTCTTTATTTTGATTATTTTTATGTGCTAAATGAAAATCACCATGCATATATAAGTAGATTAAAAATTGTAAAAATTAAAAACGGTAATTAAAAATCTAAAAAATCAACTTCATTTTTGTTATAATTTATTATATTTTCCTAACTTATAACTAGTGTGGAGTGAAATGTAACAGAATAACTGTAGTCGCTCAAATGAAATAAAGCCACTAGGGGAGATAAGAATATAGTTTACAGTATACGTATATGTAAATTGACTGTTTAAAACAATCTTTAAAAAAAAAGTTAAGAGAAGCTTATTTCCTGTGAGTGGGATACAGCATAGTAAATGAATACTTTCAAGAAATAAATACCAATCCTGAAAACTGTAGACTGTCTCGGTATCATTTATTTGTAGCGCAACTTACTATTCCTTCTAACATAACTACAGCTTCTCACAAAGTCATGCACGATTTAGGAGAGTTTCAGTGCAAAACTAAGTCAGGGTTTCTTACATGACGTTCTGCAAACTATAGATAAACGAGACCAAGAAGATGTTATCTTCCTCGATTTGCCGGAAGCGTTCGATATCGTAACCACCAACGCCTCTTACAGGGGGCGCTATCAAACGACATATTGGAGCGATTTTACTGCTGGAACCAATACTTCTTATCACAGCACACCGAGCAGGTTGTAATAAACATCAGAGCTTTATCAGCATACGGTATCATGCGCAGAGAGTGTCAGAAGTGTTGTGGTTAACTATCTTGGTGACAATGTAATAGTATTACACATTTAGCTTATGATCCTGTGTGCCAGAGTTAACAAAAGTCAGCGATTGATTATGAAAACATTGAGTATGTCGTAAACGTAATTTATGCACGCTGCGAAACAAAATGAACCACAAATAACCATGCGAAAAGCATGCATGTTAATGTTGTAAAGCAGGTTAAATAGCTGAATAAACGTTCAATAAAAATATGAAACATTTATAAAACTATGTGAAAAATAAAAACTCATAATTCCTTCAATAAGAAAAATCGATAAGAAATAAAATAGAACTGAGACATGCTCCAAACCACTTCTGCTTCGGTTGTAAGTATATTGTGGCGTCGACTGAGATCCGAATTGAAGATTGTGAAAAGTTAAAATTCGCAGTGCATGATTTGTGAATGAATTCTTGTTGGAAATTTTAGTAACTAGATGACAGAGCTTGACAGATATTATATAAGAAGTTAGTAGGAAACAGTAAAGAAATATATTTGAAATAGTGAAATCACTCAAAAATATACATCAACCTAAACTCATCGGTAGGAATAACCTCGGAAATATGATCAGAAAAATTAGATGCTGACTGTTAAAATAAAATTCTTTCCATCTGATGATTAGAGCCGAATGGACTCTGCGAAATAATTACAGTCTTGCCATTTCCTGCTACTAACTTAAATGTGGCAAAATTAGCCAAATAACTGTCTACAATCAGAAAAAGTATTTCAGCATTTAAAGGATCTGCAAAGATGAAGACAGAATCAGTTGTGTGATTATTACAGCGGAAGCTTTTATTCAACTTTGGGTTGTAAATCCTATCAAAACTAATCAGCTGCTAATCATTTACCGCTTCCACCGACTGTGGTGGGTGAGTGATAACGCTCTGGTCTTGCATTCGGGAGGGTGCAGGTTCGAATCTCCGTCGGTCCACCCAGATTTGGGTTCTCGATGGTATTCCCAAGTCACTCGAGGCGAATGGTGGGATGGTTCCTCAAAAAGGCCATGGCAGAATTCCGTTCTTTGCCTCCATTCGTTCTCACCTCTAACGAACTCAACGAAGCGTAAAGACATTAGGGGAAAAAAAAATAGTTTCGGATTCATTAAATTAATTTTGCTGCAATTTTTGCATGGCATCTGGTGTCCAAATAATGATTTTTATAGCTGCAGACAGTGAAGCAGCGTTCTCTCTTTGTCCCCCTTGTAGATTCAGTTGGACTTTTGTTCGAATCGTCCTGTAACTAATCTGGAGGCCACACGGCAGTGTCCAGTCGCAACTAAGTAAACCGGTTTCTTAAATAATGATCCCGAAAATCTGCTTATTTCTTATAATTGAAACTGGTAGCTGAGCGGTGACTCCAGTATCTGCCATTGGGGGGGGGGGGGGGGGAGGGACGTGGGCTACAATTCCCGTCCGACCATCCGGATTTCGGCTTTCCATGGTTTCCCGAAATCACTACAGGCAAATTCAGAGTTCTGGCCTCGCATTCGGGAGGACGGCGGTTCGAATCCCCGTCCGGGCATCCAGATTTGGGTTTTCCATGGTTTCCCCAAATCACTCCAGGTGAATGCCGGGATGCTTCCTTCAAAAGGCCATGGCCGAATTCCTTCCCATTCCTTGCCCCCATCCTTTCCCGTCTCTAAAGACCACGTTGTTAAAAAGGGACGTTAAACTGTGCCAAAAAAAAAAAAAGCAAATTCAGGAATGGTACATACAAAAGACAATGCCCGAATTCATTCTCGTCCCTTGCACATATTCCTCTCTCGCCTCTAATGACCTCGACGTCGACGAGGCGTAAAGCCTAGAGAGAAAAACTCTAGTTTTTAAGTTTTTGAATATTGACAGTGTGCCTCTAGCAGCCTTGCGGGCGACACATGACTATTTCCTTAAATTATTGAAGGTCTCAAACTACTTGTATGGCGTTGAGGCTGGCTAGCATGCGGTGAGAGAGACGAGAGTGGTCTGTTGACTGGGAAACAGTCTATGGACTGATTTGAAATGTTGGCTGTTGCGTGCAGAAATTCTGTAAAGTCCACAGTTATTGACGAGACGCAACAGTGCAGGTTAAATGAACTCAACAAATGTCAAGCTTTTATCATTTCTTCGTCATTGATGGAAGTGTGGTAGCAGACGACAAAAACCGACAGAGTGCCATGTTTCTAACAAAGTTTCAAGTTGGTGAATAAACAAGTAAATAACACAGCATACGATTTGGAGTGCATAGCGACCGATAACTATACGCAATCGATTCCATTAAAGGTCTGGTTTTTGATACGTCTCGAATATTAAAATCATAATATCTTTAACCGAGGAATTCTTGTAATTATTTGGTATCTTGGAAACGGCTCTAACGATTTAGGATGAAATTTCATATTTATCGCTTTTCAAGTTTATGTAATTAGGTGTATTCCCTGAAAACACTAAATTGTACAAAAAACGAGCAATTCTTGTATTTGGTATCTCTGAAACGTCTCAAACACCATTTCGCAGAAATTTCATGTACCAATAAGCGTATTGATATTAGTTAAGTTTCTCTTTGGTTAAAGCAAACAACTGTAAACTTGAAAAATCCTAGGAAGCCTTCAAGAAAAGAGTTTAACTTTAGTCTAAATTCACGGAGCCAAGAGACTCATCAAAAAATTTTAACACAGGTGTCATCCTTGAAAAAACGCAATATATATGATTATTTGAAATAAAGTGTTGATCTATGTGCATTCATCAGTTTTATTTTAAACCGAATGCAGTCCTTATGCAGGTAGGTATGAAATATAAAGAATATATAGTTAATATTGTTTATATATTTAACCCCTTGCATATAGATGAGATTAATTTCACTCAATCGCCTCTAACGATTCTGACGAAATCTTGCATACTGAACAGAAACCAATAAACGCATAAAAAAGCTCGGTCACCCAGGTGCTTTAAATCCTAAAATTTAACAACGAATGAGGTTAAGAATTTCTTAAGCCTATAAGAATGATCATAGTGATACCATACATTCGCACAAGAAAATACAAGGAAACAACAACAAAAACATATTTTTAAAAAAGTAATAATGTTCAAGATAAACAGTGTAAAACCGAAAAGAAAATGTCAGAAATTCGATTTCCCGATTTTGATTTCAAACAGAGGGGGATAAAGTTTGGAATAAAGGACTATCCAGGCAAAAGTGTGACGTCTGGTCATGTTTATGCATGCTCCCCGTCAACAGCAGGTGTGCGCTGTGGTGAATACATAGCCAGTAAGAACACGTCTTTAAAATGAAAGTTTGTAATACGCGTAAAATGGCGATATTTCACCCTTTATTTACGCATCATTAATTAATTAGTTTCGTGCTGATAAAGAGAATAATTTTATTAATTCAGGTTTGTGGAGCATACGTTGTAAAATATCAAAACCTACTTGAGATGTTATATAAAATTGTCTCGAGTGTCTGTAGTAATTGTTAATTGTTTTTAACATTCAATACTGTATTTATATTGTTTTGTTTAACAAGCTATTTTGGCTAATTTTAAACTTTAAAAAAATGTTAATTATGTGTAAAGTCGCGATTGAATCCTAAAAACTACCTGTAACATAATTTATAATCAGTACTATGTTACGTTAAGTGAAATTACGAGCACCTAAATTGTTATAATAGCAATTCAATGATAGCTGATTCCGTGCGCTGACCTTCTGCAGCTGTTAATTTTCATGCAAGTCGGTTGGCGCTCAGGCATTTTGTTGTAGATAGGAAAAATGTGCACAGTGAAATAGCTGCCACTCCTGGCGTGCTGGAGCAAGGGTTGTTTGCCTGGTATCGGGTGTCGGACTGCAGTTCCAAGAAAAATTCTCTGAGCACCTCGTCTAGATGCCCTGTCAACGCTCTTATTACTTATACGTCTTTCGCAGACACCCACTTGTGCTATACGGTTCTACTGCTAAAGTATCTGTAGCGTGTCGCTATGAAAGTACTGTCAACTAATAAGGGTGAAACTGTAGGGTTTGCTTATCGACAAAGCAGAGGCGTGTGCTTTAGCAGTAACGCCCCTCCCTGGCGCTGGGGAGGATCCCCGTCTTCCCACCCAGATTTTGAATCTGAGAAATCATTCCAGCCAAATGTCGGGATGGTTGATTCAAAATAGCCATGGCCGAATTCCTTCCTTGTTCAAAATCCTCTCGAATTTCTAATGACCTCAACGTCGACGAGGCGTAAATCCGTAAGAAAAAAGATCGGGTGTGCAGAAGAAAAAAATATGTTTAGCGGTACGGTAGTATCAAAAGGAAATGTCGAAAAGATGTCGTGAAATATTTATGACGAAAAACTTGTTTGTTCTGGATGTGAATTATCTATTTATTTAGCGTATGATGCTACATTACATTATAATCAACATCATTGCCGTGAGGACGAGAAGAGTAGTACGGAGGCATATGATCGCTGTCACCCATTTAACACCGTCCAGAGAACACGCGAAGCTTAAGGGTGGATGTGACTAAACACTCATGAAAAGCATCGGACACAACCTGTATAGAAGTTGCGAAAAGAATCAGTCAATCGAAGATGAGAGTCCGCGAATAAAAAACGTCAATTTCTAATATTAAAGCAGAATAACTTAAACGGTAAAGACTTCGACATTGCAACAGAAACGTCCCACCATGTTACTAGCAACTGAGAAGCAAAGCGCGAAGAAATTATTAACAAAGATGAAGTTCTTCTAAATCTTGAAATGCGCCAAATGAAAGACTGTGTTGGTTTTATATTAAGTGAGAATAGCTTAGGAGACCGAATGAGAGTTTTTAGTACGCACAAAGGAAGAAAGCGCTTGAAACTAAATAAGATATTTGCTTGGATGCGGCATTTGGTAACTGTAGTAAACAATTTGTTCATATTTATAGTACCCACTCTGATTAGGAGAAAACGAAAAAATCAGACTGCACGTTAAGATATGTTTTGCGCTATTGTTCCTGATTACTAGAAACATCTTAAGACGGCTGGATTGAAATACATTTACATTCCCTGAAAATACGAAACTATCTGACCTTATTTCTTCGAAATTGGCTGAGGAGTGAAGTAATAAGTTATTCCTCATAAACTGTGGACTCACTACGTTAGGAGACACCACAATATGAACGCTGTGGAAGATTAGATTAAAAAAATAATACTATAAAATAAAAAATCAGCAACCTTCACGGCGGACCAAACACCAAAATCAGAGAAATTATATTTTGAAGAGTGTAAAAGAAAATTCTACTAGTGTGAACATTAGGACAGAACTGAATGTAACTGGAGAAAAGAGGAAAACATGTACGTAAAATTACATATATGATTGGAAATAACAGTGAAAAAATATGAGAGCAGAAGCTGGGTTCGGAAAAGTGCAAAGAGAAACAGTTTTTCAAATGTGTTACTAAACATTAGAAATTTACTAAATTATTTTCGGAATATTTATGACTTCCAAGGTTGTAGAGCTGCTAAAACGGCTTGGTTATGTATTTTTCCGGCGACGCCGGCCTTCCAGGAAGGTAGAGGATTATAGACCCGGCACGCATTCATTCCTGTGCGTTAAATTCGTCGTCCGCTTTTCGCCGGCCATCAGGTACAGTAGCGCTATGCTAGAATGTGTGGACAAAGTAGCACAATTGTTGCCTAGCAATTTCTTTATCGGTTTACATGCTTTGGTCTGACTTCAGAATTAAGTACTGACCACGTGAATGCACAGTGACGTAGTTTATTGTTTACTACGAAATAAAGTTGGTAATCATATTTATGATTTAATATACTACCTTCCACTGCATTCTTTTCCTGTCCTTGCCTGTCCATCAAAGAATTTCGAGACAAGTTCAGCCCGAGGAAAATACTATCGACACCTTGATATATAGCAGATACAGTATAAAATAGTTTTTTCTAGTGTACACTTATAAGGATAATGAAAACGTAGAGATGAGGAGTATGTAGTATGTTGTGTCCGGCGTTTTGAATGAATATTCAGCTGTATTGTATCCAAACCCTGTCAATAGCTAGAATTGTTTGTAAAAATTACCACAGTACACGGTCAGTAACTGACATGATAAAACACCAGGGTTTAGAGTCAGTAGAAAACAGGAGAAACATGAAGAGGGTGGTGGGGTTTTACATAATGCTTAATGCTGATGAGGCTTGGATGGATAATTAGTAGAAGAATCGAAAGCAGTACATGGAAAGGTTAAATTAATCATGGCCACATGCTGGTGCGAGGTTTCAGGCATAAGGAAGTGGGAAAATTTTTGTTTATAGGTAAGGGAGTCAGGGATTGAAATAAATTGCCAAGGAAATTTAGTAAAACCACTGAAAGAATTAAAATTAAAAGGCAAAAATAGGTAGGAAGGTAAATTGCACTCAAATTATATATATATATATATATATATGTGGTGAGTTAAAAATGACTTTACAGCTTTTGAATGATATAGAAATTTGTTAAGATAACTTACAAAAGAGGCAGATGTGTCATTTTGTAGCAAACAACCTCAAGTTTGATACACGTCGTGCACCAGTACACCAATCCGCTACCATGAGTGCCAGCGTAGTGCGCAGTTAAAATGTCTACTTTCACTGGTGCGGAGCGTGCTCGCTGTGTCTTTTGGTTTCATGAAACGAACTTAGCAACAACTGTTTGGCATAAATTTCGCACCGAATATGCTAAAGAACCTCCAAGCAGGCTTGAAATTTACTCTAGACACATGAACTTTGTTGAGACGGGTGGTTCACTACGACATGATAATAAATCACCATGTCGCCCTTGTGTTGATGATTAAAATCAACGCGACGTGCTTCTCGCAAGACTGGCATTCCACAAAAGACTGTTTGGCGAGTACTACGTAGACCAGAGGTGGCCAACCCAAATGATGTTGCGGACCACTTTGGAAATGCATCATAACTCCGCGGGCCGCATATAAAATTATATTTCCCCATGTTAGATTTAGATCCACTTCACATATTTTATGGAGTTAATATAATTTAATTATTCTGCAAACTCATAAATAAAACGGGCAATAACTGATATATTCCCAAGATAATTACTTTAAAATCAAAGCTAATTTTTTCTCATAATTTTATTTTATGGAGTTAATATAATTTAATTATTCTGCAAACTCATAACTGTAAACTCATAAATAAAAAGGGCAATAACTGTGATATATTCCAAAGATAATTACTTTAAAATCATAGCTAATTTTTTCTCACAATTTCTACAGTTTATTTTTCAGTATATGGATGCACAAATCATGTATTATTTTAAATACATTAGTTTTCACTACTTTGGTCATTATAAAATAAATATATTTCGTAAAAGTGTGATGAATCTCGTGGGCCGCAAAAATTTTCAAAGCTGGCCGCGGGTTGGCCACCCCTAGCGTAAACGTTTGCACTTGAAACCAGATTCACAGTGGCACAGCACATTAGTGATACAGATAAAGTTGTCCGTGTGCAATTCTGGGTGGAAATGTTGCATCGGATTAAGGACGACGAGACATTCCTGAACACAATAATCTTCAGTGATGAGTCAACATTTCATATCAGTGGCAAGGTGAACACTCACAACTGCAGTATATGGGGCAGCTAAAATCCACATGTATCCCTGGAGCACGTTCGTAATAGCCCCTAAGTTAATGTGTTTTGTGCGATTAGATAATTGAAAGAGCGCGGCCCTTTGTTCTTCACGGAGAAAACTGTGACTCTGTATCTGGATAGGCTTGAAAACTTTTTAATCCCACAGACCGGTGAAGATGACTGAATGGAATGGTTTAATACCAGCAAGACGATGCGCCACCTCATTTCCTCACGGAAGTTTGATGTTTCCACGTTAATCGCTTCTCAAGTCGGTGGATTGACATTACAGGGGCAATCACATGGCCACCTCGCTCCCCAGATTTGACACCACTAGATTTCTTTCTCTGGGGTTTCATTAAAGATCGTTTGTATGTTCCTCCCCTACCAAACAATTTGGCCGACCTGAAAAATCGAGTTACGCCTGATTTTCTGCAACGAATGTGGGAAGAAATTAATTGCTGGTGGGATGTTTGTCGTATGACAAATGGTAGACACATCGAACCAAAATGACACTTTTATGTGAAACTTGAGGTTGTTTGCTACAAAATGACACATCTACTTATTCTGTAAGTTATCTCAATAAATTTTTATATCATTCCAAACTTTTAAAGTAATTTCTGATTCACTGTATAAAGAAACGGGAAAATAGGTGGACAGGAAACAACAACCATCGCAGTTACATTAAATTATAATAATATCTCTTAGTAGTCTTTTAATTTCTCAGCGTTGCTTCTAGTTGATACTAAATTGGAATATTCTTTTCTATTTTACACAGAAGAATTTCTACTGATATATCATGGAGACATGTCTGTAGAAATCCAACAACTTCTTTACAAGAGACTTGGCCACTTAAACGCTGTACCAGCTCTCCTCTGGCAGAGTGAGAGGATATACAGCCGGTGATGTGAGTGAGATGGAATTAGGTCAGCGGCAGACGGCACCGTTTGGCGGAGTGCACATTGGAGGGCCGCGGAAAGCACTCTGCCAAACACAGTACCCGTACATCACACACGCGGGCGAGCTATCAACAGCAGTCTGCTTTTGTGTTCCGTCTGCCGCGCAGCCAGCCAGCCGGTTCCCCGTCGCCAGCGAAAACAATGGCGGGGAGATGAAACGCCGAGATGAAACTCGATCGCGTTCAGAATTAAAAATATAGAGGGGAACAGCACACCTCTCTTCAACAAAACTCATCGACCAGGTGTGGTTTTATGACGAGCAGGAGAGTTATATACTCCACAAAAGCCATTGTGGTGTACAGTACTAGTTTTTAGAGGATATCAAACAGGATCACTAGCGGCCCATTCACTTGACTTGTTCCATTGACTTTAATAAAGGAGCTGTTGAGAGGGGGTGTGACTACCCACAACCTTGCTGTTAAAAAAAAATCAGTGCCCTATATTTGAAATTGACGAGAGTTATCAATTTTACAAGTAGAGATTATGTAGAAGAAGCAATAAAGGAAGAGAAAGAAAGATTTGAATGTGGCATAAGTGTTCAAAGAGAAAGATTCAGTATGCTAAGATTTGCTGATGGCATTGTCTTGTTAGTAGAACAGGCTGAAGAGATTGAGAAGTTACTGACTGTCATGAACAAAATACTGAAGGAAGATTTTGAAGTAACTGTAAACCAAAGCAAGACAAAATTGATGAAATGTACCAGAAATGATACTAATAATAGTAGATTAAATATTAAAATAGGGTCGAATGCGATAGAAGAAGTTGGTGAATTTACTACTACGGAAGTAAAATTACAACCGATCGCCGTGCAGGAATGATGTTAAAAGCGGAATATCACTAGCAAAATGAGTTTTCATAAAAGAGAAATCTTTTAGTTTCAAATTTTATCTAGGACTCAGAAAGAACTTTTTAAAACACTATGTGTGGAGCAGGACTTTTTGACATGGACTTCAGGAATACCAGAAAGAATGAAAATTGAAGAATTTGAAATGTTGTGCTATAGAAGGATGCTGAAAATTAAGTGGACAGATAAAGTACGAAATGGACGAGTTTTGGAAGCGATGGGCGATGAAAGAAGTTTGTAGAAGAGTCTTACAGAAAGAAGAGACAGGATGATAGGTCATATTTTGAGACATTCAGGATTGGTTAACTTATTAGTGGAAGGAACAGTCGAAGGTAATAATTGCAGAGGAAGACAGAGATTAAACTATACGAAGCAGATAATTGAGGACGTGGGTTGTAAGGGGTATGTTAAGATCAAAAAGTTAGCATAAGATAGGAAGGGATGGAGGGTTGCATCAAACCAATCGAATGACTGATGACAGCTAAAAAAAGAAGACTTATAAAATAATTAGGAATGATTGAGTAATCAATAAATGAGGAACGCTTTATCTAATCTTATGTGTATTAAGATTGAGAGAAAAGAGACTTTCATGAGATAGATGGTTAACGAGAAAGGAGGAAAGGAATGTCGAACTAAATTCTTGAAATTGTATGTATTGTTCTGACCCGAATCAGACGATCTAATTGACAAGCTTTAATTCATTTCTGAATACATGTATGACACATAAAAGGAATGAAACGTGTAAATGTGAATAACAGGAGAAGCAATTCAGAACAAACTATTACAATTATTTTCTGTTCTTCAGCTGGATTAATTATCTGCAGTTATTTGCTGTTTGTGTAAGAAAAGATATTTATGCCTGTCTGTTGGATGTTTGTCAGCTATAGATAGCGGAAACAAGCCGGGGAGCAGACCGAGAATTGCAAACGCCTAATAGATACATCACTTTAAATCATCAATATCATCAATATGATCAAGGCATTCACTCGTTTGAAAGGATACAATGTCTTTCTGCTTATCGTCTACGAGTCTTTAGGTAGCTGAAAAGTCCAATTCTAGGATAGCAAGGTCTTCCACAATGATGGCACACATCAGCACGAGATCGCAGCGGAACGTCTCAACTTCACTTGTTTCTTGCTACGATTTCTTTTGTCGGATTCTAGTTGTCGTCCTTGTTCTTCATAATGCTGTGATTCCTCGTGAACCATTTGTCGCCATGCAGATCGATCACTTTAAAGTGGAAGAGGGAGAGCTGTGCTCAAAACTAGCTTATAGCTTGGTCAGTTAACAGAAGCGGTTCAAGGATAGTCTGCTAAATACCGACTCCGCTGCCATTAGCCCTGCATGCGAAGGAAGAGATAGAAAGGTTAGGCGTGTTGTGATGAGGAGCAGGGCCAGGGAATATGACCTTGAGCCGCCAATTCTGAGTGAACCGGATCTAGTTTAAGAAGCCGTGTTCCGAAATTTCTCAGATTTCTCTATACATTAACACACGGTTCGTTGGCCATCACCGACCAAGAGCCACCGTCCATCGACGACGCTCCAACTGGTTTCCCTATACTACGGGATTTCTACGAAATAACTAATACCCGGTTGAAAACAGACCAGTCAGTTTCTACCATTTGAGATAGCCCATAGAAAGTTGTTATTATTAAAAGTATCAAAGTATAATTAATTTTTTTATGCTATATGCCCTATTCGAATGCTGAAATTCTTTGAGGCGCTGTTTCGGATGCACCTTGGAGTCATCTGTGTGGTGCGGCTTTAAAAGGTGAGGTACATTTTAGGGAGCTTTTCAAGATTCTGATGTTCGTTTTGTAAAGCCTTAATAGCTGAGGTCTTCGTCAACTGATTCTAATCGATCTGATGAAATCGCATCATCAGATCATGAACATTACGTTTAATCACTCTTTTTGAGTGGTTGTAGCAAGTTTACGTAACCTAATGTTAGTTAGGTAAGCATCAAACATAAAAGTGAATCAAACATTGGTAATGGTACTGTACATAAACACATGTGCTAATTGACTCCGTAGCATGAAACAACGAACTAATCAGAAAGTGGTCATTTTATCGTCAAAAACACGAATCACTCCCTGCAATCAAGTTTTTCTTAGTTCCATGTAACGTCTTTACGTAAACTCACACAAAGTGTTTTTAACCAAGTTTAACTTTAGTTTAGTGTCATGATATTCCAATGCTCACAAATTAGCCGAGAAATAGAATGTTTTGCTTCTTTTTGTTTTACATTCATCTTGGTAGGTAATTTCATAAACTCATTTCATATTGAATAGGTATTGTGTTTTGTCAGAACAATGTGTTTCTATGATGGCGCCCATTTAAAAAAAATAAATATCACTGTGTTTACTCAACATACTTTGATTATGTGATATGTGCGATTTTAAAGATTAACATTATTATATACAGTACATTAATTTCATTAATGCAATTAGTCTTTACTTCAATCAAATATAGATAATATACTCCGACGGAGTAAGGTAAACAATGTCGCAATTTTAAAACAAATATATGCTGGAAGTATTATTTTGTACAACACTACTTCCGGAAATCT
Organism: Vandiemenella viatica; assembly: GCA_031002005.1. Lineage (NCBI taxonomy): Eukaryota > Metazoa > Arthropoda > Insecta > Orthoptera > Morabidae > Vandiemenella > Vandiemenella viatica. Next base: position 155,054,930 of record JARYHS010011408.1, on the reverse strand, counting down.
GTATCAAATATTTCAAAATATTAATAAAGTTAAGGCATGAATCAAGAATTTATTTTCAGCCTACAGCCTGTCTCATTTTTTAACTAACTTTCTCTAGTATATTAGACTGTTATTGTTCCAAAATCTTCTAACGTTTGAACGATTTCATGTGTTTTTACAGTAACATAAAAAATAATCTGACTTCTTTTACCATCCTTTCTTCATCCATTCTATTTAGTTTTCATACTAGTATTTCCTATTTTCTATTACTCGTATATTTATTTAAATTAATTTTTTATACTTCTGTTCAAGATTATTATCTTTCGTGTTTTGTTATTATTGTTTTTTAAGTTGAAATTATGTTAAAAAATATTTATCACTTATGCTAGTCCATTGCCATTATTAACCAAAAATTAAATTTATCTAATAATCCAAATGAAGTATCAATGATTTTAGTGCAGATTTGTGTATAAGATATTAAAGATTGAAGTATTAGTCAATATATTTTGTATATTAAAAACTTAATACGTATCAACTTAATCAGAATGACAGTATAAACATCTCAGTTTCCAATCAAAAATAAAACATTAAAAAAGTATAATGCTAAAGGCAATGAAGAAATTTGGTAAACATTGTCTTAGGTAAGATGCTAAAAAACAGATTCTGTAACAGGATGCAAACAGTTTTGTACTAGCTTTATTACAATATTTTATAAAACTGTTGATTAATTCGTCACTTTTCGACATCTAAGGAAGTGTAATTATTGATTTCATCAATTCAGCAACATATATGTTACGCTCAAAGACCGAAAACGTTCATTGAGCGAAAAAAAAAAACTACCACAAGCGTTATGGTTTCTTGAAAACGGTCACAACACTTTGTGGCTTATCAGCATCTAACTGTTTGCATTCTCGACGATTCGGTCCCCGGTGATTTTAATATATATGATTCTTCTTACCGTCGCGTTAAAAGTATCCAAATAATAATAATAAAATTGAATCGTCATGCGCGTACTATGCGTCCTGGACCAGACGCGAATTTCGCGTTGTGGTCTTTTTGAGTTAGTCACAACTCGTTCTGTTTTTTGTAAGTACCATAACGCGAATAATGTGTTCCAGCCATTTTCAAGAAACCAGAAATTTTTTATTATTATTATTTTCGCTCAATGAGCGTTTTCGGTCTTTGTGCATAACATATACATACGGAAATTATTATTAAACTTTCTTTTTTTTTTTGGTTAACATGTAATCAAAAGAAAAGTAAAATTTCGCTACGTTCGTGTAATTCATTTTGCCTGAAAAGAAAAACTACATCATAAATTTGTAACAGTATTAAGTTTCATGAATTCAGCCTTAATCACTCCTATTCGTGCCTGTTTTAATAATGCTACCGCTCTGTTCGAGGGATCTTTGTACTTGTTTGAGTGTACAAGGGCGTTTGTGTGTTTGGCACGCGAAAAATTAATGAGTTACTTCGTTCAGGCAGTAATCAGTGTGCAGAAACCTTAATTGTCTTCTAGTATCCTCTTCATACTTCTGTACAAAAAGAATGGAAGTATGCGAAACGGCAGTCGAACAACTATAAAGTATTAATAGAACAATTTAAAACCTTTGTGATGCATGCAATATTCTTTCACCACTTTCCAACCTTCTTTAGTGTTTTCTTCTTCTGTCGTTATAGATATTTTCTTTTCAGGCATTTTGCAGACCATTAACATCTTGAGCAAATCTATGTAAATTCTTTTAATGTTCTACTTTATCAATCTTAAAAATACACAACCCAATATTTACCTCGCACATCTTTCGGGTTTGACAATCCCTAAATATGAAGCATATATGTTCTACCTTTCATTTCAGTAAAAATTATGACATTCGTAACAGTCATATCACCATATTTTTTTAAATTTTTAATCAATTCTCAATAACACCGAGAGAATGCATTATCTTTAAGAAAGTGACTAAGAACAACGAAACTTGACCTATTTCTACAATAACTATTTTTGTGGGATCAGCTATACCAAGTAGAACACAGTTAAAAAATTTATATATTCTGCAATACACGATGAAAAAGTTTTCTTCAGATTTGTGGGAGATTACAGCACATTATGATAGTGAAATTTGCATACTTTTTAGTGCTTTAGGGTTCGTCAAAATAGTAGTCGGGAGAGGATTTTGGTCAAGGAACTGGAAGGAAATCGGCCTTGGTCTTTTGAAGAAACCATCCCACCATTTGTCTGAGGTAATTTCATGAAACACAAGAAACACTGAAATCTGAGTTGAAATACGCGTTCTCCCAAATGCTAAACCGTAGCGTCGTTTCATATTTACGCGTTCTCCCAAATGCTAAACCGTAGCGTCGTTTCATATTTAAGACAGTATTGAAAGGAATAAGAGCCTCTAAACTTTAGCATAGTAGAATGACGCTCAGCAAAAGGATGACAAAGCTCGAAATGAACATGATTCTGAATTTTAAATTCATGAAAGAATTTTGGGTATTTATCTCACAAAAAAGAGCTGAATAATTTTTTTGCCTAAAAGTATAAGTGTTACTTTGAAACAATCACAAAACTTAACTTTGACGCGTGTGGAGAAATTAATTGAAAATAATGTTAATTCCTGTATAGCCAGAAAGATAATAGAACAACATAAAAATAAACCATGGCAAACAAAGAAAACAAATATAAATAGCGGGAAAGCATTTGGCGCTAATTCAGCAGCTAAATAGGCGCTTAATAAGATTTACACGAAGACGGTGATTTCTCCTTCGCTCCAAGCAAACAACTACTAATATTTCCTTTAATATTGTTTGAATCAAAACGTTTCTTCCAAAAACAACTGCAGAAAATTAAACGTTTTAAATATTTTGTTTGATGGAATTTTTTAAGTATGTAATATTTGGAAAATGAGAGATTTTTTGTTTTCCCATCTTACTAAACTCATCTTCCAACCAAAGTTTAGGCACAACTTGTAACTGTTGTTTTAAGTGAGATCTTAAGCACCGTAAATACAAAAAAATATTTGAAAAACTTTCTTCCTTACATGTATAATGTCCGGAGAAATATATACTGTTTTTTGTTTTTTTGTTTTGTTTCATAAACCATTTGCATCTTTCAGCCACGATAAAGATATTTATAAAAAGAATTAATATTTTTTTTCATAGTACGAACAAAAGTCTAATACCAAAATCTACCCACGTTTGTAGAGTATGTATGTATGTAGGTATGTTTTTGTGTTCATATGTTTGTTCCACCACCACCTTCCGAACGGCTGAGGAAATTTTCTTGCATCATGGTACACATTATTTTTTTTTTTATTTGTCATATGGCTAAGCAGCTAATGTGATACATATAAATATATACAATATATTCAACGACAAGAATGTTTGTAGCATTCACAAATCAATATTCAGTTGTTGCAGCCATGCTATGAAGGAAGTTGTAGCACTGAAAACATCTAGGAATGGTCCATCGTACTTCCTTGGAGGGAATTCCTTGATGATGTGCGCCACAGTCTGGGAAAGAGCTCCGCAGTCACAGACAGGAGAATCCTGAAGAGGCTGAAGTCCCCACTTATACAGCATGGCGTTGCATTTGGCGTGACTTGTTCTTAGGTGGTTTAGTTTGACCCACTTCTCTCTCTTCAGATGGAATACTGGAAGTCCAGTGGTAGGATCATCAATATCTTGATGTTTCACAGATGCAAATTTCCAGCTTTGTCGCCATTTTTCCTTGACATTGAAGTCAAATGCGTCATGCCATACTGGATTTAAGACGGGTGGGGGGGGGGGGGGGTAGGTCATTATATACCTTGTGGATTGGATGATCCTGTGGATGATCAGGTTGGTGTAACTTTATCCACTCGCATGTCTTAGCGTCTTACCTCTCTGGATGTGGTATATTACAGATGATATGTAACCTGGGGACTGGGGTTGATTTTAGTGCGCCAGTTATTACTCTCATACAATCAGATTAACGTCGATTTTTCTAGTGTGAACACCACGTTGTCACACTGCAGTACAGTACTCGGCTACAGGGTAAACAATAGTGAGGGCGGTTGCTCGTAGTGAGTACGCATCATATTGAATTCCCATCAGCTCCCCACGAAGTACCACCTAGATTCTTCATGACGTTGTTCCATGTTTCACATTTCTGACTTGTGTTTTTTGAACGTTAAGGAACGGTCAAAGGTGATGACAATATATTTAGATAGAAATTATGTTTAATTCTTTGATGGCAGAAGTTCACTTTGAGCTGCTGATGTGATATTCCATTATTCAAATGGAATGCGCATACTTCTGTGTTCATCGGGTTTGGAAAAAGTCTCCACTTCATATAGTACACATTCAAGGTTTTTAAATCATTTGGGAGAATGCTTTCACCTTCCTCTAGTGTGGCAGTTTAGACAGCAATAACTAAGTCGTCAGGGTAGCCGACCGTTTCAGGCATGTCACTGGTGTACTAGGAGAAGAGACCCTTGCGGTAATCCAAGATTTTCATTGACAAACAAAAGACATAGTAGGGATTAATCAACCCGAATCGATCACCCTCGGTAGGGTGGGATAAGTCTTCTAAATACATATACCATAACTAATGGACCAATTCACATGAAATTTGATTCCCTTATTTCATCCTCTTGAACTAAAAATATGGTGGGATTAAATCTACTATTATCTAGTATGAAAATTACCCATCAGTAGCCCTTAGACCTCGCATTCGCGAACACGTGGCTTCAAATCCCCGTCCGGTCATCCAGATTTGTGTTTTCCACGATTTCCCCAAAGCACTAAAAAAAAAAAAAAAAAAAAAAAAAATGCTGGGACGGCTCCTTCTAACAGCCATGACAGAATTCTTTCCCGCTGTCCCCCCCCCCTTCCCCACTAATGACTACAATGTCGACGAGGTGTTAAGCCAGAAGAAGAAAATATGATAACTACCCTTAATTCATATAGGAATACCTTCAAACCCAAAGATGATCAAACAATGTAAGACTGATACGAAATTCAGTATTTTGTACAATAAAATGAAAGAAAATAATTAAATTTTTAATTTTGGACAATATTACAACAATGAAATAATTATATTAAACACTATTTTGCTTTTATAAAATTCTTCTTCTCTCCCTGAAGGTTTTGACAACAAAACGATCGGTCAATGTCTGATTCTGGACTAGTGCTTTATATGGACAGCTTTCGTCGTTAATGACAGTCTCAGTCTACCCGTTTTGCTATTACACCCATCCTAGATCAAAGTCACGATCTGAAGCATTGCTATTGAAACTTGCGTGAGCCTTGTGTAGTATCAGGGAAGATTGCGGTGGGTTGATTGACGATCACGCTCCGGCGTGTCGCATTATTAAACGGGCCCGTGTGTTTGTACGAGCTCTCTGGAAGCGGAGGAGCTCCTCTCGGCACGTCTTAATGGGTTCATGCACACAAACATATCCTCGTTGAGCCACCATTAAGTTTAGTAGGCACGTCTTGGAATTGCATGACTACCAAGTTGTAATTAGTGCAAGTCCCTTTGACAATAAAGCAGAGCAAGTCTGCCGTTAAATTCCTTCCTGTCCTTCGTGTTTCCTCACTCGCTTCCTTGCCGTTTAGTACAGTACAGAAACTACTAATCAAAGTTGTAGATAAGATGGTACCAAAAAGTAGCTCTGAAAATAATATTTCAGGAATGTCTGCGGTAAAGAGGTGGAAAAATTATAGGTACATTGTCTTTTAAATTGCGGTCTGGCCTATCGTCTTTGTGGCAATAGTTCACATTTGAAATTGGCCTTTAAACGAATATTATATACAATTGTTTTGATCTTTTTTTGTCCTCTTGCAAGTAACGGATAGAGTAATAAGTGCATAAAATCTTAATATTACGTAGTTCAATTGTTTTCTTCTTCCCATCTCCTGTATAATCCCGCCTACCTACACAATCAATTACAGTTTTGCCAGTTATTTCAATGTGTTATCGTCCAGGGATTTTACTTCTTAGATGAAGATTTGTTTCCCACTACGAACCACGCACAAAACATATATGATTCCTTCTGTGTTTACATATGAGAAGAGCTAGACTCCAGTACAGACATTATTGCTGTTGGATTGCGTTGCTGGAATGGTACGAAGTATTCGACAGATAATGCAACACTGATCTATTGATAGCAGTGATTATGTACCACAAAACGGATCAAATGCAGCTCGCGTGAAGTATAACTGAGCAAGAAATTTAAAGTAATAACCCTCTTGTTTTCATAAAGTACAAGTTATTCATACAAAGTTGTCCATAATTTCCCCCTGTTATAACATATTTGGAACTCTTGGGAAGTGAATCAAGGCTAATGCTGTTAATTCCTTGATTGTTTATTTGGATCAACACCTCGTACTTATTTTGATTTACTATGGCGAGCAATATCTTCAGTCAACACTGTGTTTCTCCTGTAATCTTGAACTCGTGGTAAAGGTATGACTGCGATGTAGCCTACGTAGCGATTGTAACCTAGCGTTGATGAAATTCAAATTTATGCAACACTCACAGAAATGTACCTGATGACAATTGCAAGTGAAAAGAGGAAGTACCATAATCAACTATGAATAATTTACGAGCATAGGTAGGTACTGCAATGAATTCAGGTACCAGTTAAGGGAAATCACACATTTGTCACTCCACATAGTATTTACATGTGATTATATAAATATTCTAACTACTACCTGCTAATTCCTACTCATGAAATTAGAATTTCATTGCTGGAATTGTATATAGAGAGCTGTAAGTTACGTAAGATAAGTCCCAAACAACATCGAGTCGGCATAATATGACGGGAACGCCATGACTATACCATTCTACCGTCGAACCTGTCTCTTGAAACAATTTCCAACATGTTTAAAAACAGAAAAATCAAAGGTGCTGGAGGTGTGGGGGGAAGGGTTAACTGAAGGCAGCTTCAATTGCAGGGTTTTTTTTTTTCTCTTCTTTATTTAGCATGAGCATCAGATTCTTGGTGTCTAATTACTTTATCTGTTCGTGCTCTACTAGAGTTACACTTTAGGTCTGGTTTACGCCTGCGAGGCAGGTAAAAAAAGAAGACAAAATAAACTGATGCTGAAAACTTTTTGGCAGACAGTAAGTAATAGTATAGTGCAGCGCAAATCGACATCTGTCCTAAATAATAAGTTTTGCCTGTAAATAAAATTTATTAACAGAGCATACACTAACTTTCAGAGAAGCAGAGCGACTGATTTAACATTACAGACTTACACAAGCATCGTATGCCTGTCACAATTAAATAATTTATCGAAAATTAATGACTAAAACTGTTATTCATACTGGAAAAAGCATCCTGTTTCCTTCATAAAGATACAAAGTATTTACTCTTCAAAATCCATCAGCATCGGTATACCCATTTAGTCGTAACGAAAAGACGGAGACTTACGAGTACTTTCGCATTTACAACATTATTGGTGTAGCTCACACACAAACTGTCTGCGAGAGAAACAAAGCCTGAAGAAACAGTATAGCGTAGATAAAGTAAAGGCTAACGGCACTGTTCGACCGCCTACGATTTGCCACGCATTCCTCCCATGAATTTAGGGGACCTAAATTTTAACATGCAATCCTTACGACGGAACTCCCAGGGTTGGCTCATACGGTGAAAAACAATTCTTATAAACTTTGCTGGCAGTAGGATTTGAACTGAAGACCACATAGGCAACTATTTGAAGCAAGCACCTTATCCACTGCGCTGCCAGCCATCGCTGTTGTTAAGCATTACAGAGATGTATGCATATTGTGCGTCTGTCTTTAAAAGTTCGGATAATTTTTCTTAACTCTATGACAATATGTATTATCTATACAGAAAATAGTATCCTATGACCTTGCTAACGGCAAATAGCATCTTCTTATAAAATTTCAACACTATCGGATTACTCGTTTAGACATGAAAACGTAACAAACAGACAGACAAAGAGACATAGTTACCTTCACATTAGTAATATTAATATAGAAGATGCACAACAAGGTATAGTGCCGAATTGAACCCTAGATGTCGCAAAAAGCGGACCCGCTCGTATAAAAGAAGGCGTGCAGTATTATATTACCGAGCGTGGTACGTGTGTGGTACCGCTTTGGCCTCGCATTCGAGAGAACGCGGGTTCGAATACCCGTCCGGGCATCCAGATATGATTTCCCCAAATCACTCCAGGTGAATGCCGAGTTCCTTCCTTCAAAATGCCATGCCAGAATTCCTTCCTGTTCCTCGTTCTTGGCCCTTTGCCGCTTCTATTGACCCTCGACGTCGACGAGGCGTAAAGTCATAAAAAAAGTATTATGTCAGTAGAGAAGTAGTAACAGCAGAATGGGTCGATCAGTCATTGGATGTTATCTGAGTAACAAATCCATCAGGGATATTTCAACTTTTCTAAAGCTGCCAAAGTCAACTGTTACGGACGTGATTGTTAACTTGAAACGAGAAGGAACAACCACAACTAAACCAAGACCAGACGGACCTTATATAACGACATATAGGAAGGGTTAATGATTGCTAAGGTGGTGGTAAAAAATTAGTAGTCACTGCTAAGCAACGCTTGATATAGTCTCAAAAGCGATGCGAATGGACATTAGATGACTGGAAACGAGTGATTTGTTGTGATGAATCACACTATACCATGCGAATATCCGATATAATTGTTTAGATTTGGCGAAAGCCTGAAGAATGTTACCTACCATCACGTGTAGTGCCAACAATGTAGTACGCAGGAGGTGGTTTTATTGTATGGACGTGTTTTTCGTGATTATGGTGTGACACCCTTATTGCGCTTATGAAAATTCTAAAAGAGAATGAATATGAACACATTTTAAGCCATTGTGTTCTGCCCACGGAGACGATAAATGTATCAGCATGAGTATGTACACTGTCAAAAAACAGCATCTGTTAGGCAATGGTATATACACGTTAACATTCTTGAAATAGACTGGCCTGTCTAGAGTCCCGAGTGGTACCCATTGGAACACCTATGAGATGAGTTAGAACGAGAACTTCGCCTCGGACCACAGCGTCAAGTATCATTACCCTCTCCGGTTTCAGCTCTTGAAGAATAATGGGCTGCCATTTCTCCACAGAAATTCAGACACCTCATTAAAAGTCTCCCCAGCAGAGCTAAAGCCGTTATAAAGTCAGAGGATGGACCCCTCATATTGATGTCCAATAACAGGGGACTTGGCACAGGAAATGACTAAGTACGGATTCAGACAGTTGTCCGTATACTTTTGATAAGATAGTGAATGTTGTCTAGATGAACACATTTCTTAACAAAGGTTGCAGCTAACGAAATTTCTCTCACGGTTTATGAGTCAAACAAAGTGACGTTACTTTGTTTAGAACTCTAGTGTGATATTGTTTTTACTTCTCATTCCTGTTCCTTAAAATTTATTTGCACCAAAGAGGGATTTTTAACTCCAAGAGAACATTGCAAATGTTTTAGAATGAGTGATCAATCGAAATCGAGTGGTTCTTCACAACAGAGCATTATACCGAACTGCGTTATGTGATAGCGGTTAAGTCCAAGTTCCTTCCTAGCGCACCTGTAGAGGAGCATCTGTTAATGTCAACAAAAATGCGAGAGGTTCACGTTGCACTACAAAGAAGCAGAGATTGGAAAATTTATTGCTGGAGACACGCACTCCAACCTCGAGATTAATGGTGCTACCTCAGAAAGAGAGAATCATTAATTATTAAGTCTGAATGGATGGACGAAGGAACGAATTCCAGGACCAGCAGAGTGATCAATCAGAACTGTGGGAGCATACGATATGACAGAACGTGGAGCGCTTGTCACGCAACGATTGTAATGAACTTGATGGCTCTACTGGAGCACGCATTGGTTTTTGCAGTAAAATATGTTAGAAAAATTAGTTGACGCTGATTGCACGGCCGTCATATTGATCTCCGTATTCTAATTAGAGTTCTTAGTGCACGACCAATAGGCAAGATCTGAAGTTAGTGCCACTCAAAAACTAACGAATTACACCAATTAAAATTTTATTGTAAGTTTCCAAGCATGCAAGTTCTAAAAGTGGACTGAAACTAAATAGGCACACAGAACCGTTCACCTAATAGTTCCGTCCCACTTAGCGATGTCACCAACAATTCCGTGGAAAAGACAGTAATTTTTTCACAAGAAGTATTTAATTCGCCGGAAGGTTACTGCTGCTACTCCGTTTCTTTCACTTCTGTAGAATACCGTACTACTAAACCAGAGTCAAGATTTTTCCTCCAAGGAGTTTAGACACAACGTGGACACCTTTATAACTTACATTGTCACTCGCATCGCACTCACATCGATGAAAAAGTGAAGGGCGGCTTCCCCTACCACCGACATGTGGTCTGAGGCTAAGTGTTGCAGTAAATTCGTCAAAAATGAAATTAATTAAACACTCAAATGATTCAGAAATACAAAGAAAATTAAACGATGAGATCCCAGCCTTCCTTCTAGTACAAAATCCAGCTTATATATTACAAATACTAAAAGAATGAATTCTAGAAAACAACATTCATTTCAATCGTTATTCCCCATACAAGTCAATCCACGAATTCCTATGCCAAAATGGGTTGGATTGGTGCCAAGGAACGGGAAGAAATTCGGCAATGGCATTTTGAAGGAAGCATTCCATCAGTCGCTTGGAGTGATTTGGGAAAACCATGGAAAGCCCAAATCTGGATACCCAGACGGGGATTTGAACCCGCGTCCTTTCTAATGCAAAGAAAGAGAGAGGGGATTTGATTCGGGTTTACTTGGATTTGCTCGATTGGTGAGAAGGTTTAAAGATCATTAATTAGAGCCACCTTGATTCGAATTGAGTCTGATTGATTCAATTTCATTTAGTGTGAAGGGGCTTAAGCACTGAGCCACCACACTGCTTAAGAGTGTATTTCAAAGTAAATTCTTCACTCAATATGCCTCGATGAGAACGCGTACGGCAATAGACAAATAAAAAACCACTCGCATTTCCGTTATTTACTAACGATTAAATAATGTAAATGACTTTTTGTAATAAGCAACTAATACTCACAGCCGACATGGAACTTTAAGACTGAACGGTTAACGTTCTGGCCTCGCATTCGGGAGGACGTGGGTTCGAATCCCCGTCCGGGCATCCAGATATGGGTTTTTCCGTGGTCTCCCCAAATCACTCCAGGCGAATGCCTGGTTGATCCCTTCAAAAAGGCCATGGCCGAATTCCTTCCCGTTCCTTGTCCCCAATCCCATCCCACCTCTAATGACCTTAGCCGTCGACGAGGCGTAAAGCCATAAGTAAAAAAAAAAAAACAAAAAAAAACAAAACAAGAAAAACAAAAACAACAAAAAAAACAAAAACAACAAAAAAAACTTTAAGACCTTACTTTCAGCGGCAGATTACGAAACCAGTAGCTCTACTCACAGGCGCGCCAGGTGTCCTAAGGTGGGCGGGATGTGCAGCAGCTCAGCGCCCCGACAGCGGCACTCGAGCTCTGGGAGGTGTAGCGGGTCCGCCGTGCTGTTGTAGCACGAGCAGGGCGCGGGCGACGAGTTCACCGGGTAGCAGACACACAGGAGCACTAGCGGCAGCAGCGGAGACCACCTGAATCAAGGGGCAACACTGTAATTCAAATGCAAAACAGTACCTCTGAGAGGAACTACATTTTGATAACTGAAATAATAGCGCATTAGGCTATGTCTATAAACATATTAAAACTGTAACCGGTAAAAATCTGCTTATTTAAAGTATTTTTTAGAAAATAAGTTCAGTGCGTTATTAGTAAGCAATAGAGAAATAAATATCTGTATTTTTTTTCTAAGTTTGTGTTTATCTGCAAGTTAGGATGAATGGAATTCACGCAAAAATTTCTGGTTGTATTTTTATAGCGTTTCAATTAGTGTACAGTCGTTGGTCCCGTAGCTAAAATAAGGTAAGTTTCGTTTTGATATAACATCGTAAATCTGAGGAACTGAAAATATTTTTCAGTTAAACGTGATTTAAGCGTAACTTACTGGTCTGACCTTCAATTAATATACAGCCTGTGGTATTGGATACAATGGGGTGTTTTATTTCGATGTGATGTCAAAAATCTAAAAAATCTAAGCTGATAGTGTCCACGAATTAATGCCAATTTTTCGTTGAACGCGTTCATTCAGAAACTACTCGTCGCATTTCAAAGGTGTTTCGATTAATACAATGGCCGTGGTATCCTGGAAAAATTGGCGTATTTCATTCTATTCATCATCCTAGGAAACATTTTAGAAGTTTTTACTATTGTGGGTCCTCTGGCACATCCTCTTCCACGTCTGACGGTAGCTCCAAGATTTTTCTTCCACCGCTTGTTTCCTATCAATTCCCTTCTCCTCTACATATTCCTTCGCTGGGTCCATTATAGTGTTACGTTGAAAAGATGAGAAACCCATAAATATTATAAGACTATAATGTAAAACGTCTGAATACTTAATATTCTCTTAATTAAGAGGAGTTTATGATACTGTATATAAATTACAAAAAGAGGACTCAACTGTTTTTAAAATTTGTGTATGTCTGTCTGTTTGGATGAACAAGAATTATACAAAAATTACTTGTCGGATTTTAATTGGGTTTTGAATAATGTGCAGTTACTAGCCCCGTGGGAAAAATTGAGTATATTTGTTTTGAATTGAAATTGAAGAGTTGAAAAATTGCTACCAATTTGTGGTTGATCGTGATTTAAGAAAAAATTATGTATCGGATTTTGATAGCGCTTCAAATAAGGTACAACACATGATCGCGGTTAAGAAAAGATTGATTATCTTGTGAAGTGAAAAACTGAGAAATTTACAAAAAAAATCTCAGAAATAAGTATTGATTTCCGTTCAATCGGTCGGATTGTATTAAGGTTTCGAGGAAAGAACAGCCCTAGGTCCCACGAGTTAAATAATGTACATTTTATGTGCTGTCGCAACGCTGAGAAATTAAGATAAAAGTTTCAGAAAATTAGTACCCGTTTTTAGCTTAAACGATTCACGCCAAAACCACAGCTAGAATTTTGATAGGGTTTGGAATAATCTACAGCCCATAGTCGCAAAGTAGTACAAGGTGAGTTTTATTTTGATGTGACCTGAAAAGACTCCATAAACTAGTATTGTTTTCAAGGTTCGTTACTTCTCGTCTTCGAAATGTTTACCAACGTTTCAGTGTACGAGCGGCAACGTATTAGCCTAAGTTCCGGCTGTATGATTCTACGTCCGTCTGCTATTTGACTGAAATGCAATTTTTAGGTATAACTATTAGCAGCAGAATACAATTCTGCCGGGCCGCCTATCAAAATACGGCTGTAAGAGCGAGAGAGAATTAGTGCTCCATATCGTATGCCAGACGGTGTGGTGCACTAACGTTAACAGCTGGAAATCCCTACTTGCGGTCGCTTTTACATAGGCAACCCAAACTTTTTGTGTTCCTTACATGTTTCTCTTTGAAATGAATTACAATATACTTAAAAACAAGTAAACATTTTTTTATTATTATTATTATTATTTTTTATTATTATTATATTTTTTTTAATATTTGATTAGAAAATGTTTGTGGCTACATTTTGACAGGCATCCTGGTAGATTCGTATTCTGCTACAAATAATTATACATAAAAATTGCATTTAAATCAAATAACAGATGGTCGTAGAAATCATGGCCTTTATATTCCGAATGAATTAACTTTCAATTTGATGTGGAGATCTTTGTTGCAAAATAATTTGTGTTCAGTGAGACACAGGGGATTATGCAGCCTTCGATGATGTTGATTTAGAGAGAGGTCTCTACACTAACAGTCCACACAAACAAAATTGTGGGCGGCATCAGTTAGAATGTAAAAGGATTAACTATTAACTACCTCATATGAAAAATTATTTGTTAGACAACTGCTACCTAAATCAACGGTGGAAAATTTTTAAAACCAAAGAAATAGAATCTATATTCTGTCTCAACAATAAATGCTTATTAAAGTGGCCACAGATGAAGTGAGTGTATGGTTGAAAAATGTGGACATTAAAATCCTAAGTCATGGAATTCCATCTGCGAGATACCTATTAGTAAATGAAAATATCCCAATAAAAATCAAGGTTTTTGACATCAAAGTCAGTTGTGTATAGTAGTGGAAGCAGATAAAGATAACTGCGATAAAACGGAATCATCCTCTCGCGTTTTCCCGAAGCTAAAAGAATAAAGACTTATCGGTTTCTGGAACTTCATGTGATTCGTTTTATAAGCTCGTTACGGCGGATTAACGGGATTTAAAATATACTTCGATAGAGAGTATCTTGTCTACGTAAAAAAAAAAAAAAAAAAAAAAAAAAAAAAAAAAAAAAAAAAAAGGGAGATGGAAGGACTATATGCTTGTCTGAGGTTAAAAACAGGAAAAATATAATAAGGATTAAAAAGTTTTCTATGCATATTTGGATTAGTGTATTTGTGAAATTACAGTGTTATTTTGAGTGTATGTGTGATTGGATTTAATAACTTGAATTTAAAAAAAAAAAAAAAAAACTAAACATGTAAGATGCAGTATTCACTATAGAACAATCAGACTTAGTACAAACGATCTCCAGAATCTATGCCCGTCAAATAGACCTTTCTTTGAAATATTAGCATAAGAAAATCCTCGCGCACTGTATATACAACAGCCTGTGATGAACTGATGAGAAATCAGTGATCATCATGGGATTACTCCAGCCTGATATTGTAAACTTTAATTCGAATCCGTCACTGACAGAATCTTTGATTTGTTGAAAAAATTGACTGTGAATATCAACAAACTCTACTAAAAAAAAAAAAAAAAAAGAGCATGAATTCCTTCTGATTGGATCGCGCTGGAATTTGCTGGTTTGCATGCAACTAGTATTCAGGTGCACGGCGAAAATCATAGTTACATTTGTGCGACGCCACGTGGCACCCTACAACCGAGAGATAATAATAATTCCGTGTGGACGTAATGACCTGGTGACAAGGATTCTTTCGGCTGCGCGTTCCACCCGCTGTCGTAGCCGCTTAATTTAACTCGCATAGAATGATTTGGAGAAACCATAGAAAATCCAGATTGCCGTCCTCCCAAATTCGCTCACCCAACAGGCTCGGCGTGAAATACAAACCACGGAAGCGTTCTGCCATACTTCATATTACACAGTAAGCTACCCCAGAGGTGAAGATTGGGTTAAGGGCCTATGAAAATCCCCGCGAAGGGCATTTCGATCTGAAGTCAGACATCTTAGCCACATCCGAGAGATTGAAGTCCATTTTTATCAAGACATGGGCGTCCTGTTATCGGAGCAAACTCCGCCAAGGCGAGTACTGACAGAAGAAATTTCCTTAAAAGGTAATTGCAGTCATTGACAGGTGAAATTCTGAAAAACAGAATTGTTCTTAAATTCTCAGCAATTAGTTTCATAGAGGTATCATATGCTGGTTGAAATTTTCCATTTAACATTATACGTCGCTAAAAAATGATTAATTTTCTGAACTCGTCTGAAAGCATGCATTGGAACGAACAAATTCATGTATATCATTAACCTCCCAGAAAAACATTATTGTGAAAAATTCTCATAACTTATAAGGACTATACTATTATTAGTAAATAAGTTTGTTTAACTTTTATACTATAATCTATTTTAACTGAATTAAAAATTCTGATCTCAATAATTATATCCACGAGTGTATAAAAATTGATTTAGTATCCGAAGATTGACAGACTTTATTAAAATATCTTTCTCTAGTGATTATTCCAGTCAGCAAATGAACGATTAAAATATTTTACTAAAATATTTACTGGGTATAATAGCTATCCCTTACTGCCTTGTCACAAAGCTGACTAATAATAATTTAATAAACTACAAGCACGCATTGTAACCGGTACCCTCGTACAACGTATGAAACAGTAAATAATGGCTGAGCAGGAACTGGTTTTGAATAAAAAGTAAAATACTAACTTGCATCAATTGTGCCATACCAATGAGCTCTTCCACTGCTCCGACACATTTTCATTTACGCCGAACCAGTGAAATTTATAAATTTTCAGGACCAACACTGTTGATCATGGCATAGCTCCCTGTAGTAGCACATGGTCTAGCAATATTTCAACCTACCTTGGCGTTTTTTTTCGCAAAACATTTTCGCCTTTGCGTGAAAAATTTGAAAGAAAGTCGACGGCGAAGTCATCAGAGGCGGGAAATTACTAGGGACAAGAAACGGGAAGGAATTCGGCAATGTAAGCATCACGGCATTAGCCTGTAGTGAATTATAGGAATAAAGCACAGATAATTGTTTCACCGCATCCTCAATTGGCGGACTACTGTGAATCATGAGTATACTCGGCAGAGATTCGATGTGAAACAATTTCGTGTAATTTCAGTGTCAAAAGAGACGCTATGTATTATTGCTGTATCATAGGGACGAAATAGATATTTTGAAACGTTTTTACTATATTTTGAAACGTTTCATTGATCGTTCGCTACTACAGTAAACTATGCCGTAATGAACAGTGTCACACTTAAAAAATTATAATTTTCTTCGATGTCAATGCAGAGAAATACAGAGCGAATTAAATTGATGAGCTCATTTGTATGTTTCGATTGACACAACTTGCAGGTTCATTTGAAAAAAAAGAAAGTCGTTAGTGGTTATTGTCCAGCACCAAAACAAAATATTTCCGTATTAATTAATGATATATTAATAAATGATTGTTTAAAAGCAGTTATACAGAGCACTGGACATGAACGAATATGTCTAAAGAAATCTTAGAACAGCTCAGCTAGCTGTGTAAAGGTTAATGATAGGTTTAACCAGAAATGACAAGAAGAGAGCAACCGACGTAAGATCAGTCACAGGGGTCACAGACATCATGGAGAAGACAGCTTCCTTAAAGTGGCAGTGGGACAGCCTTATTGATACGATAAGAGACGAAAGATATACAAAAGCAGTGTTAGAGTGAGCCCAAGAGATGAGCAGAAACCGAAATACCGTAAAACCGATGGGACAAGGACATACCCTGTGTTGTTGTACTTGGAGTTAACTGGCAGAAGATCGCCAAGATCGTTCGACTTGCAGAAGACTGCTCAATCTCTACCAGACCTCATAACTCTAAGAGTCCACATCATTTAAAGACAACTGGCTAATGATGGTGATATTGATCTCCATTTGTCATTGTATTCTAATCAAGACTGGAATTTAGAGAAGCCCTATGATATCGCTATAAAACACAGTCTAGTCAAATAGCCAACTGCCCAGCTGGAAATACATTTGCCATACACTTCTAAATTTCTGCTATTAGTACATGGAGAAAATTTCTGGTGAAGATGGTGACGGAGTCTCAGATCACCGAAATATCATGTGGAAACACCTTAATTACTCGGCAAGTATCCCGAGAAGACTACATCCATTCTCAACGCCGAGAAAGACTTCGTTCCTATATAATTTTCTTTTCTTTTTCTGCTAAAGGCGTTATGCCTCGACGACGTCATTAGAGGAAGGAAAGGTCTGAGAGCAAAGAACGGGTAGGAAATGCCATGGTCTTTAGAAGGAGCCATGCCCACATTCGTCTCGAGTGATTTTAGGAAACCATGGATGAGCGAAATCTGGAGAGTCGGACGAGAATTCGAACCTGCATCCTCCCGAATGCTAGGCCAGAGCGTTACGAGAGAATGTTGTTGCTTGCTTTTACATTGTACTTCACTGGCTAACGGTCATAGCAGTTGTTCTATAGATATTGAACATTGATATACCTCAACCCTTCCAGCAGAGTTAAACGTAATTATGGAACCAAGCAATTTGTGCGATAGGACTTTATGGCTCACGGAGACGTGATTACGCGGCAAAGTCGAGACTGCACCGATTGAGATAGATGGAAAACTATATATATGACAAACTACCTGTCATAAAACTGTTATGAGTCCTTACTGATTCTGTTATCACATTGTGGTGTGGTATAGCAATTACAATACTAGATACAGATTATTTTAGTTTTATTTGTACTTCTATATTAATTGACTGAATTTGGTGTTCATCTTTTGTAGCTTACTCGCAAAATTTCCCGGACATATCTCACCAAAAAGTACATGATTTTTATCGTGTTTCCATTTTGAAATAGTCTATAGTTGTCTGAATGTTCTCCGCTTCAACAATAGCAAAACACGGAAAATGAAATTGCATATAAAAGAAAGCTTTCATGCGAAATTATATAAATAAGTTTATCATTACTTGGCAGAATAATTGTCGTCATCGTCTATTTTTGACGCCGTTGTCTCTTAAGACCTCAAACTTTTAAAATAAACACGCTGATCATTGATTCGTATAGCCAATAGTAGGCCGTTGACAGTTAAATACTGTTGCACTCAGTTTTGTAACTTTTATTACGAGTAAGAGTTACAATAACGAGGCCAGATAGGATAGTAGTTGGGTATTGTTATTGTTGTCGGTACTCTCCAAGGAGGACTGCGAAATTTCTGCCACTCTAACTGTTAAAGATGAGATGAGAATTCAACCACAGCTTGACTTATCGTTCCAACATAACGATTTGGAAGCAGTAAGTAATGATAAATCAGATATCTAAAATTATGGTTGGTCCATAGATTTCCTAGCTTTCTACTGCGGTAGTCAATTATACCTTTGGGGCGGTGGGGGAGGGGGGGCTACAGCAGACAAAAATACCAACCAATGAATGGAATAGGTTACTGCTGGGTACTGAATAAAACGGATTCTTCATGTGTTTTTTTGTTAGTTTCCCGTATTTGTTCCAAGTTTTATGTTTTCTCAAGGACAGGAAGTCTCTATAGTATCCCAATATGGGCGATTGGAGTGAAAAATTTCATACTTTTAGTCAAATAACACATAAAAACGGCGTAGTTATCTGAAATTTATAATCCTAGTAAAAAATTTTCAAAATAGTATAAAAACCGGTGAAATACAAAGATTTTTTTAAAAAATATGCATAAAATAAATTTAACCCGATCAGGCTGGTAAATAATATTTGTTAATCCAATTTAGAAATGGTAACACATAGAGAACAGTTTCTTATCTCTTGCAGTTCCTCGAAATGTTTACTATACCATTCCCATAAGCGCAGTGTAGTCTTGTGTGAAAGCGGAAGTTGTTAAGCACGGGTCAGGGGGCGATATTTCCGTGTTGTCAGCTCTGGACATGGAAAGGTGATTTCCCCAGGTGGCGCTTGTTCACCCGGCTAAACAATTGATCGGCGACTCGTCGCGAGTCCAGTTCCTCCCTCACGGATCTGTACTGGCTCCAAATTAACGGCAGCACATTAGCTACATGCCTCGAAAATTGCTTCATTAACTTGGAAAACTCTTATAATGGCTTAATTGGAGCTACAATCAATTGTAATTTTGAGATGTTTTATAAATTTGGCTACATATCTTCACTTTGCAATACCTACTGCTTGCTCAGATAGAATTGCAAGGTTATTGTATTTAAAACCTACAAAAATGAAGTTTACATCAGATACCAACCAGAAATAAATTGACAATTACTACAGAGGCTGAAATTGAAAACCTGCCACTGTTGGTAGGGATTTCATGATGCCATTCATAACATATGTTTGTGAACTTATATTCAAAGTATATTTTTAAACATTGAAATTGTTCTGAATTGTTAAAATGGGAAAAAATGAAAACTGAGATGTGCATTCATCACGTAAAAATATCAAATATTTAGTTAAGAACATAAGTGGAGTAACTAAAGATTCATTTTTGTCTAATGTAGTCACAAATCCTGTTAGAGCCAACATTTAACTAGCCGTGTAAACTGTTGTAAGAGATAAAGACTAATTACAACCAGTTACAGTCGTGTGGGTTAAAGAAATACTTTAACATGAGAGAATGGGAAGTAGAACACGGCATAACATCTCAGAGCACTGTGATGCTCGTTGATGAAAAGGGGTAATAATTTCATTGATCCATTCTCGAACGTTTTAACTATTGCCGAAACCATACTAATGAATAAACGAAGCATAGCCACGAACATTAACCAACACACAACCAGCGACAATATCGATCATATGTTGCATATTCTGATTCTCTCTTCATGATCAACAGCAAAGTCATCGTCACTCACTTTTATTTTATACAACATTTCATGAACGTCTATTTATAACATATGTGGGAGTGGAGACTTTCCCGGCGTAATAATACAATATAATTTTCACTGGTGTTCAACCGGATGTTGTCGTATAAACACAACGTTTCGACAGCTTGCTCTGCCGTCTTCATCAGGTGTCGTATAGCTTCATATAGTGCTAGGTAGATATCACCCTCTCGGCCAGCAACATCTGAATCTATACAATACCTGATGAAGACAGCAGATTCAGTGACAGCTAGCAACATCTGAAGCTATATGACACCTGATGAAGACAGCAGAGCCAGTGACGTCTAGCTAGCAACATGTGAAGCTACATGACACCTGATGAAGATAGCTGAGTCACTGACATCTAGCTAGCAACATCTGAAGCTATGTGACACCTGATGAAGACAGCAGAGTCAGTGACATCTAGCTAACAACTTCTGAAGCTATATGACACCTGATGAAGACAGCATAGACAGTGTCATCTAGCTAGCAACATCTGAAGCTACATGACATGTGATGAAGACAGCAGATTCCGTGACACCTAGCTAACAACATCTGAAGCTCCATAACTCCTGATGAAGACAGCAGAGCCAGTGACGTCTAGCTAGCAACATCTGAAGCTGTATGACACCTGATGAAGACAACAGAGTCAGTGACGTCTAGCTAGCAACGTCTGAAGCTATATGACACCTGATCTAGCAACATCTGAAGCTATATGACACCTGATGAAGACAGCAGAGCCAGGTACGTCTAGTTAGCAACATCTGAAGCTGTATGACACCTGATGAAGACAACAGAGTCAGTGACGTCTAGCTAGCAACATCTGAAGCTACATGACACCTGATGAAGATAGCTGAGTCACTGAAATCTAGCTAACAACTTCTGAAGCTATATGACACCTGATGAAGACAGCATAGACAGTGTCATCTAGCTAGCAACATCTGAAGCTACATGACATGTGATGAAGACAGCAGATTCAGTGACACCTAGCTAACATCATCTGAAGCTCCATAACTCCTGATGAAGACAGCAGAGCCAGTGACGTCTAGCTAGCAACATCTGAAGCTGTATGACACCTGATGAAGACAGCAGAGCCAGTGACGTCTAGCTAGCAACATCTGAAGCTGTATGACACCTGATGAAGACAACAGAGTCAGTGACGTCTAGCTAGCAACGTCTGAAGCTGTATGACACCTGATCTAGCAACATCTGAAGCTATATGACACCTGATGAAGACAGCAGAGCCAGGTACGTCTAGTTAGCAACATCTGAAGCTGTATGACACCTGATGAAGACAACAGAGTCAGTGACGTCTAGCTAGCAACATCTGAAGCTACATGACACCTGATGAAGATAGCTGAGTCACTGAAATCTAGCTAACAACTTCTGAAGCTATATGACACCTGATGAAGACAGCATAGACAGTGTCATCTAGCTAGCAACATCTGAAGCTACATGACATGTGATGAAGACAGCAGGTTCAGTGACACCTAGCTAGCAACATCTGAAGCCATATGACACCTGATGAAGACAGCAGAGCCAGTGACGTCTAGCTAGAAATTAAAAGTAATAATTTACAAGAAAAAAGCAATAAAGTCATATGGAGAACCACAATCAAAGGAATATTCTTCTGAAACCGGTAGTGTACTTAGTCCTATGGAAAGAATAGGAAGATAGTATATTCACCAACGTCCGCACTAGATTTCCTTCTTGTGCTATGTGACTCAAAGCAAATATACCACGGGCTCAGCCCGCCTCTGGAACAATATTGTCACGGAATATCCCGAAGCTCCTACGGCAGCGACGTTGTGAGGCGCGGCTCGGAGATAAGAGACTCTAGTGATAAAGCTCACGTGACAGTAGACGGTGAAATGTCAGCCGCAGCAGGCGCCAGACGTAGCCCTCAAACAGGCCAATCACACCCACGAAACGCTTCCCACTCACGGAGAATACACTGAGAGCCTTCCAGTATTCTACACATTTATCTTAGCACCTACTTACAAAGAAGCTATAATACACTAGCTGTATGCGCTACTTCATCCACGCGGAATTTGATATTTGTGCTGATAATTCAAAGACATAAACTATCAAAGAAATTTTGTATATTTTCAGCAACTTCTTTCTCTTAGGATGGAAAAAGTACGTACGTCCTTCTTAAGCCGGTTATGTCACATTTAATTCAACGCCAGTGGGTCAAAGAAACTAATACAATGCATGAATCGTGTTCAACAAAAAATGTTTAATAGTTTGTGGAAATTTTTATCTTTAATTTCTCAGCTTCTAAACTTCACGTCAATATTAAACATACCTTGTTTTACCTACCGAATGCTAATGACATAAAAACAATTTCTTGTCTATCAGCAATTATTCTGCAATTACGATAAAAACCGGCCAGACAGAATCGCGGACAACAAAACATGACTGCATCTCGCAATGGAATTTAGAAGCTACACTATAGTGGGTATTACTAATACCCACTCCACCACCTTCCGTGTTTGCACTGCTTGCAAACCCCAACAATCCCAAATCCTAATTGTAATTATCCCAAACACTTAACACCCATCAAAACCGCTTTTTAAATGATTTTTCCTATGTTTGTGACAGTATGAAATGACTAAACTCTTGAGAAATTGTTATGATATTAGATTATTGGCTCACAGGCTACACGAACGATGCTAATGGTTTAGGCGGTGTATTAAATTCTGGCAAGACAACTTTTCCAGGTACACGAATTTCGCTAATTGTATATTTTATTAACACTTACAATGTGTCCTTAGCGCTGCTGACTTGAAGGAAAGCACACTATGATGGAACACCACAACAAATGTAATATCTAATACATTTTTTTCCGTTTTACTATTTTTAATTCTGTTTCTTTATAAATTATAACCTCTCTGTAGTAGACACCAACAGCAACAATTTTTTTTTAGCATTCACGATTCAGAAAAACCTACCATAAATATTATATGTCCAAACAGTGAGTTCTGTTGGCTAAGTGCTAGGATAGTCTCTGGTCTAGAGACCACAACTGTTATCATATAACTACAGTTTTCTAAAATATTTACTTTAAATTCTGATCCAGCATTATACTTCCTGTGGTAATTAAAAATACTTATTTTCTCACGTCAAGTAGAAAGTAATTCCCGATATAAGTTCAACTTAACGATATAAATTCGAACCAAAGATCTTCCACGTCATTTTCTTTGTTCTTTGTTCCTTGTCTTTCCTTATTGATCACGGTCAACATAACCTAATTGTAAATATAACAATTGGCACCACCTATCGGAATGAATTAAATAAATAAACCTTTCCTAGCATCCCATTAATATTTCGTGTGAATATGGCCTCAATTGGTCCAGTGGTTTGAACGCGATTATGCGGTTTACACACGCCTAAGATTTTATAGATAAAGAAGATATCATAAAAAAAGGTTTAACAATTGGTAAAACAACATGAAATTGTAGGCTACTAAGCTAATTGATAAATATATAAATCTGTAAGTGGCGATTTCCTACAGTTTTCCTTTTAAAGTTATTGTCTAAATATTTATTTTTAATGTAGCTGTTAGTAGTATTAAGAATAAGGAAGTTTCTTCTGAGCCATGGATTCGCCAAGTCACAGATGCCTCTCTCCAAGAACGAGCTACATGGCAACAGAGAACTAAGCACTGGCCTACCTAGAAGTATCTTGAAGCCAGTCAGTGAACACACGGCGTTCACGTGTCTGCCCAACCAATGGCACGCGACTATACTGAGCAAATTATTGGCATCAGTTCTGGAAGCGAATCTTGCAACCGCAGTTTACAGTGATCACCGTGGTATACCAGTTCTATCACTTTTTCATCCTACAGCACAGAAGGCAACTACCACTATCTTAGATCAATGATCTATCATTCTCAGCATACATTTGAGACGTACATACGTGCAGCATTTTACCAGTTTTTGAACTGTATCAAGCATTGTACTGTGTGCTTTCCTTCAGTGTCTATCATAAATAAAACTTAACTACATCACCAGCACTCACATAACCATAGTTAAGTTAATGCTCTCTTTTTCCCTAGCCAGTTGCTTACAGACGCCGACTGGAAACATTGCATCCACAAACGACAGTAAGCGGAATAAGGCTGACCCACTTTTTGGATAGGTTGTATCATCTATGCTCGGTCAACAAGCTATAATATCACGCACAATCTACAGAACTAATTTCGAGAGGGTTTTCACAGTTTGAAATCTTAGGACCTAACTGTGGTATGTGTTATGATTCTACGTCAAGGGTGAACGGAACAATAAATGACAATTTGCTAGTAACCTCA
>JARYHS010011408.1:154983549-155029536 GCA_031002005.1 Vandiemenella viatica | reverse complement strand
ATGGTACCAAAATGTAGCTCTGAAAATAATGTTTCAGGAATGTTTGTGGTAAAGAGGTGGAAAAATTATAGATATATTGACTTTTATATTGTGGACTGGCCTACCGTCTTTGTGGCAATAGTTCACATTTAAAACTGGCCTTTAAACGTATGTTATATACAATTGTTTTCAGCTTTTTTTGTCATCTTGCAAGTAACGGATAGAATAATAAGTGCATAAAATCTTAATATTTCGTAGTTAAACTGTTTTCTTCTTTCCATCTCCTGTATAATTTGAGGATCCCGTCTACATACACAATCAATTACAGTTTTTGCAACGTGCTATCCTCCAACGATTTTCCTTCTTAGATGCAGATTTGTTTCCCACTACGAACCACGCACAAAACATATATGATTCCTTCTGTGTTTACATATGAGAAGAGCTGGACTGCAGTACAGATATTATGGCTGTTGGATTGCGCAGCTGGAATGGTACGAAGTATTCGACAAATACTACAACACTGATCTATAGACAGCAGTGATTCTGTGCCACAAAACGGATCAAATGCAGCTCGGTGAATTATAACTGAGCAAGAAATTTAAAGTAGTAACCCTCTTGTTTTCGTAAAACGCAAGTTATTCATGCAAAGTTGTCCATAATTTCCCCCAGTTGTAACATATTTGGAACCCTTGGGAAGTTAATCAAGGCTAATGCTGTTGATTCCTAGATTGCTTATTTGGATCAACACCTCGTACTTATTTTGATTTACTATGGCGACCAATATCTTCAGTCAACACTGTGTTTCTCCTGTAATGTTGAACTCGTGGTAAAGGTATGACTGCGATGTAGCCTACGTAGCGATTGTAACTAGCGTTGATGGAATTCGAATCTATGCAACACACATAGAAATGTACCTGATGACAATTGCAAGTGAAAAGAGGAAATACCACAATCAACTATGAATAATTTACGAGCATAGGTAGGTACTGCAATGAATTCAGGAACCAGTTAAGGGAAATCATACATTTGTCACTCCACACAGTATTTAAATGTTATTATATAAATATTCTAACTGCTACCTGCTAATTCCTACTCGTGAACTTAGAATTTAATTGCTGGAATTGTATATAGAAAGCTGTAAGTTACGTAAGATACGTCCCAAACAACATCGAGTCGGCATAATATGACGGGAACGCCATGACTATACCATTCTACCGTCGAACCTGTCTCATGAAGTGAAACAATTTCCAACATGTTTAAAAACAGAAAAATCAAAGGTGCTGGAGGTGTGGGGGAAGGGTTAACTGAGGGCAGCTTCAATTTCAGCTTTGTCTTCTCTTCTTTATTCAGCATGAGCATCAGATTCTTGGTGTCTAATAACTTTATCTGTTTGTGCTCTACTATAGCTACACTTATGTCTGGTTTACGCCTGCGAGGCAGGTAAAAAAAGAAGACAAAATAAACTGATGCCGAAAACTTTTTGGCAGACAGTAAGTAATAGTAGTGCAGCGCAAATCGACATCTGTCCTAAATAATAAGTTTTGCCTGTAAATAAAATTTATTAACAGAGCATACACTAACTGACAGAGAAGCACAGCGACTGATTTAACATTACAGACTTACACAAGCATCGTATTCCTGTCTTTTTTTTTTTTTTTTTTGTAACTGCTTTACGTCTCTTTTTAACATCGAGGTCTTTAGAGACGGGAAAGGATGGGGGGCAAGGATGGGGGCAAGGAATGGCAAGGAATTCGGCCATGGCCTTTTTGAAGGAAGCATCCCGGCATTTGCCTGGAGTGATTTGGGGAAACCATGGAAAACCCAAATCTGGATGCCCGGATGGGGATTCGAACCGCCGTCCTCCTGAATGCGAGGCGAGAACGTATGCCTGTCAAAATTCAATAATTAATCATAAATTCATGACTAAAACTGTTATTCATACCGGAAAAAGCATCCTGTTTCCTTTATAAAGATACAAAGTATTTACTTGTCAAAATCCATCATTATCGATAAACCCATTTAGTCGTAACGAAAAGACGGAGACTTACGAGTACTTTCGCATTTACAACATTATTGGTGTAGCTCACACACAAACTGCCTGCGAGAGAAACAAGCCTGCGGAAACAGTATAGCGTAGATAAAGAAAACGCTTACGGCACTGTTCGGCCGCCTACGATTTGCCATGCATTCTTCCCATGAATTTAGGGGACCTACATTTTAATGTGGAATCCTTACGACGGAACTCCCAGTGTTGGCTCATACGATGAAAAACAATTCTTATAAACTTATCTCCCAGTGTGATTTGAACTGAAGACCACATAGGCAACTATTTGAAGCAAGCACCTTATCCACTGCGCTACCAGCCAACGCTGTTGTTAAGCATTACTGATATGTATGCATATTGTGCGTCTCTTTCACAGTTCAGATAATTATTCTTAACTCCATGACAATATGTATTATCTATACAGAAAATTGTATCATATTACCTTCTCAACGGCAAATAGCATCTTCTTATACAATTTCAACACGATCGGATTAGCCGTTTAGCCATGTAAACGTAACAGACAGACAAAGAGACATAGTTACCTTCACATTAGTAATATTAATATAGAAGATGCACAACACGATATAATGCGGAATTGAACCCTAGATGTCGCAAAAGGCGAACCCGCTCATATAAAAGAAGGCGTGGAGTACTATGTTATCGAGCGTGGTATGTGTGCGGTACCGCTTTGGCCTCGCATTCGAGAGAACGCGGGTTCTAATGCCCGTCCGGACATCCAGATATGGTTTCCCCAGATCACTCCAGATGAATGCCGAGATCCTTCCTTCAAAATGTCATGCCAGAATTCCTTCCCGTTCCTTGTTCTTGGCCCTTAGCCGCTTCTATTGACCTCGACGTCGGCGAAGCGTAAAGCAACAAAAAAGTATTTTGTTGTCAGTAAAGAAGTAGTAACAGCAGAATGGGATCAGTCATTGGATGTCATCTGAGTAACAAATCCATCAGGGATATTTCAACTCTTCTAAAGCAGCCAAAGTCAACTGTTACGGGCGTGATTGTTAACTTGAAACGAGAAGGAACAACCACAACTAAACCAAGACCAGACGGACCTTATATAACGACGTATAGGGAGGGTTGATGATTGCTAAGGTTGTGGTAAAAAATCACAACAAATCAGCGGGAGGAACCACTAGTGAGATCCATAGAGCGACCAGCAGTCCAGCCATCACAATGAGTTAAAAGAATGGGGTTCAAAAGTCAAGCTGCTGCTCACAATCTAAACATTTTAGTAGTCACTGCTAAGCAACGCTTGATATAGTCTCAAAAGCGATTCCAATGGACATTAGATGACTGGAAACGAGTGATTTGTTGTGATGAATCACACTATACCATGCGAAAATCCGATATAATTGTTTAGATTTGGCGAAAGCCTGAAGAATGTTACCTCCCATCACGTGTAGTGCCAACAATGAAGTACGCAGGAGGTGGTTTTATTGTATGGACGTGTTTTTCGTGATTATGGTGTGACACCCTTACACCCTTATTGCACTTATGAAAATTCTAAAAGCGGATGAATATGAATACATTTTAAGCCATTGTGTTCTGCCCACGGAGACGATAAATGTATCAGCATGAGTATGTACCCTGCCAAAAAACAGCATCTGTTAGGCAATGGTATATGCACGTTAACATTCTTAAAATAGACTGGCCTGTCCAGAGTCCCGAGTGGTACCCATTGGAACACTTATGAGATGAGTTAGAACGAGAACTTCGCCTCGGACCACAGCGTCAAGTATCATTACCCTCTCCGGTCTCAGCCCTTGAAGAATAATGGGCTGCCATTCCTCCACAGAAATTCAGACACCTCATTAAAAGTCTCCCCAGCAGAGCTACAGCCGTTATAAAGTCAAAGGGTGGACCCCTCACATTGATGTCCAATAATAGGGGACGTGGCACAGTAAATGACTAAGTACGGATTCAGACAGTTGTCCGTATACTTTTGATAAGATAGTGAATGTTGTCTAGATGAACACATTTCTTAACAAAGGTTGCAGCTAACGACATTTCTCTCATGGTTTATGAGTCAAACAAAGTGACGTTACTTTGTTTAGAACTCTAGTGTGATATTGTTTTTACTTCTCATTCCTGTTCCTTAAAATCTATTTGCGCCAAAGGCGGATTTTTAACTCCAGGATAACATTGCGAATATATTAGAATGAGTGATCAACCGAAATCGAGTGATACCTCACAACAGAGCATTATGCAGAACAGCGTTTTGTGATAGCGGTTAAGTCCAAGTTCCTTCCTAGCGCACCTGTAGTGGAGCATCTGTTAATGTCAACAAAAATGCGAGAGGTTCACGTTGCACTACAAAGAAGCAGAGATTGGAAAATTTAATGCTGGAGACACGCACTCCAACCTCGAGATTAATGGTGCTACCTCAGAAAGAGAGAATCATTAATTATTAAGTCTGAATGGATGGACGAAGGAACGAATTCCAGGACCAGCAGAGTGATCAATCAGAACTGTGGGAGCATACGATATGACAGAACGTGGGGCGCTTGTCACGCTACGATTATAATGAACTTGATGGTTCTACTGGAGCACACACATTAATATTGGTTTTAGCAGTAAAAGATGTTAGTAAAAATTAGTTCTAGCTGATTTCACGGCCGTCATATTGATCTTCGTATTATAATTAGGGTTCTTAGTAATATAAGTTTCCGAACATGCAAGTTCTAAAAGTGGACTGAAATTAAATACGCACACAGAATCATTAACCTAATAGTTCGGTCCCACTTAGCAATGTCTCCAACAATTCCGTGGAAGTACTTTTTTTCTATTGTTTCACGCCTCGTCGACGGCTAAGGTCATTGGAGGCGGGATGGGACTGGGGACAAGGAACGGGAAGGAATTTGGCCATGGCCTTTTGAAGGAAGCATCCCGGCATTCGCCTGGAGTGATTTGGGGAAACCATGGAAAACCCAAATCTGAATGCCCGGACCGGTATTCGAATTCGCGTCCTCCCGAATGTGAGGCAGAACGTTAACCGTTCACCCACCACTCTCGGTGTGGAAAACACAGTAATTTTTTTCACAAAAATGTATTTAATTCGCCAGAAGGTTACTGATGCTACTCCGTTTATTTCACTTCTGCAGATTACCGTGCTACAAAACCAGAGTCAAGATTTCCCCTCCAAAGAGTTTAGACACAACACATTGTCATTCGCATCGCACTCACATCGATGAAAAAGTGGAAGGGCGGCTTCCCCTACCACCGACATGTGGTCTGAGACTAAATGTTGCAGTAAATTCGTCAAAAATGAAATTAATTAAACACTCAAATTGATTCAGAAATACAAAGAAAATTAAACGATGACATCCCAGCCTTCCTTCTAGTACAAAATCCAGCTTATATATTACAAATACTAAAAGAATGAATTCTAGAAAACAACATCCATTTCAATGAAAGCTTCACGGGTGTCCAGCAGGATGGAGTCTAAGTATGACGACGTTTCAACAACCTGCTCGGTTGTCTTCATCAGGTCTATTTAAGATAATTCCTTCTCGAAATCACCAACAGACTGGCTTAAGCTTGGTGATTTCGAGAAGGAATTATCTTAAATAGACCTGATGAAGACAACTGAGCAGGTTGTTGAAACGTTGTCATTCTTTGGCTCCATCCGGCTGGACACCCGTGAAGCTTTCATTGAATCAATACGTCGGGAAAGTCTCCATTTACAACATTCATTTCAATCGTTACTTCCCCATACAAGTCAATCCACGAATTCCTATGCCAAAATGAGTTGGATTGGTGACAATGAACGGGAAGGAATTCGGAAATGGCATTTTGAAGGAAGCATTCCTTCAGTCGCTTGGGGTGATTTGGGAAAACCTTGGAAATCCCAAATCTGGATACCCAGACGAGGATTTGAACCCGCGTCCTTTCGAATGCAAAGGAAGAGAGAGGGGATCTGATTCGGGTTTACTTGGTTTTACTCGGTTGTTGAGAAGGTTTAAAGATCATTAATTAGAGTCACCTTGATTCGAATTGAGTCTGATTGATTCAATTTCATTTAGTGTGAAGGGGCTTAAGCACTGAGCCACCACACCGCTAAAGAGTATATTTCAAAGTAAATTCTTCACTCAATATGCCTCGATGAGAACGCGTACGGCAATACACAAACAAAAAACCACTCGCATTTCCGTTATTTACTAACGATTAAATAATGTAAATGACTTTTTGTAATAAGCAACTAATACTCACCGGCTTAACAGCCGACATGGAACTTTATGACTGAACGGTTAACGTTCTGGCCTCGCATTCGGGAGGACGTGGGTTCGAATCCCTGTCCGGGCATCCAGATATGGGTTTTCCGTGGTTTCCCCAAATCACTCCAGGCGAATGCCGGGTTGCTTCCTTCAAAAAGGCCATGGCTGAATTCCTTCCCGTTCCTTGTCCCCAATCCCATCCCGCCTCTAATGACCTTAGCCGTCGACGAGGCGTAATGCCATAAGTAAAAAAACAAAAACAACAAAAACAACAAAAAAAACTTTAAGACCTTACTTTCAGCGGCAGATTACGAAACCAGTAGCTCTACTCACAGGCGTGCCAGGTGTCCTAAGGTGGGCGGGATGTGCAGCAGCTCAGGACCCCGACAGCGGCACTCGAGCTCTGGGAGGTGGAGCGGGTCCGCAGTGCTGTTGTAGCACGAGCAGGGCGCGGGTGACGAGTTCACCGGGTAGCAGACACACAGGAGCACTAGCGGCAGCAGCGGAGACCACCTGAATCAAGGGGCAACACTGTAATTCAAATGCAAAACAGTACCTCTGATTTATGAGTCAGAAGGAAACTACAGTTTGATAACTGGAATAATAACGCATTAGGCTATGTCTATAAACATATTAAAACTGTAACCGGTAAAAATCTGATTATTTAAAGTATTTTTTAGAAAATAAGTTCAGTGCATTATTAGTAACCAATAGACAAATAAATATTTGTATTTTTTTTTTAAATTTTGTGTTTATCTACAAGTTAGGATGAATGGAATTCACGCAAAAATTTCTGGTTGTATTTTTTATAGCGTTTCAATTAGTGTACAGTCGTTGGTCCCGTAGCTAAAATAAGGTAAGTTTCGTTTTGATATAACATCGTAAAGCTGAGGAACTGAAAATATTTTTCAGTTAAACGTGATTTAAGCGTAACTTACTGGTCTGACCTTAAATTAATATACAGCCTGTGGTATTGGATAAAATTGGGTGTTTTATTTCGATGTGATGTCAAAAATCTGAAAATTCTAAGCTGATAGTGTCCACGAATTAATGCCAATTTTTCGTTGAACGCGTTCATTCAGAAACTACTCGTCGCATTTCAAAGGTGTTTCGATTAATACAATGGCCGTGGTATCCTGGAAAAATATGGCGTATTTCATTCTATTCATCATCCTAGGAAATATTTTAGACGTTTTTACTATTGTGGATCCTCTGGCACATCCTCTTCCACGTCTGACGGTAGCTCCAAGATTTTTCTTCCACTACTTGTTTCCTATCAATTCCCTTCTCCTCTACATATTCCTTTGCTGGGTCCATTATAGTGTTACGTCGAAAAGCTGAGAAACCCATAAATATTATAAGACTATAATGTAAAACGTCTGAATACTTAATATTCTATTCATTACGAGGAGTTTATGATACTGTATATAAATTACAAAAAGAGGAATCAACTGTTTTTAAAATTTGTGTATGTCTGTCTGTTTGGATGAACAAGAATTATACAAAAATTACTAGTCGGATTTTAATTGGGTTTTGAATAATGTACAGTTACTAGCCCCGTGGGTAAAATAGGGTATATTTTGTTTTGAATTGAAATTGAAGAGTTGAAAAATTGCTACCAATTTGTGGTTGATCGTGATTTAAGCAAAAATTACGTATCGGATTTTGATAGCGCTTCAAATAAGGTACAACACATGATCGCGGCTAAGAAAATATTGATTATATTGTGAAGTGAGAAAGCTCAGAAATTTACAAAAAAAATCTCAGAAATAAGTATTGATTTCCGTTCAATCGGTCAGAACGTAATAAGGTTTCGAGGAAAGAACAGCCCTAGGTCCCACGAGTTAAATAATGTACATTTTATGTGCTGTCGCAACGCTTAGAAATTAAGATAAAAGTTTCAGAAAATTAGTACCCGTTTTTAGCTTAAACGATTCACGCCAAAACCACAGCTAGAATTTTGATATGGTTTGGAATAATCTACAGCCCATAGTAGCAAAGTAGTACAAGGTGAGTTTTATTTTGATGTGACCTGAAAAGACTCCATAAACTAGTATTGTTTTCAAGGTTCGTTACTTCTCGTCTTCGAAATGTTTACCAACGTTTCAGTGTACGAGCGGCAACGTATTAGCCTAAGTTCCGGCTGTATGATTCTACGTCCGTCTGCTATTTGACTGAAATGCAATTTTTAGGTATAACTATTAGCAGCAGAATACAATTCTGCCGGGCCGCCTATCAAAATACGGCTGTAAGAGCGAGAGAGAATTAGTGCTCCATATCGTATGCCAGACGGTGTTCTGCACTAACGTTAACAGCTGGAAATCCCTACTTGCGGTCGCTTTTACATAGGCAACCCAAACTTTTTGTGTTCCTTACATGTTTCTCTTTGAAATGAATTACAATATACTTAAAAACAAGTAAACATTTTTTTATTATTATTTTTTTTTTTTTTTTTTTTTGAATATTTGATTAGAAATGTTTGTGGCTACATTTTGACAGGCATCCTGGTAGATTCGTATTCTGCTACAAATAATTATACATAAAAATTGCATTTAAATCAAATAACAGATGGTCGTAGAAATCATGGCCTTTATATTCCGAATGAATTAACTTTCAATTTGATGTGGAGATCTTTGTTGCAAAATAATTTGTGTTCAGTGAGACACAGGGGATTATGCAGCCTTCGATGATGTTGATTTAGAGAGAGGTCTCTACACTAACAGTCCACACAAACAAAATTGTGGGCGGCATCAGTTAGAATGTAAAAGGATTCTCATGAATTTCTCATTGATAAACTATTAACTACCTCATATGAAAAATTATTTGTTAGACAACTGCTACCTAAATCAACGGTGGAAAATTTTTAAAACCAAAGAAATAGAATCTATATTCTGTCTCAACAATAAATGCTTATTAAAGTGGCCACAGATGAAGTGAGTGTATGGTTGAAAAATGTGGACATTAAAATCCTAAGTCATGGAATTCCATCTGCGAGATACCTATTAGTAAATGAAAATATCCCAATAAAAATCAAGGTTTTTGACATCAAAGTCAGTTGTGTATAGTAGTGGAAGTAGATAAAGATAACTGCGATAAAACGGAATCATCCTCTCGCGTTTTCCCGAAGCTAAAAGAATAAAGACTTATCGGTTTCTGGAACTTCATGTGATTCGTTTTATAAGCTCGTTACGGTGGATTAACGGGATTTAAAATATACTTCGATAGAGAGTATCTTGTCTACGTAAAAAAAAGAGATGGAAGGACTATATGCTTGTCTGAGGTTAAAAACAGGAAAAAAATAATATGGATTAAAAAGTTTTCTATGCATATTTGGATTAGTGTATTTGTGAAATTACAGTGTTATTTTGAGTGTATGTGTGATTGGATTTAATAACTTGAATTTTAAAAAAAACTAAACATGTAAGATGCAGTATTCACTATAGAACAATCAGACTTAGTACAAACGATCTCCAGAATCTATGCCCGTCAAATAGACCATTCTTTCTGAAATATTAGCATAAGAAAATCCTCGCGCACTGTATATACAACAGCCTGTGATGAACTGATGAGAAATCAGTGATCATCATGGGATTACTCCAGCCTGATATTGTAAACTTTAATTCGAATCCGTCACTGACAGAATCTTTGATTTGTTGAAAAAATTGACTGTGAATATCAACAAACTCTACTAAAAAAACCAAAAAAAAACATGAAATCCTTCTGATTGGATCGCGATGGAATTTGCTGGTTTGCATGCAACTAGTATTCAGGTGCACGGCGAAAATCATAGTTACATTTGTGCGACGCCACGTGGCACCCTACAACCGAGAGATAATAATAATTCCGTGTGGACGTAATGACCTGGTGACAAGGATTCTTTCGGCTGCGCGTTCCACCCGCTGTCGTAGCCGCTTAATTTAACTCGCATAGAATGATTTGGAGAAACCATAGAAAATCCAGATTGCCGTCCTCTCAAATTCGAGACCAGAGCGTTACCGCTCACCCAACAGGCTCGGCGTGAAATACAAACCACGGAAGCGTTCTGCCATACTTCATATTACACAGTAAGCTACCCCAGAGGTGAAGATTGGATTAAGGTCCTATGAAAATCCCCGCGAAGGGCATTTCGATCTGAAGTCAGACATCTTAGCCACCCACATCCGAGAGATTGAAGTCCATTTTCATCAAGACATGGGCGTCCTGTTATCGGAGCAAACTCCGCCAAGGCGAGTACTAACAAAAGAAATTTCCTTAAAAGGTAATTGCAGTCATTGACAGGTGAAATTCTGAAACACAGAATTGTTCTTAAATTCTCAGCAATTAGTTTCATAGAGGTATCATATGCTGGTTGAAATTTTCCATTTAACATTATACGTCGCTAATAAAATGATTAATTTTCTGAACACGTCTGAAAGTATTAATTGGAACGAACAAATTCATGTATATCATTAACCTCCCAGAAAAACATTATTGTGAAAAATTCTCATAACTTATAAGGACTATACTATTATTAGTAAATAAATTTGTTTAACTTTTTATACTATAATCTATTTTAACTGAATTAAAAATTCTGATCTCAATAATTATATCCACGAGTGTATAAATTGATTTAGTATCCGAAGATTGACAGATTTTATTAAAATATCTTTCTCTAGTGATTATTCCAGTCAGCAAATGAACGATTAAAATATTTTATAACAATATTTACTGGGTATAATAGCTATCCCTTACTGCCTTGTCACAAAGCTAGACTAATAATAATTTAATAAACTACAAGCACGCATTGTAACCGGTACCCTCGTACAACGTATGAAACAGTAAATGATGGCTGAGCAGGAACTGGTTTTGAATAAAAAGTAAAATACTAACTTGCATCAATTGTGCCATACCAATGAGCTCTTCCACTGCTCCGACACATTTTCATTTACGCCGAACCAGTGAAATTTATAAATTTTCAGGACCAACACTGTTGATCATGGCATAGCTCCCTGTAGTAGCACATGGTCTAGCAATATTTCAACCTACCTTGGCGTTTGTTTATCGCAAAACATTTTCGCCTTTGCGTGAAAAATTTGAAAGAAAGTCGACGTCGAAGTCATCAGAGGCGGGAAAGTACTAGGGACAAGAAACGGGAAGGAATTCGGCAATGTAAGCATCACGGCATTAGCCTGTAGTGAATTATAGGAATAAAGCACAGATAATTGTTTCACCGCATCCTCAATTGGCGGACTACTGTGAATCATGAGTATTGATACTTTACTCGGCAGAGATTCGATGTGAAACAATTTCGTGTACTTTCAGCGTCAAAAGAGACGCTTTGTATTATTGCTGTATCATAGGGACGAAATAGATATTTTGAAACGTTTTTACTATATTTTGAAACGTTTCATTGATCGTTCGCTACTACAGTAAACTATGCCGTAATGAACAGTGTCACACTTAAAAAATTATAATTTTCTTCGATGTCAATGCAGAGAAATACGAGCGAATTAAATTGATGAGCTCATTTGTATGTTTCGATTGACACAACTTGCAGGTTCATTTGAAAAAAAAAAGAAGTCATTAGTGGTTATTTTCCAGCACACAAACGAAATATTTCCGTATTAGTTAATGATATATTAATTAATGATTGTTTAAAAGCAATTATACAGGGCACTGGACATGAAACGAATATGTAAAAGGAAATCTTAGAACAGCTCAGCGAGCTGTGTAAAGGTTAATGATAGGTTTAAACAGAAATGACAAGAAGTGAGCAACCGACGTAAGATCAGTCACAGGGGTCACAGACATCATGGAGAAGACAGCTTCCTTAAAGTGGCAGTGGGACAGCCTTATTGATACGATAAGAGACGAAAGATATACAAAAGCAGTGTTGAAATGAGCCCAAGAGGTCATCAGAGACCCAGAGAAAGAACGTAAAACCAATGGAACAAGGACATACCCAGTGTTGTTGGAGTTAACTGGCAGAAGATCGTTCGACTTGCAGAAGACTGCTCAATCTCTACCTGAACTCGTAACTCTAAGAGGGCACATCATTTAAAGACAACTGGCTAACGATGGTAATATTGAGCTCCATTTGCCATTGTATTTTAATCAGGACTGGAGTTTAGAGAAGTCCAGTTAAATAGCCAACTGCCCAGCTGGAAATACATTAGCCATACACTTCTAAATTTCTGCTATTAGTACCTAGAGAGAATTTCTGGTGAAGATGGCGACGGAGTCTCAGATCACCGAAATATCATGTGGAAACACCTTAATTACTCGGCAAGTATCCCGAGGAGACTACATCCATTCTCAACGCCGAGAAAGACTTCGTTCCTATATAATTTTCTTTTCTTTTTCTGATAATGGCGTTATGCCTCGACGACGTCATTAGAGGAGGGAAAAGTCTGAGGGCAAAGAATGCGTAGGAAATGCCATGGTCTTTAGAAGGAGCCATGCCCACATTCGTCTCGAGTGATTTTAGGAAACCATGGATGAGAGAAATCTGGAGGGTCGGACGAGAATTCGAACCCGCATCCTCCCGAATGCTAGGCCAGAGCGTTACGAGAGAATGTTGTTGCTTCCACTTACATTATACTTCACTGGCTAATGACCATAGCAGTTGTTCTATAGATGTTGAGCATTGATATACCTCAACCCTTCCAGCAGAGTTAAACGTAATTATGGAACCAAGCAATTAGTGCGATAGGACTTTATGGCCCACGGAGACGTGATTACGCGGCAAAGTCGAGACTGCATCGATTGAGATAGATGGAAAACTATATATATGACAAACTACCTGTCATAAAACAGTTATGAGTCCTTACTGATTCTGTTATCACATTATGGTGTGGTATAGCAATTACAATACTAGATACAGATTATTTTCGTTTTATTTGGACTTCTATATTAATTGACTGAATTTGGTGTTCATCTTTTGTAGCTTACTCGCAAAATTTCCTGGACATATCTCACCAAAAAGTACATGATTTTTATCGTGTTTCCATTTTGAAATAGTCTATAGTTGTCTGAATGTTCTCCGCTTCAACAATAGCAAAACACGGAAAATGAAATTGCATGAAAAGAAAGCTTTCATGCGAAATTATATAAATAAGTTTATCATTACTTGGCAGAATAATTGTCGTCATCGTCTATTTTTGACGCCGTTGTCTCTTAAGACCTCAAACTTTTAAAATAAACACGTTGATCATTGATTCGTATAGCCAATAGTAGGCCGTTGACAATAAAATACTGTTGCACTCAGTTTTGTAACTTTTATTACGAGTAAGAGTTACAATAACGAGGCCAGATAGGATAGTAGTTGGGTATTGTTATTGTTGTCGGTACTCTCCAAGGAGGACTGCGAAATTTCTGCCACTCTAACTGTTAAAGATGAGATGAGAATTCAACCACAGCTTGACTTATCGTTCCAACATAACGATTTGGAAGCAGTAAGTAATGATAAATCAGATATCTAAAATTATGGTTGGTCCATAGATTTCCTAGCTTTCTACTGCGGTAGTCAATTATACCTTTGGGGCGGTGGGGGAGGGGGGGGGGGCTACAGCAGACAAAAATACCAACCAATGAATGGAATAGGTTACTGCTGGGTACTGAATAAAACGGATTCTTCATGTGTTTTTTTGTTAGTTTCCCGTATATGTTCCAAGTTTTATGTTTTCTCAAGGACAGGAAGTCTCTATAGTATCCCAATATGGGCGTTTGGAGTAAAAAATTTCATACTTTTAGTCAAATAACACATAAAAACGGCGTAGTTATCTGAAATTTATAATCCTAGTAAAATTTTCAAAATAGTAAAAAAACCGGTGAAATACAAAGCTTTTTAAAAAAAATATATGCATAAAATAAATTTAACCCGATTAGGCTGGTAAACAATATTTGTTAATCCAATTTAGAAAAGGTAACACATAGAGAACAGTTTCTTATCTCTTGCAGTTCCTCGAAATGTTTACTATCCCGTTCCCATAAGCGCAGTGTAGTCTTGTGTGAAAGCGGAAGTTGTTAAGCACGGGTCGGGGGGTGATATTTCCGTGTTGTCAGCTCTGGACATGGAAAGGTGATTTCCCCAGGTGGCGCTTGTTCACCCAGCTAAACAATTGATCGGCGACTCGTCGCGAGTCCAGTTCCTCCCTCACGGATCTGTACTGGCTCCAAATTAACGGCAGCACATTACCTACATGCCTCGAAAATTGCTTCATTAACTTGGAAAACTCTAATAATGGCTTAATTGGAGCTACAATCAATTGTAATTTTGAGATGTTTTATAAATTTGGCTACACAACTTCACTTTGCAATACCTACTGCTTGCTCAGATAGAATTGCAAGGTTATTGTATTTAAAACCTACAAAAATGAAGTTTACATCAGATACCAACCAGAAATAAATTGACACTTACTACAGAGACTGAAATTGAAAACCTGCCACTGTTGGTAGGGATTTCATGATGCCATTCATAACATATGTTTGTAAACTTATATTCAAAGTATATTTTTAAACATTGAAATTGTTCTGAATTGTTAAAATGGGAAAAAATGAAAACTGAGATGTGTATTCATCACGTAAAAATATCAAATATTTAGTTAAGAACATAAGTGGAGTAACTAAAGATTCATTTTTGTCTAATGTAGTCACAAATCCTGTTAGAGCCAACATTTAACTAGCCGTGTAAACTGTTGTAAGAGATAAAGACTAATTACAACCAGTTACAGTCGTGTGGGTTAAGGAAATACTTTAACATGAGAGAATGGGAAGTAGAACACGGCATAACATCTCAGAGCACTGTGATGCTCGTTGATGAAAAGGGGTAATAATTTCATTGCTCCATTCTCGAACGTTTATATTATTGCCGAAACCATACTAATGAATAAACGAAGCATAGCCACGAACATTAACCAACACACAACCAGCGACAATATCGATCATATGTTGCATATTCTGATTCTCTCTTCATGATCAACAGCAAAGTCATCGTCACTCACTTTTATTTTATACAACATTTCATGAACGTCTATTTCTAACATATGTGGGAGTGGAGACTTTCCCGGCGTAATGATACAATATAATTTTCACTGGTGTTCAGCCGGATGTTGTCGTATAAACACAACGTTGCTCTGCCGTCTTCATCAGGTGTCGTATAGCTTCATATAGTGCTAAGTAGATATCACCCTCTCGGCCAGCAACATCTGAATCTATACAATACCCGATGAAGACAGCAGATTCAGTGACACCTAGCTAGCAACATCTGAAGCTATATGACACCTGATGAAGACAGCAGAGCCAGTGACGTCTAGCTAGCAACATCTGAAGCTGTATGACACCTGATGAAGATAGCTGAGTCACTGACATCTAGCTAGCAACATCTGAAGCTATGTGACACCTGATGAAGACAGCAGAGTCAGTGACATCTAGCTAACAACTTCTGAAGCTATATGACACCTGATGAAGACAGCATAGACAGTGTCATCTAGCTAGCAACATCTGAAGCTACATGACATGTGATGAAGACAGCAGATTCAGTGACACTTAGCTAACAACATCTGAAGCTCCATGACACCTGATGAAGACAGCAGAGCCAGTGACGTCTAGCTAGCAACATCTGAAGCTGTATGACACCTGATGAAGACAACAGAGTCAGTGACATCTAGCTAACAACTTCTGAAGCTATATGACATCTGATGAAGACAGCATAGACAGTGTCATCTAGCTAGCAACATCTGAAGCTACATGACATGTGATGAAGACAGCAGATTCAGTGACACTTAGCTAACAACATCTGAAGCTCCATGACACCTGATGAAGACAGCAGAGCCAGTGACGTCTAGCTAGCAACATCTGAAGCTGTATGACAAATGATGAAGACAACAGAGTCAGTGACATCTAGCTAACAACTTCTGAAGCTATATGACACCTGATGAAGACAGCATAGACAGTGTCATCTAGCTAGCAACATCTGAAGCTACATGACATGTGATGAAGACAGCAGATTCAGTGACACTTAGCTAACAACATCTGAAGCTACATGACACCTGATGAAGACAACAGAGTCAGTGACGTCTAGCTAGCAACGTCTGAAGCTGTATGACACCTGATGAAGACAACAGAGTCAGTGACGTCTAGCTAGTAATATCTGAATCTATATGACACCTGATGAAGACAGCAGAGTCAGTGACGTCTAGCTAGCAACGTCTGAAGCTGTATGACACCTGATCTAGCAACATCTGAAGCTACATGACACCTGATGAAGACAGCAGAGTCAGTTACGTCTAGCTAGCAACATCTGAAGCTGTATGACACCTGATGAAGACAACACAGTCAGTGACGTCTAGCGAACAACGTCTGAAGCTGTATGACACCTGATCTAGCAACATCTGAAGCTACATGACACCTGATGAAGACAGCAGAGTCAGTGACGTCTAGCTAGCAACATCTGAAGCTGTATGACACCTGATGAAGACAGCAGATTCAGTGACACCTAGCTAGCAACATCTGAAACTATATGACACCTGATGAAGACAGCAGAGCCAGTGACGTCTAGCTAGCAACATCTGAAGCTACATGACACCTGATGAAGATAGCTGAGTCACTAACATCTAGCTAGCAACATCTGAAGCTATGTGACACCTGATGAAGACAGCAGAGTCAGTGACATCTAGCTAACAACTTCTGAAGCTATATGACACCTGATGAAGACAGCATAGACAGTGTCATCTAGCTAGCAACATCTGAAGCTACATGACATGTGATGAAGACAGCAGATTCAGTGACACTTAGCTAACAACATCTGAAGCTCCATGACACCTGATGAAGACAGCAGAGCCAGTGACGTCTAGCTAGCAACATCTGAAGCTGTATGACACCTGATGAAGACAACAGAGTCAGTGACGTCTAGCTAGCAACGTCTGAAGCTGTATGACACCTGATGAAGACAACAGAGTCAGTGACGTCTAGCTAACAACGTCTGAAGCTGTATGACACCTGATGAAGACAACAGAGTCAGTGACACTTAGCTAACAACATCTGAAGCTCCATGACACCTGATGAAGACAGCAGAGCCAGTGACGTCTAGCTAGCAACATCTGAAGCTGTATGACACCTGATGAAGACAACAGAGTCAGTGACGTCTAGCTAACAACGTCTGAAGCTGTATGACACCTGATGAAGACAACAGAGTCAGTGACGTCTAGCTAACAACGTCTGAAGCTGTATGACACCTGATGAAGACAGCAGATTCAGTGACACTTAGCTAACAACATCTGAAGCTCCATGACATCTGATGAAGACAGCAGAGCCAGTGACGTCTAGCTAGCAACATCTGAAGCTGTATGACACCTGATGAAGACAACAGAGTCAGTGACGTCTAGCTAGCAACGTCTGAAGCTGTATGACACCTGATGAAGACAACAGAGTCAGTGACGTCTAGCTAGTAATATCTGAATCTATATGACACCTGATGAAGACAGCAGAGTCAGTGACGTCTAGCTAGCAACGTCTGAAGCTGTATGACACCTGATCTAGCAACATCTGAAGCTACATGACACCTGATGAAGACAGCAGAGTCAGTTACGTCTAGCTAGCAACATCTGAAGCTGTATGACACCTGATGAAGACAACACAGTCAGTGACGTCTAGCTAACAACGTCTGAAGCTGTATGACACCTGATCTAGCAACATCTGAAGCTACATGACACCTGATGAAGACAGCAGAGTCAGTGACGTCTAGCTAGCAACATCTGAAGCTGTATGACACCTGATGAAGACAACAGAGTCAGTGACGTCTAGTTAGTAACATCTGCAGCTATATGACACCTGATGAAGACAGCAGAGCCAGGTACGTCTAGTTAGCAACATCTGAAGCTGTATGACACCTGATGAAGACAACAGAGTCAGTGACGTCTAGCTAGCAACATCTGAAGCTACATGACACCTGATGAAGATAGCTGAGTCACTGACATCTAGCTAGCAACATCTGAAGCTATGTGACACCTGATGAAGACAGCATAGACAGTGTCATATAGCTAGCAACATCTGAAGCTACATAACATGTGATGAAGACAGCAGATTCAGTGAAAACTAGCTAGCAACATCTGAAGCCATATGACACCTGATGAAGACAGCGTAGCCAGTGACGTCTAGCTCGAAATGAAAAGTAATAATTTACAAGAAAAAAGCAATAAAGTCATATGGAGAACCACAATCAAAGGAATATTCTTCTGAAACCGGTAGTGTACTTAGTCCTATGGAAAGAATAGGAAGATAGTATATTCACCAACGTCCGCATTAGATTTCCTTCTTGTGCTATGTGACTCAAAGCAAATATACCACGGGCTCAGCCCGCCTCTGGAACAATATTGCCACGGAATATCCCGAAGCTCCTACGACAGCGCCGTTGTGAGGCGCGGCTCGGAGATAAGAGACGCTAGTGATAAAGCTCACGTGACAGTAGACGGTGAAATGTCAGCCGCAGCAGGCGCCAGACGTAGCCCTCAAACAGGCCAATCACACCCACGGAGTACACACTGAGAGCCTTCCTGTCTTCTACACATTTACCTTAGCACCTACTTACAAAGAAGCTATAATACACTAGCTGTATGCGCTACTTCATCCACGCGAATTTGATATTTGTGCTGATAATTCAAAGACATAAACTATCAAAGAAATTTTGTATATTTTCAGCAACTTCTTTCTCTTAGGATGGAAAAAGTACGTACCTCCTTCTTAAGCCGATTATGTCACATTTAATTCAACGCCAGTGGGTCAAAGAAACTAATACAATGCATGAATCGTGTTCAACAAATAATGTTTGATAGTTCTTGGAAATTTTTATCTTTAATTTCTCAGCTCCTAAACTTCACGTCAATATTAAACATACCCTGTTTTACCAACCGAATGCTAATGACATAAAAACAATTTCTTGTCTATCAGCAATTATTCTGCAATTACGATCAAAACCGGCCAGACAGAATCGCGGACAACAAAACATAACTGCATCTCGCAATGGAATTTAGAAGCTACACTATAGTGGGTATTACTAATACCCACTCCACCACCTTCCGTGTTTGCACTGCTTGCAAACCCCAACAATCCCAATTCCTAATTGTAATTATCCCAAACACTAAACACCCATCAAAACCGCTTTTTAAATGATTTTTCCTATGTTTTGACGACATAATTTGTGACAGTATGAAATGACTAAACTCTTGAGAAATTGTTATGATATTAGATTATTGGCTCACAGGCTACACGAACGATGCTAATGGTTTAGGCGGTGTATTAAATTCTGGCAAGACAACTTTTCCAGGTACACGAATTTCGCTAATTGTATATTTTATTAACACTTACAATGTGTTCTTAGCGTTGCTGACCGGAAGGAAAGCACACTATGATGGAACACCACAACAAATGTAATATCTAATGCATTTTTTAAGTTTTACTATTTTTAATTCTGTTTCTTTATAAATTATAACCTCTCTGTAGTAGACACCAACAGCAACAATTTTTTTTTTTTTTTTTTTTTTTTTTGCATTCACGATTCAGAAAAACCTACCATAAATATTATATGTCCAAACAGTGAGTTCTGTTGGTTAAGTGCTAGGATAGTCTCTGGTCCAGAAACCACAACTGTTATCATATAACTACAGTTTTCTAAAATATTTACTTTAAATTCTGATCCAGCATTATACTTCCTGTGGTAATTAAAAATACTTATTTTCTCACGTCAAGTAGAAAGTAATTCCCGATATAAGTTGAACTTAACGATATAAATTCGAACCAAAGATCTTCCACGTCATTTTCTTTGTTCTTTGTTCCTTGTCTTTCCTTATTGATCACGGTCAACATAACCTAATTGTAAATATAACAATTGGCACCACCTATCGGAATGAATTAAATAAATAAACCTTTCCTACCATCCCATTAACATTTCGTGTGAATATGGCCTCAATTGGTCCAGTGGTTTGAACGCGATTATGCGGTTTACACACGCCTAAGATTTTATAGATAAAGAAGTTATCATAAAAAAAGGTTTAACAATTAGAAAAACAACATGAAATTGTAGGCTACTAAGCTAATTGATAGATATATAAATCTGTAAGTGGCGATTTCCTACAGTTTTCCTTTTAAAGTTATTGTCTAAATATTTATTTTTAATGTAACTGTTAGTAGTATTAAGAATAAGGAAGTTTCTTCTGT
This sequence comes from Vandiemenella viatica, assembly GCA_031002005.1. Lineage (NCBI taxonomy): Eukaryota > Metazoa > Arthropoda > Insecta > Orthoptera > Morabidae > Vandiemenella > Vandiemenella viatica. The sequence goes on along the minus strand of JARYHS010011408.1, from coordinate 155,009,094 downwards.
TCCATGGATTCGCCAGGCACAGTTCATTTTCAAGGCGCTTGTTTGCCCAGTCACAGAATGCCTCTCCAAGAACGAGCTACATGGCAACAGAGAACTAAGCACTGGCCTACCTAGAAGTATCTTGAAGCCAGTCATTGAACACACGGCGTTCACGTGTCTGCCCAACCAATGGCACGCAACTATACTGAGCAAATTATTGGCATCAGTACTGGAAGCGAATCTTGCAACCGCAGTTTACAGTAATTACCGTAGTATACCAGTTCTATCACTTTTTCATCCTACAGCACAGAAGGCAACTACCACTATCTTAGATCAATGATCTATCATTCTCAGCGTACATTTGAGACGTACATACGTGCAGCATTTTACCAGTTTTTGAACTGTATCAAGCATTGTACCGTGTGCTTTCCTTCAGTGTCTATGATAAATAAAACTTAACTACATCACCAGCACTCACATAACCATAGTTAAGTTAATGCTCTCTTTTTCCCTAGCAAGTTGCTTACAGACGCCGACTGGAAAACATTGCATCCACAAACGACAATAAGCGGAATAAGGCAGACCCACTTTTTGGATAGGTTGTATCATCTATGCTCTGTCAACAAGCTACAATATCACGCACAATCTACAGAACTAATTTCGAGAGGGTTTTCACAGTTTGAAATCTTAGGACCTAACTGTGGTATGTGTTATGATTCTACGGCAAGGGTGAAAGGAACAATGAATAACAATTTGCTAGTAACCTCAACAGTTCGGCGCCATCAAAAATAGAGTCCTTGCTTAAACCCAGCAGATATCATCCAAAAGTAAACAAACACCACATGTTTTTGATTCTGTTAATACTGTTATTGACTACGTAACTTAGTTATTTCTTCAGTTTTCTTAAATATGTCACTTTAAAATACAAAGAAAACATAAATGAAAGGTGCTAGAACTAAGGAAATTAATTACATGATACTGAAGCTCCAAGCAGCAGTAATGATGTCAGTAACACGGCAGTCGTGAAGGCAACTTAAATTATTAAAAAATAGATTCATCCTGTCTTATGCTCTAGTACAGAATGTTATTTCTCATTCATGTCCAGGCTGCATTTCAACATAACCACTACCTTTGTTAATACTGCCGCTCGCAATCGACCACATCTAGGCCCGCGCTAATTACAAGTACTCCTAGGTTAGTGAATAACGATAGCATATTTGATGGACGATAAACTTTTTTGATTATTATCTTAATCTTTGTATTTTTTTTAGCTATGCCACACAGTTTTTGCAATCAGTTATTTAATTTCATCTGGAACAACCAGTTCCGACACGTAGTTGATACGAAACATAATTTCTTAAGCCCTCAACCTCTGCTATCTTGCAAACATCGCCACTTAACAAGGATTCACTAAACTACGAAAATGTTTTTTAAGGTCACAATATCTAAATAATCATAATCTATTTCTTGTTATTATGTAAAAAAAAAATGTAAACTGGTAGATTAAAGTAATGTGAATTGCTTGTAACATGCATTTGTCATATAGACGATATGCCGTACATTCATATGTAAGCCTACTCTTAAAATTTAAATACCGGCTAGTTTACATTTTATTGTTGCTACACGCTTTTCCTCCTCAGTAGTTTAGAATCGTCATCTACTGCTCATCGCACTCTTGTTTTCTGATAAACAAGTAACGCTGTGACTAGTTAGAACCTGTTTGGGTGCTAATTTTGATTAAACATCACTTTCTATTCATAGCAATTAATAGATTCTGGCTAAGTTTCCTAAGTCTTCCTCTACCTTAAAACTTGATTTTATTATTTTATTTTAATTTTTTAATTTGTTTGCGGAAGTGTGGAATGATTCGTAAACATATTTTTCTCTCTGGTTTGATAGATGTTTTCCTCATTTGAGAAATTAATTTCATTTTTCTTACGTTAAAAACTATATTTTACAATGTGTCAGAGATTTTGCATTTAATTGTTTGAGAAAATACATATCGTTGGAAAAGATTTAAAAAATGTGAAGTTACTTTATGCGTCTAAGGTTGTTGTTTAGAAAAGCATTGATTCATCTTAATATGTCTTTCCTTAATTTAGCTACGTTAATTGAATTCTAATTCAATCTGTTATTAATATCCGATATTACATTAAGTGGGTATGGTGGCTCATTTTCATTCTTTTGGAGGACACGATGGTGTCTGCTGATTGAAGTGATCAGCTGCATACGAATATTTATTTCATTAATTGTTTTTAGTTGAAGTACGATCCTATTCCTTTCTATTTTAGCATGATATTTTAAGATTAAAGAAAGAATTTTTAACAATTTCTGAGATAATGCTAATTTCTGATGCGTGATTACTCTGTAATAAAAACATTCAGTGTACGACGCCCAATTAATTACGTCTCGGAGGGTGTGGAAAAGGTTGTAAAATTTTGTGAACTTGTATATGTTTGGAACTGGTTCTTAAAATCAAATTATAAAATGCAATTCATTTCGTAATTATCAACTATCTGTATCAAACAACTTATGGTTGCACAAACTTAAAAGATGTATCACTTGACAATTACAGTCGGATCGACAGTATGTTTCATCGCTGCAATAGAAACGCAGAGGAAATTAAAAAGTATGTTTTGCTGATATTTAATTTTTTTTACTGGTTCTCTTTATATGGCGGCTTTGCGTGTAGGTTTGTGATCGTCCCTATTTAACAACGTCTCAAAGTTCTTATTTTTCCCTTGAGGAAATAGTGAATCTTGATTTGAAGCAAGGTCTCCCGTCGACAGCCTTTCTAATGAGGGTCTACGGAGACAGCCCGGCCACGGGTCGAGTCTCGCCACAAATTCCGCCCAGCCAGTTAATCCCCCGTTGGTGGACAGGGCTTAACTGCGCAGGCGGCTGGGACACCCCACGTAAATTGCGGTTATGGTGGGATGACCCGGTCAGTTTCCTCCGACATTGATTGATCAGCCACTGAAACAAGTTTGGAAAGGAAGAAGCCCACTCGTCATTTAGAGTTCATGCCAATCCTCATTAATTTTAAAGATGAGTTAACAACACTTTAAAACAACTGGAAACCTATTACTTACGGCTAACCAATCTCTGTAAATTTATATATTCTCCATTTTGAATGAAATAGAAAATCTAATTACACATTAGAAGATCTGATCTGAACATTTTTTCAGGTTTTCTTTTACTTACTTGAAACTTCATCAACATATAGAGGGATTCAGTTTTAAAGTGAGGACAGAGACATATTTTGGTGTCTTTCATATTTTCTTTTTAGTAATTTCTGTTTAAACAACCATTTTTTTAAAAAAATATGATATTTTATTAAATATCATACTAAATACTGGATTTATTACAACAAGCCCGTATTAAAATATAACTTGGACAACAAAGAGTAACATATAAAAATTTTACCCCCTGTCTTGAGTATTTTTTGTGAAAATTTTCCTCATATTTCAAAAAGTCTAATTGGATAAAAGCTTCCAAAGTTGCAGTACATTCACTTACTATAGAATGGAGCGTATGAGACTAGTAATAACCGGACTTCTAGGACGAGCATAACGCTAAGCTAAAGTTTCATTTGGAGAAGAATGTTAAAACTAATTTTTGGAACCAAACAAAAAAAAATCTAGATCAGACCACCTCCAGCTCCCCTTAGATACCGAGTTTTTCACCTGTTGTATGTGAAAAAAATGTTATCATAATGTGTGGAGTAATGTTACGACTATTGGAATGCTCTAAACCAGAGGCTCGCAAGATTCGTCACACTTTTACAGAATATATTTATTTTATAATGGAAAAAGTAGTGAAAACAAATATATTGAAAAAAATATATTATTTGTTCATCCATATATTAAAAAATTAAGTGTCGAAACTATGAGAAAAAATTAATTTTGATTTTAAAATAATTTTCTTGGGAATATATGACAGATATTGCCTTTTCATTTATGAGTTCGCAGAATAATTAAATTATATTCTGCGAAATCATGATGCGCGCGCATCTTGTAACATGTAGTATAACAGGTTCTATGCTTCACTCTTAAGTGACTTAATCTAAATCTAATATGGCGTTATTTAATTTTATATGCGGCCCGCGGAGTTATGATGCATTTCCTAAGTGGCCCGCACGGTCATTTGGGTTGGCCACCCCTGTTCTAAACTAATCTCGCAAGTGGATTTCTTTTCCAACTGTGGAGAATTTACCTAATCCTTGTTCTCAAATTTTCCGGTATTCCGATATGTTACAAATTTAAATGCTTTTGGTAATAACTTAAAATGTTATGTCCTATTCAAATAAGTAGGTAAAAAGAAGAAAAGTATGTTATTTAATTAACATTTCAAAATTTCTACTTAAATCTCAGGCTTAGATCTAAGTAATATTTTATAGCGACGATTATAAGTTAACATCTCTTGCATAAAGAATACATTAATTTCATAACCGTGTGTAGGAATTACAAATATTTCTAATAGCTAGATTTATCCTTACTTCTTATATCAATCTGTGAATTAGAAAATAACGGTCCTTCATCAGATCAAGTTGTGTCACTTATATCAGAAAAAAAAGTAGGAAACTTACTTCAGCGTAGCATGTAAACTCATTTTAACGCCATAACAGGGCCTAGACGAAAATAAGGTATCTATATCATGGTTCATTTATGCTTTAACTCTCCAAATACAAATTTATATGCAACTGGAAGTTATGATTCAGATAAAATCATTGACAAACTTATCAACTTATATGTTTGTAACCATCATCTTTAAGTTCACACTTTACTTTTATTGGAAAAACAACATGCTGAATACAAGGTTACTAATTTCACTAGCGTTGTTAAAGTCGAATAGCAGGATTAACAGATGAACAAAAGAAATGAAGTAGCGACGCGATTCTGCGGATGGAGATATTTCAATTTTAAAACAACACTTTTATCACCAAGAAATTTCAGATGAGTTATAGTGTTCCAAAACAATTTCAAACTTCATCTGCAACATAAGTAACGATACATAACATAGCTGACAGAAAAATTTTAAAACTACAAAGGGTTGGAACAAAATCTGGACTACAAATTCAGAAGTACTTAAACACGAATTACAGCATTCTTACAAAACGTGATATAGAAAGAAAAATCGTTTGGCGGTCATGTGGCAAATACAAGGGCACTGCCATTGTTTCAACTGATGATTGCTTCAAAGATAACAATACACTAAGGACGTGCGTGTAAATAGTAAAATTTTGTAATCTTTCGTGACGATAGTGTTATAAGTTTTAGCTGGTTGTCATTTGTCTTTTATTCAGAAATCATTTTTATAATACATAATGATACAAAAATCATGAAAAATAACTAACTGAAATGTTATCTAAAAAAATTATCTCAGCTTTCTTTAAAGGCAACACAATGAAAAAGCAATAGTTTTGTAGCCACCACAAAATAATTTCGTGGCTGATACGAGAAGATTTCCTGTTAGTAGCATAGGATAGCTTTACTGAAATTATTAAAATTCGACGAGATTCGATATCAATGTCAAAACTTTAGATCTTAATAACATGCCAGTGCGATGTCATACATCTTGATTCAGCCCTATTAATTTGACGTAATCACGTTGTAAATTGCCATTCGTTTACAAACAACCAGTAATTTATCGGTAATGGTTGGTTACAGTTACATAATCACAACAAACAATTTACTGCTCTTGAGATACAGTTTCTAAAATAAGCTTAATGAAGATACACGCCGCTAAACATATCACTCTTTATACATGAATCCTTAAATTAATGTGACGTTCACAAATATCCCACTAGCCCTTTTGTTCCAGGTATCATCTATTTGCTTATTACTAGTACGCAGCTGTTACCAGCTGTGAAGCCTGACAAAGAAATCTCCAGTATTGCGAAAACATTTTGCTGTTTTACATTTCAGTTTGAATATGACCGAATGGTGCTGCGGGGGAAAAAAAATCTTTGAATCCTTGTTACCAACGAGGCAGCTTGTTCTAAATCTTATTTAACTCATACAATAAACATTACCAAAGTACAAGTATTTTTATCGAAGTGCTACTGGAAAAAAAATATATATTGTTTTCGCCTCTGCTTGTATGAAATTGTTATACATTTATAATTTATGCGGCCGCTTTACTCTGTCACCGATATTGATAATTTCGAACTAGGTTCAACAGTTTATTGCCAGCGTAATAGTTCTAGAGTAACTTTATTTAACTTAGATAGTATCATCCTTCCCTGTTTGCGAGATTAGTCTGGGAAGCACAAATGAGTGTATGGTTCACAAATACTGAGCGAATTACGCGATAATACCTCACTATGTACTCTTATTTTGCTCCCTTGATATCCGACTGTGTGTCTGCGCGCTTTTAAGCATCACCACACTGGATAGGGAGAGAATACGGTTCCAAATGCCTGCCCCCTCGTACCAGCCCTGGAGACAGCGGATTTAGACCTGGGTAGGTGCTAGAACAGTTCCACCTCATCTGCATATTTCACAAATTAAAATACACTACACTTAGTTCCCAACATTATCATACAATATCTAATCCATCACTGAAGTTGCGTGGTGATCAAAGCTTCCAATCTTAAGAGTTCATGAAATCTTCATGACGTCATTCATTATTTAAATTGGCTGCGGAAAAAATGTATATGATCGTAGTATATCCATCAAATGCATACAACAATTCTTCACGACCATCTGGGTCATATACTCTAAGTCATATATGGGCAACCCCCGGCCCTCCATCGGCTTCAATCCGGCCCGCGAGAGATTCAGAAACTTCAAATAAAGCGCAAAAAAAAATCTGTATTTAGTCAAATCATAAAGACTAAAATCGATAAATAATATTATTAAGCGTAGGCAGTGTAACGCCACAGATCGAGTCAGAAATAGTCGTTAGAAAGAGACAAACATTCGGGAAGCCACAGGACTGTTATTCATAACAGTCAACTCTGACCGCTCACATTGCATATTCGCGTATGATCGAGAGTATTCTAATATTGTTGCTTATTGCGGGTAATATATAAACCACTCAGCACACGTGTCAACAATCTATCAATATGTCTGGTATAAAAAAGTGGAAAGTGGACACAGAATGTCGTCAATTCCAAAACAAATGGACTGATGAATACTTTTTTTTATCATGAACATTGGTGAACCTATGTGTTTGTTGTGCAGTGAAAGAATTTCTTTTTTAAAAAAGAATACAATATGAAGCGGCATTACTACATAAAGCATTTCGCTCAATATAATTTACTTACGGGCCAGTTAAGTAATGATAAAATTAAAAAACTCATTACCGATTTAGGGATACAGCAACAAATGTTCCATTCACAAAAATCAAATCCTAGACTAGTAGTTATTAAAGCTAGTTTTATAGTTAGTTCCAAAATAGCGAATACATCGGAAGTAATTATCTGAGGGATAGTTTGTTAAAGAGTGGCTAGTAGATGTTGCAGAACTTTTGAGCCCAGAAAAAGAAGAAAGAGTTTGAGTAAGTGAGTTTATCGCGACGTACTGTTGTTCGACGTATGGATATAATGGCTAGTGATATCAAAACAATATTGACTGATAGATTTGCTAGTTTTCAAGCATTTTCGATTGCTTTGGATGAGAGTTACAGATTTATCTAGACACAGCCCAGTTAGCTATTTTTATACGAGGTGTTGATGAAGAATTTGCAGTGACAGCGGAATTACTTGGCTTTACAGGCCGCTACAAGGGACCACTACTAGAAAAGATATTTTTTGCCGAGGTGCAAAGTACTTTTGAGCCATATGGTTTGAAGTAGTGTAAATTAGTTGGAGTGTGCACAGATGGTGCGTCCTACAATGGTCGGTTCACGAAAAGGTTTTATCGCAATTCTTAAGGAAAGAGCAACCGCTATGAATGTGCAAGAATGTGATTTAATAATTCTGCATTGCATTATTCACCAACAAAACTTGTGCTCTAAGTCTATTCGACTGACGAACGTTATGGGTGTGGTAGTAAATATCATCAATTTCATTAGATCCCGCATGTCTTAACCATCGCCAGTTTAAAAGCATTTTTGGATGAACTCTCTTCAGAACACGATGATGTGACATACCATTGCGAAGTAAGGTGGCTAAGCAAAGGTGAAATGCTAAAAAAGATTTTATGACCTTAGAAAAGAAATAGCTGATTTTATGGAAATGAAAGAGAAATCACTGCCGCAAATTTGTGATCCAACTTGGTTTTGTGACTTGGCATTCCTGGTAGACATCACAGGACACTTAAATGACCTGAACTTGGAGCTTCAAAAACAAGGACAATTGGTAAGTCAGCTGTACGGTCATCTTAAAGCTTTCAAAACAAAATTCGCTCGTGGGAAACACAATGAGAAGTAAAAACTGTTTTCATTTTTCAAAATTATCCAGTCACGAAACCATTGAATACGGCGCTATGCTGAAGAACTGAAACTACTGTCAGAGCTATTCACTGATCGGTTTTCCGATTTTAACAATATGATAGCACTTTCAATATTTTTGCAAATCCGTGTAAGTGTAATGTGGAAGATGCTCCGCTTCACCTACAAATGGAGTTGTTCGAGCTTCAAGAAGACTCATGTATGTCTAAATTTGATGATGTGGAACTAATTTTACAGAACATACCTTTCCGAAGAAAAATATCCACAGCTGAGAGTTTTCGCACGAAAAATAATTTGCACTTTCGGAAGCACGTATAAATGTGAGCAGCTTTTTCAATCATGAAAATTAATAAAAATAAGCATCTTACTAGGCTTACAGTTGTTAATTTAGAAAACACTTTGCGCCTATGTACTAGTGATATTGACCCCAATATCGATCATCTTGTTTCTCAACTTCAAACTCAAAACTCTCATTAATTTTTATTTGATTATGCAATCTGTTTTCGTTAATTTGCTTTTTGTATGTTTGATTATGATATTTTAATTCTAATAAACAAAAAAAATTATGTGAATTTTTATCGCCTTTTTATTCACTACTACCTACTTATTTCTTACCTACGGCCCGGGACCTTATTACGCCCTCAGCTAAGCAAAGGTTGCCCATAACTGCTCTAAGTGGTAATAGACCACGTAAGTACTGCGTTCCCAGTGAAACGTCGACCATCTCTACCACACAGACCTAAAATGGGCGTTTGAGAGGTTTTTTTTGCAGTTTAGTGCCAAGGCAAATGCTAATATAAAATTCGGCATTTCTGTTTGATCGCAACCATTTATTTTTTACGTCGAGACCTGAGGCTCTGCTACTGGCACTGAAATTTACGATTTTATAATGTAAAGAGTCGTGTAACTTCTAGATCAGACTTTTTTACTGAGATAATCTTATTTTAATCCTTCAGCAAGTTTATTTATAATTAATTCATTTGACATTACGTAACTTGTATATTTTTCATCATACTTTCCAATCACGCCGTTTCGATTAGTTTAAATTTTTATATTTTTGTGATACTCTGATTCCCAAGTGAATTTAACTACTTATATTATAAAAATTTCGATTCTGACCCTCACGAAAATGGCTTTTGCCGTATATTTTTTTTTTTTTTAACTGCTTAACGTCTCTGTAACAGCTAGGTCTTTAGAGACGGGAAAGGATGGGGGGTAAGAAATAGGAAGGAATTCCGCCATGGCCTTTTGAAGGAAGCATCCCAGCATTTGCCTGGAGTGATTTGGGAAACCATGGAAAACCCAAATCTGGATGCCCGGACGGGGATTCAAACCGCCGTCCTCCCGAATGCGTAGGCCAGAACGCTAGCTGTTACACCACCAACTCGCTCGGTGTTTTTGCTGTAACCATCGTCATTAGAAAGTAGGTCTTCTATTACTACATAACGCGACTGATAAACACGTAATTCCTAATATTTTACTCTTTTTCTAAATCCTGACAATTTTATTGTTTATTTCGCCTACAAATACACACGTTTTCACCGGTTTCAAACATATCGATACTGTTCAGTGGATTCCTCCCCTTCATAAGTTTGTAGTACGAGATGACTATTACAGAGGTAGTTGTTGTATAAGAAAGAGTCTGCGGGTGAAGTGGTGGTCGAAGGCTAGTTTAGTAATAGTAAAAAAAGTAGATATTACACACAGGTTCACTTCATTGTAAACATACTGAAATCAACATTTCTATCCAAATGGCTATTACCCTAATTTCATATTGCCATAAAGCTGTTCGAAAAATAATTGTCCTCGATCATTGTTGAGGATAACCAATATTCCAAGTCCTTACGGCAAATAAATTCACAAAATGTCTCGGGAATCATATTTGTGTGTAGCGAGAGATCGTTGTCTTTGGTGCGGCCAAGAACTTTTCGAACAAGGTAGTATGAATTTTATGGAAGCAAAACTTATTGAACTATCGTTCTTCTTTTCAGAAGATGGGTAATACTGTACGCTGGAATCATTGTTTATTAACTATTAATTTTAACTGCGATGGAGCTAATTCTCCGGTGGAAAATCCCCTAGTCATCTAATTGCTCCTTTTTCTGTTATTTGGTTCCTACCGAGCGTGGTGGGTGAACGGTTAACGTTCTGGCCTCGTATTCGGGAGTACGCGTGTTCGAATCCCCCTTCCGAGCATCCAGATTTGGGTTTTCCATGGTTTCCCAAAATCACTCCAGGCGAATGCCGGGATGCTTCCTTCAAAAAGGCCATGGCCGAATTCCGTCCCGTTCCTTGTCCCCAGTCCTATCCCGCATCTAATGACCATAGCCATCGATGAGGCGTAAATATATATATATATATATATATATATATAATTTGGTTCTAAATTTTCTTTTGTAATTGGAGTATTAAATTCCTACCCCATTTACTTTTCCAATTTACAAATTTTAATTTTAAATTCCTTAAGCGTTTTTGGTAAATTATTCATCACTTAACTTGGTAATTTGTTCCAATCCCTGACACTTACCAATGAAAGAAAATCTTTCCACTCCCTTATGCACGAAGTTGAGTGTCAACTTGTGTTCATGGTCATCCCTTCCTTTCCGTGCACCATACCTAATTCGTCAACATATGCCAGGAACACTACCACCACTCTCTTCACCCTCCTTCTGTCTTCTAATGACTCCCGATTCCTTTATCATATCAGTTACTGACATGGTTCTGCGATAATTTCCATAAACATATCTAGCTGCATTTCTTTGTAAACCCTGATAACCAAAATATGGGTCCCAAACTTAATCAGCCAATAGTCTGACCCAAGTTTTGTAACCCAACTCCCTAACTTATCTTGTACATCCTCTCATCACCCTCTCCAGTAAATAAGGATTTTGTAACCTTTTCCTACCACCTGCCTAATATGTTCTGTCCAATTAAGCTTGCTGTAAAACGTTATGCCAAGATATTTACACTTCAAGCCTTCAACAAGCAATTCTGACCCCACCCCATAATCATAATTAACCTTTAGTTTTTTATCTGTGTACCTAATATGCTGAGTCTTCTTGACATTTATGTTCATTCCATGCTAAGCTACACATTTAGATATTCTATCCAGGTCACCTTGCAGCTGTTTACAGTCTTCACCTGTTTCGATCGTATTATATACCATTATATCACATGCAAAACTAAAATCTGACCGTAACCCATCAACCGAGTCATTCGTTAGAATAATTAACAGCAATGGTCCCAGACTTTCTTCCTATCCGCGCGAATATCAAGGTGAGTAAGCTGACGCCACGAAGTTTTATTTAGTTCTCTAGGCGACAAATCATCTTATCGCTCTTAACTCACTAACTGAGTTAGTAAGGAGTGTTTTAAGCGCTGGCAAGCAGAGGAGGCCTAACTGGCGGTCCGACGTTGCGTGCTGTACCGCCCAGGCACCATAACCTGATTTGTTGGCCCTGTGTGTTGGGGGGGTGGAGAAGTGTGTGAGGGCATCTTGCCAGCCACGCCCTTCCCTGCGCTATCTCCACAGATCCAAATCACACACGCTATTGCGTGCGCCCAGACACGTCCTACACAGTTCTTGAAACGCGAGCGTACATTTTATCAGTGGACACATCGACACTTCTTCTACAAATCATTCATCAAAATCGGCACTGATTTGTTTTTACATAAACACCTTCAAATTGTTCGGTATAAATAGTTTCACTTGATGAAGAGTGCATTCATGTCGAAATTCGATGAGAAAACAGACTCTTATAATTTTAACTAAATAACATTCAATAAAACTAACAATAGCTATAGAAAACGCGAACTTCCTGAATTCCATTTCAGATACTGCTTCGTGCTCAAGGAAAATCTTCAGTATATGGTTGAATCCAATTCGGTAAGGAATCTTTAGTCTCGTATTTTCGATTACTATCCACTGAAAAAAAAAAAAAATTAAAGCCTAAAAATTTTATAACATTGCTGTCATTTTTGTTTGTGAGAAATTATACAATCGCGTTTAAAAAAAAATAAAAATAAAAAAACAGCTAAGGCTACACTTGTAATTCAGGAATATCATACAGCCGCCGTTGCCTCAATACTGTATCTGCCACTAACTTACTTCCACCTGTCCACATCACCTATTTGTCACACAGTGTAACCCGCGCAGTATTCTAGTTCTGATTAAAGCATGTTAAGAAGTTTGTTTTCCAGTCATACTACATTCTATACCTCAGACTGCAATAGGCTTGGAGACTGGTATTTCTTTTACCGTCACCTAACATTTCTGCCTGTCCAACAATATGTAGGTTTTTTTTTTATGTTTCTTCCAAGCTACAGTAATACACCAAATTATTTTTTCCTTTCTCCAAGTATCTGAATTAATTCGAAGTTAATGCCCTACCAGTAACGCTGTTTCCTTTCCATGTTCAGTCATAATTGTTTACTTTTTTTCTTATGCTTTTTGGCCTCGTCGACATCGTGGGCGCAAGAAGTGGGAGTAAGTAACGGCAAGGAATTGGTTTATAATATTTTTGAAAGAACAACCCCGGCATTCACTTGGAATGATTTTGGTAAACCATGGAAAATCGAAATCTGGATGGATGGACGGACTGGGATTCAGTCAATTTCAATCATTCCTTCTTGATAGAATCTTTTAAAAAGTTAACGTCACCAGCTAGTACAGAAATGCCAGATTTCAGACCTTCCAAAACGTATTTAATGAAAACGTAGAATAGCACCTACTTTTGGCTTTTCGCCTGGTCAAAATTGAGGTCATTAGAAGCGGAAGCGCATGAAATGGAAGGAGAGACGGCCAGAAATCAAAAAGGTTTAACCATGACCTTTTGAAGGAACCATTCCAGCATTCTCTAGAGTGATTCTGGGAAATCATGAATTTCCGGGGGGGGGGGGGTATTTCAACACGTGTCCTCCCGATTGTTGTGCCGGAGCGTTACCGCTCTACACCTGTCCCTTCAGGGGGGGGGGGAGGAGAGGAGGGAGGAGAGGGGGAGGAGAGGGGGAAGTGAGTTGTCGCCATATTAAGGGAATTTTAAATTGTTTCGTGGCATTGACTCATCAAGTCGTCGTAAATCCTCTGAAGAAATATTCAAACATGCGTCCTCTACAACCACTCTTAATCTTCTTTTTTTGTTTTTTTTTTGGCCTATGGTTTTACGCCTAATTGAAGTCGATGTAATTAAAGGCGGTTAAAAACGCGGGCAACGAACAAAAATGAATTTCGGCCTTTCGAATGAAACATCCCACTATTCACCTAGAAAGATTTGGAGAAACCATGAAAACAAATCTGGATGCCCGAATGCGGATTCGAATTGACGTCCTCCCGTCCATAATTGCGAAAGTGTTGCTGGGTCAGAACATTGTGCACTAAGAGACCTTTCGATCATGTCCCAAATATGTTTGGTGAACTAGGTGGTCAACTCATTCGCAGGAATTGACCAGAATCTTCTCCAAAACAATCGTGAACGATTTTGGCCAGGTAACATGGCGCATTGTCGTCTTGAAAAAGTTCTAAATTTTTCGGTCAAGATGGGCACGAATGGCTGAAAATGGTCTCCAAGAAACTGAACGTATCCGTTTCCCAGTCGATGCTCGGTTCAGCATAACTAGAAGTCCCAGGCCATTCCATGTAAACACAGCCCATACCAGGATGGAAGCCACTACCAGCTGCACAGTGCCTTCCTGAAAACCTGGAGCCATGGTGTCGTCAGATATGCCCCTACACTCGAACTCTACCATCAGCTCTTATCAACTGGAATCGTGACTCAACTGACCACAGAATCATTATTATTAATTTTTTTTTTTAATCATTCAGGGTCCAAGAGCCCAAGACAGTCAATGCAACCGATGGAGCTTCGCTAGTAGATGTTCCTATCGCTTGAAGTTTGGCACTTCATTGTAGTGAAGAAGCCGTGTACGCTCCAAAAGGATTAGAAGTCACTCGGGTTGTACACAACTCGTTCTTATGTGAAGCGCCTTAAGAAGTAAGTCAAACTATTGAGTGCTTTCCTAATTTATTCATGTTATAAACGATAAACAATCTAAATAAAAATCAGTTGGTGAAAACATTAAGCTACATTTTAACTTCCATAGAAAAGTAGTATTTTCAATTAGCAACATCTCGGCGCTTTGTGCCAAGCTTCATTAATCCACTGTAGGAGCTCAAGTTAGATTGGCGGTACACAGGAATGCTTTCACGTTGCTCGGACCGTGTCATAACTATGTCAACGTCAGGCTGCATTAGCCAGACTGTCGCAAGAAACAGAACGACGACACAGGAGCTAACAAGTGCGGAAAAACCGACAGAACAGCTCAGGCCAGACACTAGCTTTTTAGTTCTGTTCTGGTAAAGTCTAACGAAAGAGGCCCATGAAAGGTCCTGCACTTTTACGTACAGTATTTGGACATTTTTATAATTCCACCACATACGCTAATCCTCCATTTACCTTTATATTCCTGAATTTAATACTACAATGAAGCTAAGAATGTTAGAATAAATGCCAAGACTTTTACATTTCATTTATACTTGGTTTATTATTCAAAAACTGCCTTATAAATAAAGTGCCGCCGTTTTCAGTATAATCCCCTGGATTATAAATATACGCGATATGTTTCAGGAACTATCCGTATGCCTCTCTGATGAAGGCAACAGCGCGATGGCCGAAACGTTAGTTTTTAACAAATCGACACGGCTCCACCCGGAGAACCAAGATAAAAAAAAAAAAGTTATTTTCGTGAATCTAGAATGTCAAAAGAGAGCTTTTTGTTGCTTATGGTTTTACGCGTCGTCACTATTCGAAGCGGGAAAGGACTGGAGGTAATGGACAGGAAGGAATTCAGCAATGGCATTTTGAAGGAAACTATCCCGCATTCGCCTGGAGTGATCTGGGGAAACCATGGAAAAACCAAATCCGAATGGCCGGACGAGGATTCGAACCCGCGTCCTCCCGTATGCGATGCCAGAGCGTTAACCGCTCACCGACCACGCTCGGTTTTATATTCTAGGTAATCGTTAAAAGTCAGTTTACGTAGGGCTACTTATGTCTGACAATATTTCATTAAAGTCTTTCGCTGATTTCTGATAATATCAAGTTTCGTTCTACGAAAAATTGAATAAATATCAGTTGTTACAAGTTTCACTCATAATGATGACGATTACCTTATGCAGCTGGCGTGGAAGGAGCTACTAATTTGAATTGGAGCGGCTTCCACTTCCCTCCCACTGTTTGGTAGCGTATGGAAATGTTATGGTTTTGTATGAATGGCTGCGGTGTGTGTGTGTGTTGTGAATAAATTAAAAATGTGAGAATGCAATGGATGAAACCCGTGCCTCTCCAATACAAGCCTACTCTTCCGAAAGGTGCAAAATTGACCGCCAATTTTAACGTTCGCATCTGCAGTGTAATATGCAATCGTTCCCTGCACATGAATAAATAAAATGAATAAAACAACCTCAGTTTATAAATCTCTGGTATTAGCGTTTGATCGATTATGGGGATAGTTATGCGACAATTTTCGATTTTCCGAAGAAACGTGCAAATTGTCATGCTTCAGGTTTGCATCGATAAATTTCTTATTTTCTTTTCATTTTTATGTTCAAATTTTAAAATTTTATGCGAAAATTCGAAAGCCACTTTAGGGTACATCGCCCGCTCCCCTCCTTCCAGATATGTAAGCAAAGTGAGGAAGCTGTGTGAATATGAGATTAGAGAATAGATTTTGGGGATATTTCAAGTTTTTTTTTTAAAAAAAAAAAAAAAAAAAAAAAAAAAAACGTAAGCATCTAAAACCTTTAATTTGGTGTTGGTACGTTACGATTACTTTTACAAATTTTTTCTTGAATTTAAATTTTCACACCAGATATTTGAAAATGTTGTTTGGCTCGCTGTTTTAAAGCTAAATAACATGGTGAATAAAATGTATTTCTCATTATTCCTCGTGACATACATTTTGTAGTTTGTTTCATTCAACTATAATATTTTTGATATGAAATGACAAATTTTCAGTTGATACACTTAAATTTGAGGTGAACGTTCAGGCCACCTAAATATATTTTCTATAAGTAATAGTAAAAGACCACTTAAATGTACTTACTATACCATATTGCAATAATTATTACAATGGGATGGTTACAATTGGAGAACCTTCCTTGTGAGAATCTACTAATCTTCGAGAATCATTCATTAAAGTATTCTACTTAAGCGTTTTAGGACTGAGCTACTGTATTCTAACTATAATTTTTTTTACAGAACTCTTATTAGTGTAGCGTGAAAAAAAAAATAAGTAAAAGGACTTAAACACCGGTTAGTGTCGTTTGGCGCGTTAAGGCACCACCACAGTGGATCAGTGATGGGGGCCTTGTCCCCGCGTACCCGCAGCCGTGATTACGGTGTTTAGGCAGTTCCCACAATCATGAAGGCCAATTAGGAGAAACTCTCCACCTCATAAACTGCACATTTCACAAACAAAAATACTCTGATCACACACAGAACATAGTTACAAGTTCCGCAGACCGATGGAAACACAACATACCTCCATGTTTATAAACCCAGATCTATCAGAGTTAGAACACGTGTCCTCCCCTCCCCCCTTTCCCCACTTTCATAATTTCGGATCCCTGTGCACAGGTGATGGTGTCTCGTGGTTCACCCGAAGGATAAAAAAATAATTATAAAAGCCAGCGCAATCTCAGGCCAGTACTTGGTTTTGTCCCTGGCTGATTCTAGATGACAATCATCATATATATTACGTATTTCTATAAGGTATTTTTTTGTCACAAGCCTGTATATTCCTTCATACTTAACCGAAATCAATGAATGAGGTGTTATTTTAAAGTTTATGGTCTTCACTTTTGTCACATCATATTTTAAGAAATGAAGTTTTCGGAATTCGACCCTTAAAGGGCGAAAATGTCAATATTTCTAAAATGCTGTTTTCCGTGTTACTAGTCATTTATTTCCCTGGATACCTATCTGAAATCGTTTAATGAAGTATCATTTTAAAGATTAAGATCTCCGCTTTAGTGACGTCATATATTAAGATAGAAATTTTTTTAATTTCGACCCTTAAAGGGAAAAAGTATCATTATTTTTGCAATTCGTTTTTGTGTCACGAGCGATTTATCTCCCTTAATATCTAACCGGTATAGATAAATGAGGTATCATATTAAAGAATAAGGTCTCCGCCGTAGTAACATTATATTTTAACAAAGGAATTTTTCGTAATTCGACCCTTATAGGGCAAAATTGTGACTTTTTCTAAAATGCGTTTTTTGTATCTCGAGCCATTTATCTCCCTGGATATCTTACCAAAATCGATAAATGAGGTAGGATTATGAGGAGTAATGTCTCAGCTTTGTGACATCATATTTTAAGAAAGAATGTTTTTTGGAATTCAACCCTTAAAGGAAAAAAGTATAAATTTTTCTATTACCGATTTTTGTGTCACGGGCGATTTATCTCCCTTGATATCTAACCGATATAGATAAATGAGGTATCATATTAAAGAATAAGGTCTCCGCCGTGGTAACATATATTTTAAGAAAGGAATTTTTCGTAATTATACACTTAAAGGGCAAAAATGTCAATATTTCTAAAATACGTTTTTTGTGTTTCGAGCTATTTATCGCCCTGGATTTCTAGCCAAAATTGATAAATGAAGTAGGAGTATGAAGAGTAATGACTAAGCTTTGGTGATATCATATTGAACCTTACTATTCATCGCATTTTATTCGCGAAATTTTCGCACGGTCGTCTAGTAATACGAAATAAGAAACATTCCTTGGATGTCCGGATGGAACCGCGTCAATTTATCTA
This sequence comes from Vandiemenella viatica, assembly GCA_031002005.1. Lineage (NCBI taxonomy): Eukaryota > Metazoa > Arthropoda > Insecta > Orthoptera > Morabidae > Vandiemenella > Vandiemenella viatica. The sequence continues at coordinate 154,990,897 of JARYHS010011408.1, read as the reverse complement.
AACCTAACTTTCCAGCCATTATTTTGTGGCTTTCTTCAAGAGCACTCTCAAAATTGTGGCTGAAACGTTACGTTTCGATAAATTGATACGGTTCCACTCGTACAACCAAGATAACATCCACAATGGCCGCCGAATACTGAGAACCCAACATTACAAACTGTTGTCCAATTAACAGATTTTACCAGCAGTCCGTGTGAAAATAGAGCCTCCACACAGAAGTCAAGGTGCCCAGTTACGCAATCAGCATAGACGACAGGCGCCTGCCTGTGTGGGTCTGCTGATAGCCAATTAGAGCATTGATGTTCCTGGTCATTAGCCCGGTGACCATCAGAAGCTGCTTTATGGCCACGCCGTATAGTGGATCTAGGATAATGCTCGCCATTGCGCAAGCACGTGGCACCAGTGTATGGCGTCATTAATATTTCGTGCCAAGTGTGAAAAATTTAGTGTCCGCTCTAGGGCTAGAGACCGTGAACTGACGTTATGAACAACGCGCTCCTCTATACGTTTATTCTTTCTTCTCAGCAGACTCTTTCTCTACCACCTCAGAAAACCTTCCTAGGAAACCATTTCAGAATGTAAACACGTAACTTTTCTGGGCCTTTCCTGTGAATAGCCGGATTTAAATGACTCATTTAAAAATAAAGATTTAGACCTCTAAAGTAAATCTGGACGTGACTTTCTGGATGGAAGATTTGTTAAGAGGTAGAAAGCAAAGATTCGATGTATGAAGTGCAACACAATGCGAGATGGAAGTGATAATAGGAGTGTCAAAGGGAAGATTGTTTTCTTGCTTTTTGTGTTAGACGCCTCGTCGACGTCGAGATAATTATAGATGAAAGATGATGTGGCGAGAAATTTGATGAAATTTTCCCATGGCATTTTGAAGTAACCATGCAGCCATTCACCGAGAAAATACGGAAACCTGAATTCTCGATGGCCGGTGATTTAAACCCACGTCCACCCTAATGCTTATTAGTACTATTTCTATTATTTTCTTAATGAATGACTGTTATTCTGATCCGAACCTTAGATTGCTTACAGACGACATAATCTTAAGTAATAAAATTATTTGAAGAGAGGATTACGAATAAACACAAAAGAATCTAGACAGGATACCTACTAGGGCGTATAAGTATTGACTGAAGATAATGCCAAGAACGGTGAGCTTATTATGATGGTTCCGTAAGATAATGATAGTTGATGGGTGATTGCTTGTTAAAGGCGTAAAATATAAACACCTGCGAATAGCAGATAACAGTAAGTCTATCAGGGCAGGGCACATCGGAGAGGTTAATAAGGGAAGTAAGAGAGGAGGCTTACAAAATATTAGTCAATCATTTCTTAGAGTATTATGCGACGATAAGCGACTCACAATATTGCAGTTGGAGGGAATGCAAAGCAGGGCAGTTAGATATCTCTGTCGAAATTACTGTGGGATGCATTCAGTAACGGAAAGTCACTCAAAGGTAGAAGGTGGGTGAAGAGTACAAGGCATATATTCGCATATTGAATCAGGGACTGGAACAAGTTACCTAAGGAGGTGATGAATAATACATTTCTCCTTGTAAATAAAAGTAAAAGTGCGTCTTAACTAACTATAGGTAGGTATGTGGGGAAATTTATACCGAGGTATGAGCTACAACGCAATTAATTAATAAAATACAGTTGTAAAATACGAAAGTCTGAAAACTAAATACTTTGATGAGAACAATATAAACGTTACTATTTAATTATTTTAAGAGTTAGATTTTAAACTTACTGTACAAGGAAATAGTAATAACGTTAATGAGACCGAAATTTAAGTCTGATTTATGAAACTGTATCTTTTTTTTTGTATTTTATACTCGGTTGTTCGCAAATATTTTTCTGCAACAGTAAAATAAAAAAATTATTCCTATAAAAGTGTTTCAATATGACATATATCCATTTTAAGAAATATTTATTCAGTCCTAAATATACTTCCATCTTCTAGTTACAACAATAGCATTAACCTTGTTCATATGAAAAACGCCAGGACGTTTGTGGTTTCGGTCCCCGTTGAACTGTAGGTACACCCACGACTGAGATGCCATACACATTCAGTTTCATCTTAAAACCTAACAAACAATAGGACATACCGTTATATAAAAAGGAAGACAGGCTTATGGGAAACCTAGTATTGTGAGAGTTCATAAGCAGCCCCTCTCCTCCCTCCCCTTTCGTAGATAAGACTAAACAATGATCGCAGAGCTGCCTTAGTGTTTTAGGTGAAGCCTGATTAAGTACCTAATTAAAGATTCATGTTAATTTCGTTTGTTCCAGAAAAAATATTATAATTTTTGTGTATCACCTGACATGAAATTCTGTGTGAATTTGAATTTGTCAGTAAAATAGTCAGGAAATGGGAGAGAAGCAATTATTAGAGCAATATAAGGAAAATACAATCACATACCAAATCTAAGATGAAATTGAATGTACACACTTTGACAATAAATTTGGCCGCCGGTGAAAAATTATATCATTCTTATTTTGCACAATCTGACATCAATGTCATCCCAGGAAACAGTAATGCAATACTGGCAAGCCAGTATTGCGTTACGGTTTCTTAGGATGACATTGATGTCGGATTGTGCAAAATAAGAGTGATAGAATTTTTCACCGGTGGCTAAATTTACTGTCAAAGTGTGTACATAAGTGAAGGAAAATCGTTTGTTTATACCAAGAATTGAATGTCCCCAAAATTTGAAGATCGGTAATAATGTTCAACAAAAAACTGTTGGTTCCTGCTAGGAAATAAACCAGTCACGTGCGAGTCGAGACTCGAGAATCTAGGGTTCCATTCTGTAATCACTTAAACACACATTTCGCATGAGGTAGGTCGGACATGTGCACAAATGTTTGGTCTGCCGACCTGGTTGAGGCATTATGCGGTGGTACCTGGGGCGAAACCTTTCACCCACTACCCCGACCACACCATTCAACAGTGTACTTCACTACACCCCTACCGCGGAATTGGGCCCTTCCGATTTACCCGCCATTACAGCTGGTATGGTGAGACGAGACGCATTTCGCCGCCCATTAAGGGTGCCCACGGGGAGCGACGTGGATGCAGCGTCGGCCACGTACCAGGCCGAAGACCCTCCAAAACCTGGCCGTACAGCTATAAATCTCTGATGGACTGATAACGCCCGGCCCCGCTAACGTCCCAGAATGAGACGTGACGGAAGCAGCAGCGACCGGACTTCGCACTGAACGTGCTCCGAATGTGCAGTCCACCAAACCTAACCCACAGCGCAGAGCGTCACTGATGGCCACATGTTCCCGCACACCCGCCCAAGCTTCACAGAGCACGCTCGCGCCGCAGCAGTCTGCCGGTCGCAACAGCGCTCACAGAGGGTTGCTGCCGCACGCGGGTTAGACCCATGCACCACCAATAACTGCTTATAGAGGGGGACCCAAAAATAACCGGGATTTCTTTATAAAAAGCATTTACTTCCTTTCAAATACAACCTTAATAATCCTTCAAGGTACTCTCCATTAGCATTAATGCAATTCATTCCAGTACTGGGAAGAACTTTAAAATTGGTCCTCTTTCATACTTACTAGCACATTCCTGACATTACGTTTTACGTCTTCGATATCGGCAAAACGCTTCCCTTTCAAGTGCCTTTTCATCCTCTGGAACAAGAAGAAGTCAGATGGTGCTGAATAGGGCGCAAGGATCAAGGTAGTCGTCTTCGTTGAGGCCAAAAACTGGCGAGCACTGAGAACTGTGTGTGATGCATGAATCACTCCCCGGAATTCCGCAAAGCCGGACGTTTTCGCGCCAAACTTAAGCGCATCCTTTTCATAACCTCCAAATAGAATTGTTGGTGTACTGTCTAGTTTTTAGGGACAAATTATGAGGATATGATCCATTTGATGTCAAAAAACAGATCAACATCGTCTTCAGCATTCGATATCACCTGACGAGCTTTTTTTGGAAGAGGTGAGCCAGTTGACTTCCATTTGACTTGACTGTTGTTTACTTTCTGGATCTTACTCATAGTACCATGACTCGTCGCCTGTGATGTATTGGTTGAAAAAAAATTTGGATCGTCTTTGAATGCTTCCTTCATTTCAAGACAGGCTTGAACGCTGCGATCCTTTTGATCTCCAGTGAGAAGTCTCGGCAAGAACACTCTCTGCCACTCTCCGCATCCCGAAATCAAAGTTCAAAATTGGCTGAATTGAGCTCCGAGACAATCCTCGAGTTGGTTAATTGTCCTGCGTCGATCCTCGTTGATCAGATTCGAATTCCTTTTTTTTTTTTTTTTTTTTTTTTTTTTTTTTTTTATTGGCAATCGGCCTTTAGCCATTCAGCCAGCACTCAATGTATTTTTTTATATATCATCAATGTTAATGGATCTTCCAAGTTTAATGTGAACCTTCAATTGTAGGACCGCACAGGATAAACACGACACAAACTTAACCTAAACACCCATGCCCTCGGCCGGACTCTAACCGGCGACCATCAGTACGTGGAGCTAGCGCTGTAGCCCCTACGCTACCAAGGCTGGCAGATTCGAATTTTTCCGATGTTGTCCTCGCTTCGAACAGTTGAAGGGCGACCGGAAGGGGCTGATCTGCAATGGCGATTTCTACCTCTTTAAACCGAGAAAACCATTCGTACACTTGAGTTTTACTAAGACCATATTCTTTGTAAGCTGTTTGCATCATCACAACAGAATCCTCTGGATTCTTGCCGAGTAAATAACAAAACTTCTCAGCCGCACGTTGTTCGTAAGAACCAGCCATCTTTTCGTGTCACGTCACATCAGCACTGTACACACCTACAAAGAAACCACACTAGTCGCTGTCAGGTAACGCCCCCCCCCCCTCCCTTCGTATAGAGGATCTAATATGTCAGCAAAGAGGCAGGCACATATCGCCGTCTGTCAGCGACCCAGTTTACCGAAGGCCCTTCCTGGCACCGTGTTGTACTACCGACATTAGGGTATGAGCTTCATCCTTCCTCACCTCTAGAGGTGAAGTCTCAGTAGGGGAGACCCTCTGACAGGAACATTGTGGCAATGACCACCAGCCCCACGTCAGCGGTACGTGTGCAGCCGGTCCACACGTCACTCTGACCTTCTGAACTCCGTCCGATAAATCGGAATGATCGAAGCATCCGCACAGTGTGCATCCCGGCGGCAGGGTGCTCTAGACCCCTTTCTGTCGCCAACCCTGTTATCCAGGCCAACGTCAGGGTAGGTCCGGACACCTGGGATGAAGGTAGGTCGGACAGCTTGGCACTAAAATCAATGCTTGACACATGTTCAGCTTAGGTAATAGGACATGATCTACTGCTGTTCAAGTCAGCGCTGGCATGTTGCACACACTGCTTTGCTGTCGTTCAGCTACAATCAGATTTATTATAAATGCTGCAGACGTAATTAATTCTGTACTGAGAACGTTTTGAATAAAATTACTATAGTAAAATTCCTTATTGCTCTATTTTATTCCCTGCTTACGAAGTATACTACAGTAAGTAAGTTGTTTTCAGCATTTTCTTTTAAACATTGTAACGATTCGCTAAGCTCCCCGTTACATATCACTTTTTATTGTATATAAAGTAAAGGAATAGAATATTTTTCCATTTCTTGGGATGTCCACTGTATGTTCGAAAGATACCCTTCGGTGAGAGGCAAGGATTTTACGCTTCAGTGAAGGGCAGACGCACTGGCGCCTTTTGGGCAGAATGTTAAGAGGATTAGGGATTTCTGTCGGGCAACCGGTAAACAGAATTCCTTCCTCCCGAAGGAGACATCGGCTCCCGAGGTTTGCCGAAACTTAACGTGGCCAAGAGAAGCACAGATTCACATGACGTCAGATGGTCAGCCAATCACAGGGACCATAGTACTAAGATTCGGGGAATTTTATGTTCTATGTCGTCTTCGAGCCACAAGAGGCGGAGTCAGAGTTTACCTCCGTGGCGGCAGAAAAAGACGAGACACTTCCTTCCTGGCTTCCCTCCAGTCGTGAGGCCAGCCAGGATCTTTCCATTCCGGAGCAGACAAGTCCATGTGTGCTGGACTGACTTCTAACTTGCGACTTGCCGCATACTGCTGGCGTGGCCAGTTACGACAATCGTCCAGGTGGACATCTCCGCTCAGCGCTACCTGCCGTGGAACGGTAATGTGTTTCTACGAAGCCATTCAGCCTGCAACTCACTGTGAAACTGTACCCTTAAGCGCGTCTGAGATAAAGATCCTTGCTCTGATCTGATAAAATCACTGAGCTAGACTGTGTAACTGTCGAATGCAGGTTAATCATTCGTGGCGTCCCAACCTTTTAAAATTCATTACTGTTTGCTATCATCATAACTGGTAACATACTTTGTATTAGAATAATTATGAGATTTTTAAAGTACAACTATACTTGTTTGCTTGCATTTAAAGGGCTCATTGTACGTCTGAGCGTTGCTTAGAAAATTGCAAAACCTCTTGTTTATTAACGTAATGGTAAATACGCTCAGATTTGTAGATGCCATTGTAAAAATCTTTATTAAAATGTCTTTTTGTGACAGTTTTCAAATCCCAGAATCATCCAATTCTCATTTAAATAATTTACATTTTGACATTCAATTATAGTATCCTATATAGCGTAAAATATAAAGAATTAATTAATAATTCTCCCCCCCCCCCCAGGCCATACGCTACAACATAGAATTTGTCGACTTTGGGGGGAAATTTCAGTTGCTAGGTGAAATCGTTTTTGAAATAGACCCGGTAAAAAAACAGTCCACATCTTAAAACTTAACCCCGGGCATGCGTTTATTTTGCAGTGGAAAAAAAAAAAACCACACACAACAGAAATATATTGGCTATCTCCTTGAAGAGCTCTAAGCATCATGGAGTTTAAGGGAAAAATAATTTTTCTTCCTCTTTATTTCGACGCAAGACAACGGAATATTGTTTTCCAAAATTTTAAATACATTATTCGGTTTCGGGTCAACGAAACACATTTAATGTAAAATGTGAAGTTTAAACTTAATTTCGTTTAAAATTAGAGGCCTGTGACAAGCGGACACATAGACGGATGGACAGACAACGAAGTGACAGCAATAGGCCTCAGCTTCCCTTTGGGAACGGAACCTAAAATCAGCATTAATGAATCACCTGTTATTGAATTTTTAAATTAAATTTGGTTAAATCAAAGAAAATCATTTCATCATTATGAGTAAAGTATTTACAGAAATACAAACAAACAAAAATTAGATATACGCTTGAAATAATCATTTTCAGCCCAAAAAACAAAGATAGGTTCAAACGTTAAAGCTGAAATCTTGTTTAGTTTCTATTTTTTTATTATATCCAATATGTAA